>CM040183.1:80000-600000 GCA_022606455.1 Callitettix versicolor | reverse complement strand
GTGTAGTTACACGGCTACCTTAATTGTTTTATTTGGAGTAATTGCACATATGTAGTATTTTTATATAAAATTTTTCTGAGTACACAATATGTTTTAAAACAGTTTTTCTGAGTCTTTTTTGTGTTAAGATTTTAGTTGACCAAATTTTTAGGGTTAACAAAATTTCTTCTGCAGCCATTGAATACTACTATTATGAACAGTAGGCCTATACTAGAATTTGGGATTTTTATGTCTGCTATTATTAACACGGTTAAGTTTTTTGTAAATAGTGTTTTTATATAACATCGGTTTTAACAGAAGTTCATGTTGACAAGAAATAGTAGGCCTACATGGTTTTGCTTAGGAAGATATGTAGGCTACAGTAGTCTTAAAGTACAAATATGGAATTAAAGATTAGTGTATTGTAGTAATTAAATACAAGCAATTGGTATTATTTGAATTATTTTGTTTACAAAATTCAAGTTTTAATTTTAACTACAGATAGTGATTTTATAAGAAAAAGGTGGCAGTGGCATGAGTGCCGACAGAAGTGACTTCTTATCACGGGTTATGGCTATATATTTTACACCACGAAATAAAATTTATAGTCGATTTTCAAAATCATGATTATGTTCATTTCAGTTTAATATATTTTTAAATACAATATTATATGATTTTATGGTTTTTTTGCCAAGACATAGATTTTCGCTAGTAGACACTAGAATAGCCTATAACTGACCATGGGAGAAGCACGGAGTCCCAAATGTATTCCTGCTACTCTTAATATCTGACCTTGTGACTTATTGTTATTGTACATACCAACTTCAATGGAAACTGCAATATTTTAATTTGGAAAGGCAGGTTGTGTGGAGTTATAATATTGTTTCAATTAAAATCATTGCAAATGTAAGCTTATAAATAATAACAGGGATTCAGATTTTTAAAACGGAAATACATCTATGTCCATCTCAGGTACCTAAACCATGTTCATTTTAAATTTCATCTCAATCGGTGCACTAGTTAATGAGTGATTGAATAACAAACAAAAACACACATAAACTTTCTAATTGAAAATATATTAAGAAGTATAAAATATTATTAAAACTTCATTGTTGTAGCCTACAGTTAACACATATCACAAAACTGAATACTAAATAATTCAGTTGTACTGTTTAAGTAGTATATTTTTTTTTCGGCGAAAAACCGTTAAGGTTATCATCGTTTAAGTAGTATAATGGCATTTAAATATTTATTATTCACATCTACCAATATATAATAACGTATAAAACGTCACTGTTACACAGTTAACACTTGACAAAACTAAATAATTAAGTTGGACTGGGTAAGTAATATAATGGCGCGAACATATAAGTTTTCACTTCAAAAATACATTTTAAAACACACACACACACACACACACATATATATATATATATATATATATATATATATATATATATATATATATATATGGGCGTGATGCGTGACGGCAAACTGAATTTTTTTCCCGTGTAAAACATACATGCATACCCCACCATAAGAAGTATTCACTTCAAAACCTAACATTTTCCCCTTTGCTTTCATGTACTATGGAAAGTTACGATTGCCACTTATTTCATAGGTCATATATATGTAATAGTTTATAAAGAAATGCTGTAACACTGTTCAAAGTCTCGCTGTTCATTGTTTTATATTATTCGTTTCTTCTTCCCATCAACTGCGAAAGGTCGACTATTATCTTTTATATTATCAGTTGTCAATAATAATTTAAATTATGTACATGAAAATATCGTTTGATTCATAAATGTACAAGTGGAAATATCAGTATTTGCCTTATTGTTACTGCATTTTTAACTATGTATAATAACGTAAGTTGGGGCAAGCTATTATTTGTATATACAGTATGATATAAGCGATTTCCAAATACTAATAACTCTGAATAACTTTCGTAAACCAACATTTCGACACCATTCAAAATCAAAATCTTACAAAATTTATTCGCGCCTGGTCGGAAACAAGAAATTGTCGAAATGATTAACTTATCGGGTACGTAGCTTATAATTTTTTGTGAAAATATCAGGACCTGGATTTATTTTTCAAACCTTTTTCATACCAAGAAATCCTTAAAATTTGACAAATGGTTTCCTAAATCATTATAAAATCGTTTTACGATTTTTGACTATATGTAGTAAGGTAGGCTATCAAGAAAATTATCTCTAAATTTAAATATAGGATGTATCGTCAGAGAAATTCGAAAGTGCATGTTTCACCTAATTTTGCCAAAATTTTGGTTTTTTAGGATTATAAAGTAAGTGTCGAAACATTTTCTTTTTTAGATTTTCAACAGACATTTTTTAAAGTGTAGCTAGATTTGGAACTAACCTTAATCTTCTGAACCAGGAACTAATATTTTTGGTTAGATGCAGTAAATACCTGATTTACCTGATTTAAATGGTTTTGGGTGATATAACTTATAATTTAAATATGTAATCAGAAATATGAATAATATTATTAGAGTGTAACTTTTAAAAAGTGGTATCAATTAGCATTGATTGATTGATAACAATTTAATGTTGGTTTATAAATACCCTCGGTATTGCCTGTAAATGAAAAATAATAACACTGCATCAAGAGTATTTACGAAAACAGTGATTTATGCTGCTGATTATGTAATTAATATAATATTTCACAATACGGTCTTGGTTTTCCAGGTCTCCAGTGTGAATTCTGCTATAAACTATTGTTTCTTAAATTCTAATGACTTTTGTCTTAAGACAATAATTAACAGTCCTGCTTGCCCATATTGGATTATTTGTGAAGCCACCGCCTTGTAGTAGCGCGCTATCTGTCGGCTGCTATTCGGACTAGTTCGGCTTGCCTCGTGGGTAGCTTGGGACAGTCCATTTCCCTTTTAGCTGTGCGTGAGGGATGCCGGTTTGTGGATCATTGTGAATCAGTTTTGTGTCGTTTTTAAGTATTTTGCATTTATTGTTCTGTTGATGATGATTAAAGTGTAAAGTGCTGTTCAACGTAGTTGTTTAAAGATGAATTGTGTTCTAGTGACGATGAATAATTGTGATAACCAGCATGGTGAGTAACAAAATAGTGTATAGCTGTAACTAGACAGAAGGCAGGGTCAAATAGACTCCATAATCATGAATGGCAGGCAGGTCATGTATGTTTGTTCACATTGGTATATTATTCTGTGGTTTTAAATTATTATTTGTTTTATGTTTACAGTACAGAAATAGTGTGTGTTCATTTTATTACTCTATAATTTAAGCTGTACGTAAGCGTGGTTTCCGCTCAATTCCCCCGCTCCCTACCGCCAACCGGAAATAGTAAAGTCCACACCGTCTGCTTCACACGTGAGCCAATACTTTTCTTGTCATCTGACTAAATGATCGGTAATATTATTCTGCTTTTATATTGAATAATTTAATTGTAATAAGTTTATACTTACATTGTTTTTATACTGGATAAGTATTATATTTTATACAATCAATAGCGTGGTCATTGCCACTTAAAAGCACGTGGACGTTACAGGCACTATTTTTTTTGTAAATGAAATGAACCAAGCCCAGTGGCGCTCTCTGTGTCATCATTTGATGTTTCCTGTTAACCTAATTTTCTCTCCTATTAAATTTTGTTTGTTCATTTCAGTTAAATTAACTCTTAATAGTTGAATCATATAAATTGTTCCCATATAACCAAAATATGATGTGGTTGAATTATAATATTGGCTAAAAATTCCCTCAAATAGTGAATTAAAGTAAGTAAAGAAAATTAAACCATTTAAATTATAGGCTATGTAACCAAATAGAAATAATGCAACAAAATTGTCTAGTAAAATTTCAATAAGGAGAAAAAACTTCGTGATAACTATATTAAACTTAATAATTACAATTTTATATCCTAAAACAATTGGTACACTGTTAAATAATAGGTCAATTATTGTTGACCTAACATAGCAACCTATCCTGCAATTTAATAATATGCAGCAGGTATAATTTTTTTGGTTTTATTGTGTGCTATATTAGGCCTTGAGAAATATTAACCTGCTTAAGTTCAAATTTATTACAATAAATGTATGATAAATTGATATTTAGCTATTAATTATGGAACTGTATTGTGATTTCCATTTTTATAAAGTAGCAGTGGCTTTATATTCACTACAAGTAACACTTTCCTTACAAATGGTTATGGGAATGCTAGTTTTATAACCGACTGAAACATCTAATAATCGAATCGAGTTAGGCCTGAAATTCTTTAAATATATATATATTATTTTTATAATTTGTACTACTCATTTCATTAATCTTTTTCACTATGAAAAATGTTTTTTTTTTTAAACTGAGTAAAATGCCCAACAACTGAATCAAGCTTAGTTCTGAAATAAACACCCAACAATGAGGTCTGGTTCTTTTTTTTTTTTTTTTAAAGTGCATTAGTAGTCATTTTGAGGTTATGTTTGATTTTCATTTTTTTTTTTGTAACTTCCCGTTGTTTCCGCACATTTAAATTTTTTACTATTAATATTGTGCATGAAATAAAATGTTTTGGTCCAAACATTACCAAAACTGACAAAAGTTATCCTAAACAATAAGAAAGTCTAATTGGAAATATATATGCTAATTAATGGATCTGATTATTTTTTTCATTTTACTAAAATGCTTTATTGGATCTACTGTGTATAAGTAATAGCTAAAGAATCATTTAACTAAAATTACTGGAGGACTGAAAAAAGTGGAAATAACTAACCTATTGTATGATCACTAACTTGCCTGTTACCTGATGTAAGCAGAGATCGAGATACTAAGCTGAGTGATACTGCTTTGACTTCTTTAGCATAGTTAATCTGTAAATAACAACAGCATAATTCCGTAAATATTTTTTATTTAAGACTGTAAAACATTTTTGTCTTGTAATTTCGGTATTTGCATACTCCAGAGCAGTGTGACCAGTGGTAACACCAAATTTTTTAACTTTTTCTTGAAAGTAATCTTATTATATGGTGACAAAAACAAGCAGATTACCTTCTTACAAAATTTTAGTATGCAGTTGGTTAATGCATTTGGCCTAAACATAGGAAACACAGAAATCAAATTCGAGCAGTCAAGTTAAAGCAGACTGAGCAACATGTATGTGTAGTTTTTTTTTTTTTTTTTTTTTGTAAATGTCCGACTAATGTGCACACTTGGGCCAATGCAGACGATAGGATTTATAGCGAATGAAAATGCCAAATCCTGGCCGGGAATCAAACCAGGGTCCTCGGGGTGAAAGTTTAGTACACTATCAACTAGGCCACCGAGGCGGCTTTGTGTAGTATATAAACACATATACATACACACAGACATTTTTTTAGGTGTATGTAACCATTAATTTTTTTTATATATACTTTAGTTATTTAATATCTTTATCTTTTTCATTTGTGTTCTCTACAGTCAGTCTGTTTACTAACCTTGTTATAGCTCCTAACACAGATACAAAAAAGCCACTGCTTTGTTTAGACTATACTTTGTGGAGTGATAGGCCTACTTTCAGTAATTGTCCATGTATTGGAAAAGTTAATATTGTGGTAACAGTGACTGTTGGAACTTATTAAAATCACTGTTACAAACATCGAACGACTACTGATGTCGGAAGTCTTTCAAAATTACGTTTTTCTGACTTTTTAAGGATGTTAATTAATGTTTGTTAGGAAGCAGAAATCAGCCAGTACTATTATGTATTTCCGTTATGCATTGTTATGTTAAAAGCAATGAATTCCTAACCTAACTAACATGGTATGGACTTCTAAACATGTAGACCTAATTAAAAAAAAAACTTGTGTGCGACTTCTTGTTTGTTACCATGAATAGCACAGACATAATTTTAAAAATTATTGTCATAATTTCTATACAGGAACAGGAAATGTCCTTTAGTTTCAACAGCTGTTGAACACCTGTACTGTACAACTGTGAAAATTATTCTACTACCATTGTATTCTGCTTCCAATTATTGAATTTACTTTACAATTTTAACTGTTGTAATATAAATTGAAAACTATTGCGAATGTCCACATAGCCCTATCTTCTTATACATAGGATCTACTGTATGTAGGTCCATCCCCAAACATATTTAACGTAGATCTGTAATTTTTATTTTGAAAAAGTAGTTGCAAAACCTAACCTCTCAGTGGCACGCACGCATACATACACAAACATAAATACAAACTTTTTGATCGTTTTTAAATTTTGTTGTTTTTTTTTTTTGTTTAACGTTTGACTATTGTGAACACTTTGGCTAATGCAGAAGATGGGATGATTTATAGCGTATGAAAATGCCAAGCCCTGGCCGGGAATCGATTTTTTTTTTTTTTTTGGTGTTTAACGTCCGACTATTGTGCACACTAGGGCTAATGCAGACGATGGGATGATATATAGCGCTTGAAAATGCCAAGCCCTCGCCGGGGATCGAACCCTGGTCCTCGGGGTGAAAGCCCAGTAGGCTATGAACTAGATTATTCTACCTTAGACTATACTATACTACCGAGGCAGCTTAGAATTAATAGAATTAATCATGGAAGTGATATGGTCTGTTTATCGTTATCTGTTTGGTGCAATCGTTTTTAAGATGATGTTGTTGCACTTGTAAAATGAAACTTTCAGTGTCAGTAGATAGGTTAGAAAAAAAATATTCTGGTAGAAGACATGTATTACATTAGAGGTCTTTGGTAACTTGAACCTAGATTTTTTTAAATCCTACTTGGACTCTTCATAACAGTCAATGATAAAAATACCTGTTTTCAAAATTATGTAACCTCAGTAAATTATATTTTCAAGTTATTATAAGTTCTGTTTTGCAAAAAAAAGCATCAGAATTTTGAGGTGTCTATTTTATTCAGAAAAAATATTATTTTCAGAAAAAGAAACTACTATATTTACTTTGCTCCAAGAATTTTACTATAGGGCTAATTTTAAATATTTTTACAAATGACATGTTTTGTAGGAGAAATGAAAATAACTTCTTAGATTCTAATACCTATATCCATTTTTAGCATAACTATATTCTATATCGAGCCATACATAGGTACTCCCGTTGCTTTATCCTTACCGTTATGATCCCTCATCCGTCTAACTGGCATTACGTATGAAGGTTACGAAAAAGAAAGTATCAGTGGATCAATTCTATTCAAACCTAACCTGCACGTTGTGTTGTATTAGGTGAGATGACCGCCAAATATGAAGCAGTGTTACGTTTATAATATGTCCAGTGGAACGGACAGCATTCAAAACTAAACATTAATTTTGATGTAAGTGCACTTATTAAAAGCGAAATGGAACTTGCAATCCAAAATCATTAGTTGACTATAAAGCCAATTGTTAAAAAGAAGAATTAATTATCAATGGTTTCACTGCGCTCTGCTTTTAGTAACTGTCTGGCTTTAATATCAATTTTTTTCAAGCGATTCAAATTATTATGTTTAAAAATACTGGATAATAAAATAAATGTTTCAGACTACATCAACTTTGTTATTAAGAGTCTTTGTGATTAATAAATACAAGTAGGTAACATTGTATTAATTTTGTAGGTCACTAACCTAAGATAGTATGACCAACTACAGGCTAGGTTATACAAAATGTAAGTGTTAAGCAGCCTGTTCAACCGAAAACATTTTATATTGTGCTAACATTGTGTTAATTTGGTCTACACGCGTTTGATTGCATTTTGTACATGATATTGATTCATTAAGCAGTAAACCAGTATTATAGTGAATTAGACATTCATATTATCTTTATGTTTAGAAAGGTGTTATCCCTTACATATTTAAATGAAAAAAATCATTTTTTGATGACAAAAAGTGTTTAAAAAAGAAAGTTCTTTTATAAAAGTTAAGTTTCCATAATCACATTGTAAGAATTTGATTTATTAAATTAATGGAATAAATAAGGTAACAGGCCTATCTGCTAAGTTTAAATAGTTTTTTTAAATTTTAATTTGTCGTCTATGAGTTGGAGGAATTTATTGCAAAAAAATAATTTAAATTTAGTTACAGATTGAAAGAGCAATATTAGCTGTTATATAAGGTAGTTGCTAGGTTAGGTAAACATGGTTTTATAATTAAATTTAATTGATTTATGATGTAAAAGTGAGCATTCCTAAGAAGTTCATTATTATTTTTTTAAATACTGTCTTTATCCTTTTACGAATTGAGTGATTGACTTTATGTTTATAATGCTTATAAAAGCCCAAACTAGGATACCTGTAGGCCTATATATCTTCAAAAAGACAAACTAAAGCTCATTAGTTTGTGGTATTTAGGTTTTATATCTATTTTTTTTTTTGTGTAATTTCTCACAGATTTTATGAAAATAATTAAAAAAATCAATACTTTATTAAGGATAGAGATAGAACAGTTATTGTGCAAGACATACTGTCTTGATAACATGCACTCAACCTTGAAATGCTTTGGCTGAATCAATCCGTATAATAAAATATTTTTTTTTTGTTGAAAGGATTAATAATAATTTGTAGTAAAACCAATAATAATAATTAATAGATACATATGTTAATTGGTATTTAGTTTAATAGTTGCCGGTACTGGAGCAGGTCAGTTGTGCAAGTAAGCCTCTTGGGTAAGCAGTTCATTAGATTGATTCCCTCAGCGAGTTGTATAATCCCAATGACTAATCTTATTTAGCTGTAGGCCCTGAGGGCTTTGAAAGAATAACCTTCATCTCCTGCTATAGTTCAGCCACTTGGTAAAGGCCTGCGCAAGAAGGTGCAGTGACATATGTCTACCAGTCTTAGTCTACAAATTGTTACTCAGCGATAGTGAAGGAGAAAGAGGGAGCTGTGGTGAGAGTGGAGAGTCGAACTCTTACTCGCACATTTTTTCTCTTTAATCCATTGGTGTTCTTTGCTAGCTTAAACAGTTAATCTTTCCAAACAGGTGGCAGCCATTGGTGTTTCTAAACAACTGACGTATATCAAGAGACTCATAATCGTAAATTGTGTGACCTGCAATTTTCTTTTCCTAGCCTACACATGGTGTACTTGTGGTATAAAGTCCTACACTGTTCGGATGGGCCCTCAGAGTACGGTACAGTCCTGACTCACTCTCAGTTCACTTAGAAACCTCCTTCACTATTTGTTCCTGGCTGCAAGCCGTTTAGTCTTCTGTTATCGCAGTCCCATAAGGGTTTTGTTTCTCATGTGAGCCCAAGGTTTTGATTCCTGGGAGGTCGTCAGCTTCTGTAGGTTTAATTTGAAGCCTTTTGTAATTACAGAACTTCTTACTTAGTTGATACGTTTGCGCTGAGGTTAGAGGGATGCTTACAAATTTTTTATATTTTTTTGTTAACTAAAGGGTGATTAAATAAGAACACTTGTTTAAATTTTCAGGCTGTTTTTGTAATGCTGCCATGGTAACATTCTGTTTATGACTTTGTTAATCACCTTTTTTTGGGGTTAGTTATTATTGAACACATTACAATTGAACAACGAATATTAATTGTGAAAATACATTATAAATATGGTGTTTGTTGCGCGGAAACTGTGAGGGAGCTTTGTATGACCTTTGGTCATCCTAATACACTTAATGAGTCAAAAGTGTACGAACTGTTAAATCATAAAGTTTAAAATTTAAGAAAATACAAAAGTACATTGGCCATCGTTTCACAAAGTATCTCTGATCAGAACATCGCAATTGTGCTACAAAGTTTACATGAGTATACAAAAGTACATTGGCCATCGTTTCACAAAGTATCTCTGATCAGAACATCGCAATTGTGCTACAAAGTTTACATGAGTATACAAAAGTACATTGGCCATTGTTTCACAAAGTATCTCTGATCAAACATCGCAATTGTGCTACAAAGTTTCCATGAGTCTACAAAAGTACATTGGCCATCGTTTCACAAAATATCTCTGATCAAACATCGCAATTGTGCTACAAAGTTTCCATGAGTCTACAAAAGTACATTGGCCATCGTTTCACAAAGTATCTCTGATCAAACATCGCAATTGTGCTACAGAGTTTCCATGAGTCTACAAAAGTACATTGGCCATCGTTTCACAAAGTATCTCTGATCAGAACATCGCAATTGTGCTACAAAGTTTACATGAGTATACAAAAGTACATTGGCCATCGTTTCACAAAGTATTTCTGATCAGAACATCGCAATTGTGCTACAAAGTTTACATGAGTATACAAAAGTACATTGGCCATCGTTTCACAAAGTATCTCTGATCAGAACATCGCAATTGTGCTACAAAGTTTACATGAGTATACAAAAGTACATTGGCCATTGTTTCACAAAGTATCTCTGATCAAACATCGCAATTGTGCTACAAAGTTTCCATGAGTCTACAAAAGTACATTGGCCATCGTTTCACAAAATATCTCTGATCAAACATCGCAATTGTGCTACAAAGTTTCCATGAGTCTACAAAAGTACATTGGCCATCGTTTCACAAAGTATCTCTGATCAAACATCGCAATTGTGCTACAGAGTTTCCATGAGTCTACAAAAGTACATTGGCCATCGTTTCACAAAGTATCTCTGATCAGAACATCACAATTGTGCTACAAAGTTTACATGAGTATACAAAAGCACATTGGCCATCGTTTCACAAAGTATTTCTGATCAGAACATCGCAATTGTGCTACAGAGTTTCCATGAGTCTACAAAAATACATTGGCCATCGTTTCACAAAGCATCTTTGATCAGAATATCACAATTGTGCTACAGAGTTTCCATGAGTCTACAAAAGTACATTGGCCATCGTTTCACGAAGCGTCTCCATATGCTGCAGGCCTTATAAAATTCAGTTAATTGAAATCAAAAGGACGATTTGCAAAGGAGACAGTTTGTTGAATGGCTTTTGGGGAGACAACATGCAGGTGATAATTTGCAGAGACATATAATCTTTTCTGATGAAGCACATTTTCAATTAAATGGCTGGATTAATAAACAGAGCTGTCATATTTGGGGTGGGGGCAAACCCATGCCAAGTTAGTGTGTCCACAATGAGTGTGGTACAGTGTAATTGTGTGTGTGGTGTGGATTTTGGGCTGATGGTGTAATCAAGCCTTACTTTTTTTTGGAAGATAGATTGATATGCCACGACAGTGAATTGACAATGCTACAGGAATATGGTTGAAACAATTTTATGGTCTTACTTTAATAATATGAATTTGGAGCAATAACAGGATTTTGCTACTCGCCGCACCTCTCATGATAATGCAGCGTTTTTTGAGGAATATATTATTGACCAGAGTCGTTTCATGCAAAGGTGATTAAAACTGGCCAGCAAGGACACTCTTGTCTTCTATCTTTGGGGTACTTGAAATCACAAGCTTTTAAAAATAGTTCCCGAACTATACCAAAACTGAAATGAGATCCACAGTGTCATCACCCAGATTGAGATGAACACCTGTCTGTTATTAGTAATTTTATTGATAAGTTACAACATGCCAAGCAAGTCACTAAGGGCATAATGTGAGATGTAGTGTTTTCATATGTAATGCCGCCTACCTTCATAAGCCGCCTCGGTGGCCTAGTTGATAGCATACTGGGCTTTCACCCCGAGGACCTGGGTTCGATTCCTGGGCTGGGCTTTGCATTTTCATACGCTATAGATCATCCCATCGTCTGTATTAGCCAGTGTGCATAATAGTCTGACGTTAAAAAAAAAAAATTGAAATACTGTGTTATTTTTTATAAATATTGAACATGTAAAACCAGTGATCTTATTGAATCACTATTTATTAATTTTTTTAGAAGTTTAGTTTATTTTTTATTTGCAATTTTGTACAGGTTTTGTCAGCCCTTTTTTTTACATTTTAAAGAGGTTTGTGTTAAACGCTGTAGTTGCTTTGTTTTGTTTTTTTTTTTAGCTCAAGAACCATATGAAACAGAATAAAGTTTACTATATGTTAAACCCAGTGTATATTTAGGCCTACTTACTTCTAAAAGACTCATCTTTCATTCATTTTTCCTTGATAAAGTCTTATACTAAACAAAAGCAATCTGATTACAAACATTCTATCAAGTAGACAGAAATGCCACATTGATTGAATTTTCATTTGAAAAATTCTATAGTGTAATGATCAGCAATAGTAAGTTTCATAGCAATAGTACACCTTCACTTGTAATGATGTAAAATTTTTCATCAAATCAGTTGTGTTACACAACAGCTGATTATACAAGAAATAAAGCTGTAATTGATCACAGTAGAATGAAAAACTAAGGAAACATAATATTTAAGGTCCTTGTCATTTCAGTTTGAGTACAGATGCCATTAGAAAGAAAAAGAAAGCAAATATTTAGCTGAAAGAAGTAAAACAGTGTGTTTGTTGGGGGGGGGGCACATGCTGACTGACATGTGAATAGACAAACAATAGTCTGTTCATTGGTGGTTTGTATTACTGATTTTATTGCTAAATTTATATTACACCTGATATTAATAACAACGGGCACTTATCTATATCATGTACAAATATAAAACATTGATCTTGTATATGTCCGACTGGTTATGCTCTAAATTGTGATGGCTAGGCTGGTCTTGTAGTACAGTTAAGTAGTAATGAACATATTTTTATACAATGTGCAAAATAAACTGTAAATGCCCTAAAACAATTAGTATGTAGTATAATGGTTTTATGGTATAATTTAAATATAAATTCAACATGCAAATATATACAGTTTTAAACAAATAGATATTGAATGAAAAAATGTTCAAGGTCGTTAGCATACGGACATATCATAGCATAAATGCACTAGAAATTATCAAGAATTTAAAATAGATTATTCTGGACGTTATTCATGCTGTTTTGGCAAAAGTTTTCCCATCATCAGAGGGTGATAGTGTAAGCATTCCGATCTAAAGACCTGTGTTTATAGGGTACCTACATGGTCCTCAGAATATCAGGGAACTCGTACTTTCCAATAAAGTAAAATCAATTTAAAACTTATATTAAAGTTTGTAAAGAAACTTCCAGGGCAGTTTGAAGTGAACGCGCGCGCGCGTGTCAAGACAAATAATTATAGACTGAATCATTTTTGAAGTAGAACCATTAGCCTAATTTATGTATGTAATGTAAAATCCGGTTATAGTAGGTTTCATTTGTAAATATTTCAGTAAAATACAGTATTAGAATTCAGTTATTAATTTCATAGGTTATAGTTTTAAATATGAAAGTAAAACAAAGTAAGGCCTATTGTACTATATAACCTAAATATAATGAATTGCATTGCTTTATTAACAGGTCATACAAGTATTAAATGTCTATTTAATAATAGACACTATAATGTCTATTTTAACAGAAGTTCATGTGATAAGAAACGGTAGGCCTACATGGTTTTGCAATTATTTTACTTGGTAAGATATGTACAGTAATCTTAAAATACAAGTAATGAATTAAAGATTAGTGTATTATAATGATTAAACATCAGACAGTGGTATTATTTGAGATATAAGGCTAGCTTTTTTCTGTAGGTTTCTTTTTCGTTTCTTTTTCCCATTAATTGTGTAATGTCCCAAGGGCCCACTAGTATTAATTACTAATATTAGTTGCTTCATAAAATATAACTCGATATATGAGTTCAGTAGTAAGTAAAGGGAAGTCAAAGACGGGGTTAGTTGCATAGTCTGTTCATAATTAAGTGAACAATTTCTTTATTGAAAATATTATGCAGCTGATGGTAGTTGAGGAAATAATGTAACTGTGATTTATTAATAGGTTAATATTAAATAGCAGTTGTTTTCAAACTAAAGTATTGTAGTGCAAGCTAGACTAAGCCGTGCGATGTGATCTGATGACATCATGTCCAGAGTATGATGATGAATTCTTGGCAACTTGGGCATTGTGTCCAGCCCAGCTCTGTGCTGTGTACAAAGTATGTCTAGTCTGCAACTAGCCTATTAGATGTGAGGCTTCATGATAACACTGCACGGGAACAGAATGAAAGTGCCATTCCTTAACTCGCCTTGTTAGTACTATATCAGCTTTCTGAACACACGTGTGTCACTTGGTTGGTCATAGTAAAAGAGTTTATAAAATTACCATTTTTAATCTAGATAAGTAACTTTTTTTTTAACGCCGACTATTGTGCACACTCGGGCTAATACAGACGATGGGATGATTTATAAAGTAACGAGTACAGCGATAATAAACAGCTTTGATGTATTCACTTTTTTACACAAAAAAGGCTGTAAATTTCCACTGTTTGGGGAAAACAGGAAAATGCAAAAAAAATCGTTTTAGAAACTACCTTCAAAAACTAAAACTTATAGAAATTCTATAAAGCATTGCAATAACTGTAGACAGTAGGCCTACCGTTGAGAATAATATACAGTACTAGATATGTACATTGGGAACAATGTATTCTGTTTACTATATATAGTACAGTAATGTTTTACTTGATAGGTATTGACTTCCTTGACACGTTTCTTGCGCGATAGTAATCATTAAGTATATTTGTTTAGCGGTATTTAAAAACTGAATTATTGACAAAAAAGTAGGCAGTCGTGGAACTGGCCGATAGAAGTGATTACTTCTTTTCGCATGTCTGTATAATTCTTTTCCTATTATAATTTAATTAGGCAATTTTCAAAAGTCAGTATCGTTGGATCTCATATGATAGGCTATAGGTTTTTGTACTATACAGTAGATCCATGGCTTTGATTCGTTGTGTTACAAGCAAATGAGAAGAATAATTTAATAAGTGTAGTTACACGGCTACCTTAATTGTTTTATTTGGAGTAATTGCACATATGTAGTATTTTTATATAAAATTTTTCTGAGTACACAATATGTTTTAAAACAGTTTTTCTGAGTCTTTTTTGTGTTAAGATTTTAGTTGACCAAAGTTTTAGGGTTAACAAAATTTCTTCTGCAGCCATTGAATACTACTATTATGAACAGTTGGCCTATACTAGAATTTGGGATTTTTATGTCTGCTATTATTAACACGGTTAAGTTTTTTGTAAATTGTGTTTTTATATAACATCGGTTTTAACAGAAGTTCATGTTGACAAGAACCATGTAGGCCTACATGGTTTTGCTTAGCTTCCTAAGCACAGTATGTACAGTAGTCTTAAAGTACAAATATGGAATTAAAGATTAGTGTATTGTAGTAATTAAATACAAGCAATTGGTATGATTTGAATTATTTTGTTTACAAAATTCAAGTTTTAATTTTAACTACAGATAGTGATTTTATAAGAAAAAGGTGGCAGTGGCATGACTGCCGATATAAGTGACTACTTCTTATCACGGGTTATGGCTATATATTTTACATCACGAAATAAAATTTATAGTCGATTTTCAAAATCATGATTATGTTCATTTCAGTTTAATATATTTCTAAATACAATACTATATGGTTTTATGGTTTTTTTTGCCAAGACAGATTTTTGCTACTCGACACTAAAATAGGCTATAGCTGTCCATGGGAGAAGCATGGAGTCCCAAATGTATTCCTGCTACTCTTTATATCTGACCCTGTGACTTATTAATTGTCATTGTAGATGTCAACTTCAATGGAAAATGCAATATTTTAATTTGGAAAGGCATTTTGTGTGGAATTATAATATTGTTTCAATTAAAATCATTGCAAATGTAAGCTTATAAACAATAATTTTATAATAAATAATAACAGGGATTCAGATTTTTTAAACGGAAATACATCTATGTCCATCTCAGGTACCTAAACCATGTTCATTTTAAATTTCATCTCAATCGGTGCACTAGTTAATGTGTAATTGAATAACAAATAAAAACACACACATAAACTTTCTAATTCAAAATATATTAAGAAGTATAAAATGTTATTAAAACTTCATTGTTGTAGCCTACAGTTAACACATATAAGAGCGTGATGCGTGACGGCTAACTTGGAATTTTTTCCCGTGCAAAACATACATCCATACCCTGCCATATGAAATTTTTTTTTGTATTTAACGTCCGACTATTGCGCACACTTGGGCTAATGCAGACGTATGAAAATGTTAAGCCCTCGCAGGGTCCTCGGGGTGAAGGCCACCGAGGCGGCTACCATACTCAAAAAGTTATAAAGCAGCTTCTGAGTGGCGGAGCGTCACGTCACGTCACATGAGGTAAAGTACATAAGTGGACAACCACGTGGTGTGAAACTGTTGGGTTTTATATTTATTCCAGCTTATCGCTAGGAAATCCATCCTTAGAAGTTTCTCATTGGTGTGACTGGATCAGGGGTGGGGCTGTATTTTTGTGTAGGAAACGTTACTGGAAACGAGGCAATCCGAATTCCAAGAAAGAATGATTAAACAGATTATTTAATAGTAAACAGTAAGTATTTGTGTAAGAGGACAAGCTTTTGTTTTATAAACAATTGTACACTAAAATGTTCTGCATTCTAAGATTGTATAAATCGGAACGGAAAGTTTTGTCTGTACTCGGTGTGTAAGCACTGTTACTGGGCCGGGGACTTCGTATCTTATAATTATCAATTGTCAATAATAAATTGAATAATTCAGAATCTTCCTCCGTGAAATATTTAATCCTAATGACTTATTTCATTACGATTGTGCGCATGCCAGTATAATTTGATTAACAGCTTATTGTTACGAGCGGAATGAGCAGTATAGCTGAAACAAACCGGTATAAAATCAAAATATTTGCAAAAATCCAGTTACGTTGCGGGCGACAATCGCCGCAAAAGTATTTTAAGAAAGAAAGGCAAGTTGTTACACATGCCTTGTGTTCGTTTTTATTTTACGATGTCTTTTGCTTTCAAGAACTTTTGAGGTGTTTGTCAATCTGTTTTCCAGTTACAGAGTTCAAGTGATTGGGTAAGTTAAAGAAAAAATACGTGCGGACATTGTTGTACAGCTGCGTGCGGCGGTTATTACGGTTTTGTGGAATTTGAATTTCTTTTACTGTATTTTATATTTCAACACTGACCAAATTGTAAGTTTTCCAAATTTTTTGTTTTTGTTTCCAGCTTCTGTACCGAACCTTAAGTCCAGTGGCCAAACTACTTACTTACATCCCACGGCCTAGTGAGACGAGGCTGCAAGAAAGTGGTTTATTAAATTAAACCTATTGCCGTATACTGTTATTTGTAAAATGTTTAGGGATTATTAAATGCAAGAGCTACACTAAATAAAGCACGTGCCCAGTATGCATCACCCAACACCGGATATACAAGGCAACTGTTTAAGGTGTCTTTATGCGTCACTTCCTCTTCCTCAGTAAGCAGTTATAACGGATAAGTACATTACTGGTGTCCTTTGTGAACTGAACCTGCAACCCTGACGGCGTTTTATTTCAAAATTTGTATAGGCGATTTGAGTGTACAGTCATAGTATGGCCTAGTAGAGACATTCTCAGAAAGCGGTTTGAGGCTGTGCGTGCGTGCGTGCGTGCAAACAATGTTTTTGTTTGCTTAGACCCCCGCTCATTCTGTTTTATACTCGTACTGTGGAGGCACCCACAAGTGGCTAAGAAAATCAGGTCCGTCCATACAGTTTTTTTTTTTTTTTTCTTTTGTGCACACGGACTAATGTATGATTTATAGCGTATGAAAATGCCAAGCCCTTGTCGGGAATCGAACCCGTGTCCTCGGGGTGAAAGCCCAATATGCTATCAACCAGGCCACCGATGCGGCTTCGTTCATACAGAGCCCTGCATGCATGGGTGAGGCTTAGGAACACCGAGAGGTCGCCAGGTATTCCAGGATTTAGTTATAAGCGGTTGCATTCATTCCTTCAGCACACGTGTGTGTGTGTGTGTGTGTGTGTGTGTGTGTGTGTGTGTGTGTGTGTGTGTGTGAAATTTTAAAGATTTGAAAAATTACAGCAAGTTAAAATTATTTTCACAAATTGTGATAGTTACTTAATGAACTAATTATTACTTCTTCTTATTTCCCCCTGCAGGGGGGTAGACCAGTTGCAGAGGATTAATTATTATTATTTTTGTGTTTAACGTCCGACTATTGTGCACACTTGGGTTAATGCAGACGATGGGATGATTTATAGCGTATGAAAATGCCAAGCCCTGGTCGGGAATCAAACCCGGGTCCTAGGGAATTGAAAGCTCAGTACGCTATGAACTAGGCCACCGTGGCGGCTGAGAGGATTTAGACGTCCCTCGCGGTACACATACTTACACATACTTACACTTACATTTAGGGAGGCGATAATAGCCTCAATGTGCTTTTCGCCTTAAAATAAAAAATTCTGTAGTAGTGTTTAACTGTCATGGTCGAGTGGTTACATGCCTTGTGTTCGTTATTATTTTTTCAATATCTTTAACTTTCAAGTGAGTTTTTTGTCAATCTGTTTTCCAGTTACAGAGTCCAAGTGATTGGGTTATGTGTTGGGTCCGTGCGTAGATTGTTTTATTAACCGTATATATCAGGATTCGTGTAAAGTAACAGGACTGCCGATATTTAATGACAAGTACGAGGGAACATTGGCCGCTTTGCTGGTCAACTCTGTGCGAGAATACTATTTATTTCGTGGAAGGATGCAAGTTTGTGAAAGGTACAAGAGTACAGGGATTTGAATGTATACGCGCATACATACTGTATATTATCTTGAGCTTTTTAATGTTTACAAATCACAACCCGTTTATTGTGAGAGAATGATTCCGACATTTTGTAAGTCGGAGAAAGGAAAGAAAAAAAGGAGTGCGAGCGTGTACAGCCGTGTAGTGCGTAGTGTGCATACGACAAAAGGTCATCGACTCTGAATTCCTTGAATTACTTCTCCCCACTCTTCCTTCTGTTGCTGAAACAACAGTAAGCAAAGGGAAGTCAAACCGACGGCCTTGCCTTGTCGCTCTTAATACCATACCATTCATGTGCAGTCTGCAGTCTGCAGTGTGCTCTGCAGTGCTATCATTCATACATAATATCTTGGTTGCACGAGTAAATTTAACTATAACTTGTGCACGTCGATGGTGGGAGGTCGTTATGTAACTGTCCGTTGATTTTATTTACACTTTAGTTAGATGGATTTTCGTAAAGCTGGCCCTACCCAATCGGTGTAGCATATTTGTTTTTGTACAATCTTCGAACTATAAAGTATACTTCTAATTAGCCCTCTTACTGTCCGATAATGAACATTTAGTATTCGATAGAAAAAAAATGCAAATGTTACGGAAAAATAGTTTTTTTTAATTAGTAGACTATACATACAGTTTTTAAATTCAATGAAGAGTACTTAACCCATTAACTATATGAAGGTGAGTTGACATTGTAGTAGGCTGGTGACTCAGCAACGGTACAGGTAGGCTGATGACAGTTGCTGACAAAATATATTTTTTTGTGTGCCGTCTTATTTACATACGTTTCTGTTAAATCTACTTGGATTTCTAAGAATTGGGTTCCTTTCTGTGTGTGTTATTTTACACCCAGTCTTAATTTAATTGCAGAAAAGGATAAGTACTGTATTAAGGTTTTCGAAATAAAAATGTGCTCTTTTGAAATTAAAAATTTTAAAGTAAAAACTAAGACTCCCCTGGAAAGTCTATTATCTGTATTATATATAGGAATGGCTGGGGGGAAGAAAGATGAAGGTCCAAAAAGTTTAGTTTTGAGAAAACGGAAAAGTCCTAAACATCAAGTTAAACATTGTTTCTTTTATAAAATCAATTATTTATATCCTTATAAATATATCCTTATATATATATATATATATATATATCCTTATATATATATATATATATATATATATATATATATATATATATATATATATATATATATATATATATATAATTATAAATTATATCCTTATAAATGCCATTTTATACCCAGTTTTTAAGTTACAATATTTAAATACAATAATCGCCTTTTTAAAAATTACCTAAAATATATAAATACATAAAAAAATTTGAAAAAACGATGAGGGTCCACTGAAACATTGGGGAAAATGATGAGGGTCCACTGAAACATTGGGGAAAATGATGAAGGTCCACTGAAACATTGGGAAAAATGATGAAGGTCCACTGAAACATTGGGGAAAATGATGAAGGTCCAATTAAAACACTACAAAGTTTTTTAAAACTCTCTAATGTATTGGATATAAGAAATAATACAAAAAAACTTAGATTATACTGTTAACATTCTTCACTTTCATCTTTCAGAATTGATGAATCCATGAAATATTGTATGTAATAACGTAATCAAAAATTAAGTCATGGATAAATTTTTATTTCCAAAGAGCTTTCCTGAAAATCATTTCATGAAAGCATCATTTACGACTTGTCCTTTACTTGTTAACATTTTCTGTGTGGTCTGAACTCTGCGAGGAGTAATGCCATGAAGTGAAACAAATGCTTTATAACACACAGGCGTTTCAACTAATACTTCATCTTTTATTATTCTGACTTTATATGAATAAGAAAAGTTATGTTAGTCAGGATCATCCAATCTAGGCCTACGCCTTTTTACAGTAGTGCAAGTTATTAGACCACCAAGATAGAGATTTTGCTCATTATATAATCTTTCAGACAATTAAACTTTCCAATTAAATCTTTCCTAGCACCTATATCAACAACTTCAAAACATTTCAAACGATTGCAATGGCAATTAGGTCCAATTTCATGGGATTGTGTCAATAGTTTTCGTTTAACATCACTTAACCTACCAAATTTTTTCCTTTTTTTAGAGTTGTTGTGTATGAGCTCAACCGACTCGTTGTCACTTTTAACTTCACTTTCCATTGTACACAACACAACATAACACAACAGTACACTAGCCTTTCATATAAATAATTATCAAATTACTTTAAAAACAATATCAAAAAGCACACAGCACAATGTAACCTCAAAAACCAACTGTTGTTAAATTGTTTAGCTTACAGCTGCAGTGCTGCCACGTAACAGACAACAATAACAGAAGGACTCTCATCGATATTCCCACCAACGCGGTGGACTCTCATCATTTTTCCCCGATTTACTATTTCTAAAAGTCTGTGTAACTTGTGACCCTTATCGTTTATTGCAAAATCGAACACATGGCAACAAACTATTAGCCTAGACCTACAAATAACTGTTCTAACCTGCAAATTGAAAGTTTTTGGACCTTCATCGTTTTTCCCCCCAGCCCTATTAGGCGTACCACATCCATAAGTGTCTGGTCTGAGAGGCGCCACAATGGGGACATCGTTACTGTTTAAATTACAGATATTTTAAAATAGCTAAAATTTCAAGAAACTAAATTGCAAGTGCAGATTTTAACGTTGAATTAAAAATATTTAAAAAAATAATATTTTTATTTATTTATTGTTCACAATGTTAACAAAAGGATAAACAGTTTGCTATGTGTATTGTAATCTCACAGAGCTGCTCTTTAGAAAGCGTCGTAAAAGGTTGACTATACGCTATGGTGACATTGACACACACACGCGCGCACACATACACACACACACAGAGAGAGAGGGGCTGGCTTTAAGAGGTTTTTGTAAAGTAATATGCAAACAACAATATTTAAAAAAAAATTTTCAATATTTGAAAACCCATTAAAAAAACAGATAGGTGATTCGGGCATGAAACGTTTTTGGAAGCTTGTATATAACATACCATGAAAGATTTTTTTCAAAGGAAAAGTGGAATAACCGGGAAAATAGTCTTTATTCAGTTTGTTTAAAAATTTTAATTAAAAAAAAAACGTTTTTATTAAATAAGTATTTAGTGTTTACCTATTTTTTATGATGTTTAATAAAGTTTTTATTTAAACTTAATATCTTATATTTACATAGTTTAACACAAAAACTTATGCAAAATGCAAAACAAACTGACTGAACTCTCTAAATATAATACAAACGTAGGTAAACAAATCATTAATTTTGTTAGCACTTTTGAAATTAAATTTTTGTTTTAATTTCAGGAATTTAATTGCCTGCTTCAGAAATTATCATAATTATGTTTCATAGCTTTGGCAAGGTAATCAATATTATTTATTTGGCTTTCTTAGACTAATTTCATTATGAAATGATTTTGGAGATATTCTTTTGGATAACACGTTGCGTTTCAGTTCCGTGTAATGCGCTCAGTTCGGTTCCTTTATTCTGTAATGTAATCTATCTGTGGTATTTAATCCAAAGAGTGTTATTGCACACGGGGGACTCGGTAGTCGATGTGGGTAAAGCACCGGTTAGTCTGCTGCGTGTCTGAACAGCGCATTTTAAGGTTGTTAGTTGTAGCCGTAATTAATCACGTTGCTTTTACACATTACTGTTAACGCTGATCCCTCGTCCTCATTACTCTAGCTAGCTTAAAGCGCAGACTTTAAGAAAAAAAAGATTCAGTTTAGATGTTAGACAAAAATATTTTCGTCTACTTTTTTGCTATCCGTGTGCGTCTTGTAAAACTTTAAAAAACATATTGTAGGCTACACCCTGGCCTACTTAGTGCTATTCATTAAACAACCCCCTTGAGCTTAAAGATATTTAATGCTTTCTCGTCTATCTTGCTCCGTATTGGAAACGTTTTATTATATTTTTTAAAATTATTATATTAGTTTAATTAGTTTATTATATTAGTTTTAATTATATCAACGGAATTTTAACTTTTAATATTTTTACACTAAATAATTTCCATTTTGAAATGGTCGATTAAAAAATATGAATTGTGATTATATGCAGAGTTAATTTTGCAATATGTAATGCAAAATTCGCTAGCTATATTTTTTTTTGACAATTTTTTTTTTTAACGTCCGACTATTGTGCACACTTGGGCTAGTGCAAACGATGGGATGATTATAGCGTATGAAAATGCCAAGCCCTGACCGGGAATCGAACCCGGGACCTCGGGGTGAAAGTCCAATACGCTATCAACTAGGCCACCGAGGAGGCTAATTTAAAAAAAGAAAAAAAAAAGAATGACTAGTCACCTGTTTTTAAAGTTCTATCGAACTGGTTACACCACCTTGTGTATAGATTATAAATATCTTAGAAACTATTGTTGTTACATTGTTACAGCGCACTTCATTGTTACATTTGAACTTATCGGTTGTTAAAACACCGCAAAAAAGAAGTAAAAATACTTAAAAGTAACCAATTTAACAACCCACATTGAAGTTTTTTAAAAACAAACAGTTTTGCTCAAAATGCACAGTGATTATAACTAATAATACAGCTGTTCACAAACTTAGTCTGATGATGACACACTTTTTGAATGAGGACATTTTGAGCATTCTTCAATTTTAATTGTTTATCTACCCGAAATAAAACCTCCCAGAGCTATTCGTCACAGCCGCCTCGGTGGCCTAGTTGATAGCGTACTGGGCTTTCACCCCGAGGATCCGAGTTCGATTCCCGGCCAGGGCTTGGCATTTTCATACGCTGTAAATCATTCCATCGTCTGCATTAGCCCAAGTGTGCACAATAGTTGGACATTAAACACCAAAGCTATTAGCATAACACGGTGAAAATTTTACATTATTATTATAATACAGAAGGAACAAAACGTTCAATGCGGTGCAAGCCTATCTGCAATCTGGCCGCCATTTTATACAAATATAAATATAAAATTTGTTTGAACATGTCTTCCGTTTGAAATTTTACCATAATTGCCACTACTTACAAGTTCTCGCTGATCGACGATCGTAGTGAAGTACCTGCTTGACATCTTAACATCGAGTACTGTATTGTACAACACGGACATAAACATCCATATTTCTGTTTGTAGAGTATTCTGTAAATATTGTACTCTACTGTCATTAGTAGGCTATATAACCCTGTTCGTAAACGTGTTTTGGGGCATTGTTTGGGATGAAATATCAAAGAAAGTATCGGTACTTCTAGGTGCAGCAAGAAAATCGAAAAGATTTTAACGATATTAGTATTGAAGGAAATGATTCAAACATCAAAAATAATAATAATAATAATAATTTATATAATAGTTCCTGGTATATCTTATTTCTTCGTTTTTAAAACAAAACAATAAATTTTAAAAATGTTATAAAAAGTAATGTAATATTTACGTAACGAAAACTGTAAATAAAATATGTACATACAACTAAATTTATAGTAAATAATATATGGAGATAGCAAAAGTGGAAGGGGTTGCACTTCATCAAACGTCTGTAGTACAAAATTGTTAAAAAATAAATTAATTAATTAATAGAAATATTAATGTTTTAAACACTACGGTGTATAAGGAATACATTTATTTATTTACGTAGATTAATTTTTCAAGTTATTTACTATGTATAGACGTCATTCGCCACAATTAGTTTTAAAAACAGATGTGACTTGTTGGATAACGAACTTGTTCGTGTTGTTACCAAAATTGGGCACGCGCGCACCACGCACGCACGCACACGCGCGCGCGCACACACGCGCACGCACACACACACACACACACACACACACACACACACACACACACACACACACACAGAGAGAGAGAGTGTTTAAAAATTTTAGTCTTAAAACCATAGTGGACAGTGTTCAGAAAGTATCATACAGAACGATTGTGACAAACAGGGCGAACCTGTAAGAGCACTGAATACAGAAAGTAACGAAGCCTGGATACGCACAAGGAACAAGCAGAATCTGACCGCACATTATTGATCGGTTAGTCAAAGTAAAAACCGGCTTTACATTTTAAGTGCAGCCAATTTTTTAATTTTGTAACCCTACCTAATTGTATCTACTTCATTCCATTCTTCAGTCGTCTAGCACTGTTCCCCCTCCATCATATCCTCTGTGTACAATTATGTATTAACCATTTTAATTAGTGTAGTTATATTTTTATAGTTGTTTCAACGTATCCTGTGTTACGTCGTCATTTTAACGTTGGCACATATCTGTAGCAGTGAGTAGTCCTGTATTACACCCTTGTGCACGGGTACATATTAATCTTGATATTCTTGTATTATATAGGCTAGAGAATAATAAAAAATGCATAATTTTATTGAACGCACAATGGTTCACTTTGGGTTACTTTTTAACCAATAAAATTGGTCCAGATTACAGAGCTAGGAATGCCCTGGCCCGATGCTATATTAATAACTTCATGTACCGTTAATAATTTGCCCAAAATGTACAATGATTATAACTAATAATACAGCTGTTCACAAGCTGAACTTTGTGAGGAAATAGTTTGTATGAGTACATTTCTTTATTCCGCTTTGCTGGTGCTGTATAAAATAACAGTTGGTACACTGTTCTAGTACGGTACGTAATGCATTTAACGTCCGACTTATTGTGTACAGTTGGGCAAATGCCAAGCCCTGGCCTGGAATCGAACCTGGGTCATCGGGTTGAGAGCCCAGTACGCTATCAACTAGACCACAGAGAAAACATTCTTAAATTTCGTCATAATTTTGACACTTGATTTATGTCTGCTACTTCAGATTTATTAGCCAGAAATGCGGCACAACTATCGTAGCTGTACTTTAGTCGGTAAAGTGGATCATTTTAGTTCACTTTTATGCCACTTTCTTGTGTGTTCTAATGTTACAGAAATAATATTACAAGAACTGTAACATAACCTTGTCCTTTTAGTTTTGTAATCAAAGGTAGTCAAAATGTGTTTGTGATCAGTGTTGGGGACAGAATGCTCGGTCAAATAAAGTGGTTTATTGAATTTAGACTTAATGGTTTGAAATTTATTTCTTTAATCAGAAAATAAAAACTTGTATCGATACAAAAAAATTGTCTGCAGGTTACGTAGAATAAGAGTGATTTTTTCAGGTTTTAAAAATGTTAAACAGTAAATATATTTAAACAAATAGCCTAGCAGTTGTAAGGCAAGCCAACAGTTAGTTAAAACTTAGATGCTATATTAAAGGAAGCAGTTTCAAGTACAGAAATTTATATCCAGAGCAAATCCAAATCCTAAATAAAATGTTCATTTAAAAAGTATGAGTGTAAAAATGAGCGATAGTTTTGATTAATTTTTAAAACTGTATGGCTGTTTATGTAATAGACTGCTGTTGTTTTGGCAAGTTTTTCTTTATTTACAAATGCGGGTGCTTTTGTATTCTGTACAAAAAGCATCCTTTTCAGAAATTGAAAAAAATTGTAAAAATTGTTTATCGCTGCGTTTAAAACCGTACCTAGTTAACGAGAATAATAAGTTCGGAGGCGTGGTGGTGGAAGCGGAAACTGAACTTAGACATAGTCGAAGCTAAGCTGAGCCCAGCGACGCCGCCCTCTGCTCAGCTCCTTTACGCTGTCAGTGGTCCCTCTTACTGTCTACCGCTGGTAACTTTGATTCTGTAAGGAATTTGATGTAGGGCTATTCGACTAATCGATTGTTCTGCTTGACTAGTCGACTAGTCGGTAATTCATAATCAGAATGCGATCAGAAGATGAAGGACAAGACAACGACTCAGCTGAATTTTTTTGTAGACTCTGTTCTAAAACTATTATAACAAAAAAAAGTGGGGTGTCTAAGACTTTTTAAATGTAACCGCGTATTAATAATATTATTTAAACATTTCAGACACTTCTTATATAATTTACATAAAATTTTATCTTTTTTTCTTCTATCAAAATATTTCCAAAATATGATCTTTTTGGAAACATTTTAATACTGTTAGATTAAAATAAATGAATAAAATTTAAAAAAGTTACTACACCACGACCACTAAAATAACAATAGTAACTTACACTATTTGTAAGTACATCACTATTTATTTATATACACTTTGAAATCCCGAAATCATACCATTATATTACAAGAAAACTTTTTAAAAAATCTTAATCTCTTAATAAAATCATCACTCAATCATCAAAAACTGCAGAATACTGAATAATTGAATAATACGTCTACTGGACCTAATTTAATATCAATTCCAGGAATTGTGCACACATTTGCCTGTGTTCAGGAAAAATTAACACCCGACTGGGCGACTGATTTATCTATTCAATGGAATTGGCTTTGCCGAGTTCCATATATTGGGAATATCCATATATTGGGTCCGTAAGTTAGGCAACGAATAAAACTAGTCGACAAGTCACTAGTCTGTTGTTTGAAGTAGTCGATATTACCATCACTAATTTTATGTTGACGCTTAGGCCTTTAAATTTCTAAGAACTACCGCTACTAACGTATCTAAAAACATTAGTTTTTATCCGATAGCGGGTACAACAATCAAATATAGGAACATGACATTTTGTATAGGGGACTATTTAATATCTAATTTATGTAATTAATTGGTAAGACTGTGTAATTTGACAGTAAGTTACTTAATTTTGTGTACCTAATGTGAAGTTCTGCGGCTAGAATGTCGTCATTATCTCGTCTTGATCCACCTTGGAATCGGAATCGCCAAAAGAAATATTCATATCATCCTCCATATCTGATACAATTCCGTATTTTTAATATTCGTCTTCTATTTTGTTGATATGGTTACAATAAATAACCTTCCTAATCACTTGTGTCACTGTAGTGATTCCGTGTTCAAGTAAGTTGAAATAGGCTTAGATCACCACAATTATTGTTTTATAAATCTTTTCACTTTGGCCCAAGCTAACTCGATAGGATTTTGATCGCATAAGTAGAGGGGGTATCCTAACAACTTCGTGGCCTACGTTAGATAGGTACAAATAGAATTTATAATTCTTTCCCCAAAGTTTTTTTTTGTGTTTAACGTCTGACTATTGTGCACACTTGGGCTAATGCAGACGATGGGATGATTTATATCGTATGAAAATGCCAAGCCCTTGCCGGGAATCGAATCCGGGTCCTCGGGGTGAAATCCCAGTACGCTACCAACTAGGCCACCGAGGACGGCTTCTTTCCCCCAAGTTTATGAATATTTAACAAAGGAATAAGTTGTTCCTTTCTCATTGTCATATCACAATGCACACCTTTTTTACCAACCAGTTTACTATATCTGCCTTGACAGAGCTTGTCGTTGGTACTTTTTTCGCTAAAACAGAGTGGTACGGGGCATCCATAACGGTTACGTTAAATGTTATTAATAAATTTTAGTGAATAATTACATGTAATTCATAGGCCTATTTTATTGGTACGTAGATATTACCTTTTCACGTCTAAACCTCCGAACAGTTTTTTTTTATTTATTTAATTTGTACGGGGATTGGAGAAACAATAGGCTACTGGAAGTACTAAATTAAGGCGACCATACTGTACTAGTACAGTATTTAAATACAGCGTTGTCGTACAGGGGTTGTAAAGTTGGCATTTTGTGTGTAGAGGCAATGCGAAGTAAGTTTAACAAACAGCAACACTAACGCCTCCCACTCGCGGTGTCGGTGAATGAACGTAGTACTATTACAGTAGTTCTAAATCGATGGCGTATCATGGCCATGGCGTGTAGTAACGCGCAGTTTTTACGGGATCTCACTGCGCAACTCCGCTATTGCGCCTGACCTAACTTGTACACGCTTTTCTTTCTGTGTCGTTTTGTAAATGCGTTTTTCTTTATTAATATTGCTCGAATAATTCGGCAACCGACCCGAGCGACATCTTCCGGAGATTTTCTGTATTACTTGTCGAAGGAGAAGATTTGGGAAACGATACATCTATTTTTAACGTATTGTGTTACTGTAAAAATATTGGTAAAAACTATGACTGAATAGCGTTAATATCATTCAGTCATCGCTGTCGTTGCCGTAATATCATCGATTATAACAGTACAGGGTGTATAAAAACTTCCTTTTCCCTTCTCAATGGAACCTGAAAACTGATACCGTATAGTAGTATTTAACTTTCAAAATCGTTTTTTGTAGTCGCACTAATTTGTGTATTAGCCGCCTCGGTGGCCTAGTGGGTAGCGTACTAGGCTTTCACCCCGAGGACCCGGGTTCGATTCCCGGCAAGGGCTTGGCATTTGCATACGCTATAAATCATCCCATCGTCTGCATTAGCCCAAGTGTGCACAATAGTCGGACGTTAAACACAAAAAAAAACTGTATTACTGTAGGGAAATAGTAAAAATAATTTTTGTAAATAGTAAAAAAAGTTAATTTTGTATGTGGAGATTTTTTTATAGAAGTGCTAACTCGAAACATAGATATATAGGCAAATTAGTTCTTATTGTTTGTTTTAAAAACTGAATTAAACATAATGTAGGCAAAATATTACATTACAGTGCACAGGGACACCGGCCTGAAGGGAGTAAAGTATATGTATTTACTGAATCATATATTACAAGTGCAATGTGAATCTGAAATACGGTATTTATTTTTTCAACTAAAATTTCTACGTTTTTCAGTGGGTAACGTTCCACGCCTCGGATGCATGGCAAACCTGATCTATATTTCACTTTTCGAGGTGTCACACTTTCGGTGCGGTTTGTTAGTGCAGTTGAAAATGCAAAAATAGATCTGCCAAACGCTAATTAAAAAGGTTTTAACATTAAGATAAAATATTGTTTTGTCAACTGTGTTTTGTGATTATTTGTGTGTATTTTTTATCCATAGATTTAAGAAATGAAATCAAAGTAGTTGCATTATTACACAGATATTACTAAGGGACGTTAAATGTACTGTAGTTAGTGAAGGTGTTGGATTTTTCTGAGCAGTGCGATTCTGATGTGATTCAACAAGCGTCACGCGCCCGCAGAACAAGCGAATAAACTTGTCCAGCGCGCATTGACTGTCTGTGGAGCGTGAAAGCGAATTTACAAAAGTAACGAAATTGATAATTTCGCAGAAAAAGAAATGCACTGATTTATTTTTTCTTCGGTAAAATCTAGTATCATTATCAAGATCGGTTAATGTAGTGTAAAAAAACTATTGAAAATCTTTTTATATTTTTTTATGTAGGATTATTATCACTATGTTCAGTATAATAATCTGCCTTCCCTAGCTTCGTCAATTCTTCTTTCGTTGACGCGTTTCGGAGAACCTCCATTTTCAAAAACTTTTATTCTCTGTATAGAAATGCAGAAATATAGATACTGTATAGAAATCTGTTTGAGTATATATGAAGATGGAGGTTCTCTGAAACGCGTCAACGAAAGAATTGACGAAGCTAGGGAAGGCAGTTTATTATACTGAACAGTAGAGATGCCATGAAAACTTAACGCTTGTGACCGTGCTGGGAAGTTAGGTTTGTTTAATAAATTTAAAAAATAAATAAGAATTGATGTTCCACATTTAATTAAAACAGATGGTTTAGTGTAGTATGTTTTTGGTTAGAATCTAAATAGGCTAGCAGTACTTTTCTTGTGTGTGTTTAAGATAACTTAAACAAAGTTCGAAGTACAGTACAGCATGCTTGTTGCTTGTCATTTGTTTCAGACAAATTGTCGGAGGGACTGTACTGGAAACATTGCCAGCCGTCGCAGATAACCCTTGCGATGTTACCAAGGTCGGGGATGTTATTGGTCTTGTGGCTAAAGATCCCGGTAAGTGATATAGTACTGTACTGTGTAGCTATTGTTGTATTTATTAAGATAAAAATAAATAGAGTTATGCGCTATCGGAAGGAAGCGAATGTCACAAAAGAGGAGCTAATGATACATTTTATCCTTGGAGGGTGCGGCAGATGTGGGACCGGATGTTAGGGTGCAGACCGGAAGTGACCTCACCCTTGACTCGGCGCACGTGTGCCATGTCAAACACACACACACACACACACACACACACACACACACACACACACACACACACACAAATACTGTTGATCTTGAAAACAAATTTTGTTTTATATATGAATTGCAATAGCCTAGCCTACATTTGATAAAATTAATCGTTAGCATGACCTTACAAGGTTCATTAACTTTCATTGAATTATGTTATCAAAGCACTGGTTGTTTTACATATTGTCTTAGGTTCACCAATTATTTCATGTAATTTTAATAAATTCGCTGGACTTAATAGTAAATAAAAATTTTTAGTAGGGTTTTTTTCTTAGGTATGCAGGCATAGAAAAGTATTCCAATAGTGGATAGTGTAGAAGGAAACAGGGATAGCACCAGCACAAACTTCCTAACGATTTTTAATTGATTTTTCCCCTATTCGACACTGACTTGAATTATAAGTAAAATTGGTGATTTTTTTTTGTCTATATAGCACAAACTTCCTAACGATTTTTAATTGATTTTTCCCCTATTCGACGCTGACTTGAATTATAAGTAAAATTGGTGATTTTTTTTTGTCTATATAGCACAAACTTCCTAACGATTTTTAATTGATTTTTCCCCCTATTCGACACTGACTTGAATTATAAGTAAAATTGGTGATTTTTTTTTGTCTATATAGCACAAACTTCCTAACGATTTTTAATTGATTTTTCCCCCTATTCGACACTGACTTGAATTATAAGTAAAATTGGTGATTTTTTTTGTCTATATATCTTGAACAAAAACATTCATGAAGTATTGAATCCATATATAAAGCATTGATCCATATACTGTATTTTCAACTATATTTTAGCATCTATTTCATTCAAATCCTGTTAGGTCTAATTTTTGTTAGGTAAAACGTAAAAACTGTTTTCATTTATTTGTTGTATTTTTTTTCAAACCATTTTGAAATGGTTTTCCTTGTCAAGTTTTTAGATCATCTCTGCTCGTAACTTTTGTTGCTGCAAATTTATTCAATGACCCTAAACTTTACATAATAAAGAAACAGCTATTTATAAGTCAGTTTTTAGTAGGGAAAAGATTTCAGATAAACTTTTTTTAGATTTATGTGTTCTCATAATAAATATACCTTATTTGTAGTAATTATGGTAAAAAACGACCTTGATGGCCAAATGCTTTTACATAAACCACATTTGTGCAGTTGGACCTTGCTATTTGGTGCAGAGTATATAGTTCTTTGTGTATCATTCGAAGAATTTTAGTGCAGCGGTTTATTAATGCACAAACTGCTAATCTTTCCAAAACTATATTTATTTTGGGTATTTTTAAAGATTTCATTCAGCTGTTTACATGAAAAGCTTGGCATTGCTTAGTAAAAAATGTATAAAAAATAATAAAAATTTGGTCATTTTTAAACCCAAACTTAGCATTTATTCACATGCTTAAGACTCGCAGCAGAATGGGATAAATACAATTAAAGAAACCATTTTAATTTTAGGTATTAAGCAGCCAAAACTAACTTGTATTATAAATGTATTTGTTTTATCATCTTCTCCTGAGATACTCTAAAATACCAAAATTCTATTTTTTAATTATAATGTTACTATATCTCCTACTAGAACAAGTTTGTTGTTTTTTTTTTTAACATCGGCTCATGCAGATGATGGGATGATTTATAGCATATGAAAATGCCAAGCTCTGACCAGGAATCAAACCCTGGTCCTCAGCCAGGGGTCCTCCAGGTGAAAGTCCAGTATGCTATCAGCTAGGCCACCAAGGCGGCCTTGAACAATAAAAATTAAGATTGTATAACTATTGCGCTGTTTTACTTTATTTTGAAATGAAATTTTTTTATTGTGGTTTCTTAAAAACTTGCATCATACAGAGTATACTTACAGTAGTTTTTGAGAATGTAGTTTCAGTACTCCAAAACTAAATCTAGGAGATCAAAAGACAAAACTGGTTGCAATTGGGACCAAGATATATTTAAATAAGGATACTAATTATGTCCTAACAATAATGTATAATTATTAAAATTAAAAAGAAACATTTTTTGAAATTTATAATTTCGAGTTCTGTTACTATTGAATGATTTTTTTAATTTATTGTATTTTGTAATAATACTAAAAGACCAGTAGAAAATCACAAAAAAATATCCCTCTACCAGTAGAAGATTACAAAAAGGAATTCCTTTTTAAAAAGTAGTTTCATTTTTTCCCTTACATTTTTTTTTTTTTTTTTGTTTAATGTGTGACTATTGTGCACACTTGGGCTAATGCATATGATGGGATGATTTATAGCATATGAAAATGCCAAGTCCTGGCCGGGAATCGAACCCGGGTCCTCGGTGTGAAAGCCCAGTATGCTATCAACTAGGCCTAGGTCTAGGCCACTGAGGCCGCTTCTTTCCCTTATATGGATTTGTTTACAAAAATTTAAACAAACTAATTTCCCTTATATGAAATTAGTTTAAATTTTTGTAACTATTTACAGGTACAATGCCCTCTGCATAGGGTTGCTGGATAGTAAACATATTGTACCTTAGGCATCATAGTACCTGACCTTTCTTATTCTTGTATATGTTGTGTATTTTTGCAGTTGCCTTAATGGTCATTGACCTTGTGTCATTGTGGCTGCTGAATAGTAAGTGTTATCCTAGTTGCTGTTTATGTTTTTGGGGTTATTGAATAGTAAACATTATTTTGTCACAAGTCCTGTACATAGAGGGAAAAAACTGGAATTAAATAAAAATGTGCTTTAGAAAACAATCATCTTCAAAGTACTATCAATTACACTTATTACACTTGTCCAGTCTGATTCCATTCTAGGAAACAATTTTCAAAATAATTTTGTTTCCTTTTTGACTTTTTTTGTGCACTGAAATTGCTGTCAGTGTTATGCCGCAAGGGAGCCATCTTTTTTGCAAAAAATTGATGCTTGGTTTGTGGAATAAACCAGTGCCATGTATATGTATGCCATGTATACAAAACAGGCCATTTTATTGTGCACTGTTAGAACAGTCTTTTCAGAACCTCTAAAATATACAGTTTAACCTTTTGGATCGAACTCTGAATGCGCTATCCCTCTCACATAATAAAAAGAGGGATGTTGGAGGCCCTCTTAATGTTGGAGGCCAGGTGACATGACCTTCCTCAGATGTGACCTTGATTGGTGTTTGGTTTCATGGATCTTACCAGAAAAGTCTTTGGTCACTTCGGAGCTGTTCTTTTTTAAACGGCATGTTTTATTTGGAGATTTTTTTGCTGGTCAGTCTGAATCCGAGGCACAAATGTTGAAGCTACCCTTCTCATTCCTAGATCTTGTGTTAACGTTGGCTGAACTGAGCTCCTCTTCAGCTTTTACATTTTCATCCACTAGAGGTGTCTTCTTGAAACAATTTTTTTTTTTTTTTTTTAATGTCCGACTATTGTGCACACTTGGGCTAATGCAGACAGTGGGGATGATTTATAGCGTATGAAAATGCCAAGCCCTTGCCGGGAATCGAACCCGGGTCCTCGGGGTGAAAGCCTAGTACGCTATCCACTAGACCACTGAGGCGGCTTTCTTGAAACAAGAAAACCACTGTACAGAGGTGTGTGTTTAGCATCCCAACACTTTCTGTTGTATTTTCTCCTTGCACGAAACAAAATTTTCACAGCCGAATGCTGTTCTTTTAAATCTAACATCTTCTTATACAAAAATAATCATCTGTAACTAGAGAAAAACGACTGTTGCCCTGCTGTCCTGTTATTATATTGACTGATAGGTTTTTTTATTTTATTAAATTAACAAAATAATTTTAACTTTTTAACACAATTAACGATTAATTAATTGTTTTAACAAGTTAAAATTATTTTGGCCTACTTATTAAATATATTATAAAGTTTAAGTAAAAAGAGAAACTAACAGAGAATAGAATCAAATTTAGTGAAAGAACCTGTGTTAGCGAACACTTGTTACCCTATGATCTGTGGCAGTTAACCACTGGGTATTTGCTTAATTAATTATACGAGGTGTCTTCAGAAAGTAACGAGAATTTTTAAATTTTGCAGGCTTGGAGAGTCCGATTGTCAAACATTTTTTTTATTATGTTGGTGTACATGCCCTTGAAGTATGGTAAAACTTTCAGCTGTTTTAATTGTTGACTTTGTCTGTGACAGCCACTAAGGTTTGATGTGTTTTTATGAGCTCGGCGATTTTCGTTTGTTCAAAGAATTTGTATCAAATTTTGCGTAAAAAATGGAATAAAGTGTAACAAAGTGTATGAAATGTTAACAAAGTTGAGTCTACTATGAGTAAAGCAAGAGTTTACGAGTGGTATAAGCGTTTCTAAGAAGGTAGTGAAGACGTTGGAAGATGACGGACGCCCCAGCACATCAACAACCGATGAAAACGTGGAAAAAGTGAAAGAAATGGTTATGAACAATCGCCGAATCACAATTAGAGAGGTCGCTCGTGGTGTTGGCATATCAATTGGATCATGTCAAGACATTGTTTCCAATGTTTTGTGTATGAAACTCGTGGCAGCAAATTTCGTTCCAAAATTGTTGAATTTTGAACAAAAACAGTGGCAAATGGAAGTTGCTTAGGAGTCACTAAATGAAGTCAACGACAATGCAGAATTACTGAAACGTATTATAACAGGTGACGAAACATGGGTTTACGGATATGACGTCGAAACTAAGGCTCAATCATCCCAGTGGAGGCATTCTGGCTCGCCAAGATCGAAAAAAGTTCGACAAGTGCAGTTGAAAGTGAAGGTTATGCTCACTGTATTCTTTGATATTAATGGCATAGTATATCATGGATTTCTGCCACCAGGTGAAACGGTCAATAAGGAGTACTACCTACAATTTCAACGATGTTTGCGTGAAGCAATCCGAAAAACTCCTGGATCTGTGGAAAAACCATTCATGGGTTTTGCGCCATGCTAATGCACCAGCTTCATCGCTTGTTCGTGAATTTTTGGCCCAAAACAGTACTGTAACGATGTTCCAGCCTCCATATTTGCCAGACATGGCTCCGAGTGACTTCCCTATTTTCAAAAATAAAGAGAATCTTTATGGGTCATCGTTTTACAGCCGTAGATGACATTAAAAGTACATCGCTGAAAGAACTAAACACTATCTCAAAGATCGAGTTTGAGAAGTGTTTCGAGGATTGGAAGAAGAGCTAGCACAAGTGTATAATCTCCAGTGGGGGAATATTTTGAAGGCGACAACATTAATGTAGAAGAATAAATAATTATTTTGTTCAAAAAATTAAAATTCTTACTTTCTGAACACAACTTATATGTAAATACTGCTCTTTAAATAACTTGACCATAACTCATTACTTTTCAGTATTTATAGAATAAATTATCTTATTGGGACTGCTTCTCAAGATACAAGAGTTGTATGTTTACAGACTAAGTGTGAAGTAGAGATTTTTTTAATGTTTTCATTTTTTTCAAAACAAATAAATTATTAAATTTATTTTCAGAGGCTGTCGTCAGAATTGAGTTGATGGTACACATGCCTCATATTGTGATGTTATGCCATGAAGACAAGGGAAGGCTGCAGCCTCTCATAGCTAGTCATCTTATACCTATTATTATCTATTTGCTCACAGATTCAGAGACTCAAGTAAGTACAGCGTGCGTTGTTAAAAGTTTAATTTTATTTCTTCTGTAATAATTATTTTAGTTTCATAAACTGTAAGTTTTAGTCAAAATCTGTTTCAAGTTTTATCAAAGTCTTTATTAGTTACATGAAGGTCTTATTAGTAGATCTGAGATAATAGAATGTTGGGACATAAATTATTATAATTTAGATTTAAGATTTTTAGGAATGAATCAAATTCCAAAACTTCTTTTCATGTTCATGGTGCCAAAGAATTTGGATTTCATTCTCAAAAAAAATATATTAAAATAATTTTTTTTAGTCAAATTGTTAATGAAAATCAGCTTAGGTTTTACAATATTGTTACTTGTTACCCAAATGAACAAGGGATGGTTGATATCTCCCATAATTCTTATTATATTTTTTAAAGATTTGGGTGATTATAAAATTAGCTGTTTTGAAGTAAAATGAAAATAAATCTGTTATCGAGTTAAAAAAATAAATCAGCGCTTTTGACCAGAACATTCCAATATCTCTTATTTCTCAGTTTTACTCAAGAAAACTGTAATTCTTTAAAGTTAAAGTTTGTTATACTGAATTAGAGTAAGCAAGTGATTTAAAAATTGTGCCTTATAGATTGTCACCATTGTTGATTTCTGTTAAAGTAGTTTTTTTATTCTGTATTTTATAATATTTAATATTAAAACCGATGATTTTATTTTATTCTAATTAATTTTTATTGTTAATAGGTGAGAAAAACTGCTCAAAATGCTCTTTTGATGATAATAATTGACCAAAACCTTATTGAGAAACATGTTATCGAGGAATTAGTTTGTCCTGGGATTTTGAAGCTATCTCGTGAAGATGGATTTGCAGGAGTAGATGTAAGTATAACCATACATTTACTGTGCTTAGTCTCTAGGTTTTATTAACCTGTTACCTGTTTTAATTACTAAAAATCTGTTTATACGAAAGTAAGAAGGTATTTTCTATTGTATTGTTTTTGTTGCCAATTATTATGCAAAATGCACAGGTAATGAATACTCTACCACATTCTGGACCAAGAAAAATGCATTTGACCTTGTGATATTATTTTTTTATTCTTTGTTGTTGGTTGTTATATAAAAAGTGTGTTCTTTTCATTATAAAGCTATAGTGTACTAAATATATTTCTAAGCAGCTTAAGACCAGTTGTATGAAATCAAAGTACATTAAAAGCTCTGTAATCTGGCGTCCAATTTAAAAAATATTTTAAGACAAGTATATGTGCCGTTCTATACACTTGTAACGTGATGAGCATAATGCGAAGAAATTTTGTATGATCGATTGAGTTCATATATCATTATTAGTGATGACGCGCCATCTGAACGTGTTTTTAAAAGAAAACGTGATTCAAAAAAAACGAAGTACATTAGGTCTTATTTTAAGCCAATGCAGTAAAATTAAGTTATTCCACAGTTGAAATAAAATTTTAGAATTCTGCTATAGAATGTAAACAGTGACGTGTGTTATTTGTTTATTCTCAGTGTAATGTTCTTTAACTTGCGCCTCGCTCTCCGTTCATAATTTTATATGGTCCAGCACTGTCAATGTCTCAAAGCTGCTAGGTTTGCGGGCTTTTACTGTACTTGATTTTTATTAAAAGATCTTATTTGTAGTTTGATTGTAGTTATAAATGTAATGACTTTATTGATGCAAAACAAATTTGTCCTAATTGTACAAAAATTGAGCAGATTTGTAATACCAAGTATTTGGGAATCGCTTAAGACTAAACGTTTTCTTAGAAACCCAATGACAAAAAGCTTGGTAAATTCATTAATAATGTAACAATTTTATTGTCTGCAATTTTACCTTCTAGTTTCAGTTTTAAGGTCCCAGTATTTGGTACCAGTGACATTCATGTGAACATGATTCTAATCTAAACAAAAACCACCAAGTAGTAAATAGTTCCCTGTTAAGTCTAAATTAAAAAAACATTTTAAACTTATTTTTGAATCCAGCTTAGAGCCAGTCACCTGCTGTTGAACAATATCAGTCTTTGCATTTGGGGGTGGTGTACCTTCCTTGTTATTGCTTACGTTGTAATGGCAGTGGTGGCTTGTGTTGTTCGCTAAGCTCAAGTGTGTCTTGTATCAGTGCACATGTAAAATAATGGAATTAATTTTTTTTTTTTAAGGCGAAAAGAACATTTATTACCTCCCTAAATGTAACTGTGAGTGTAAAGTCTTAGTCGTAAATGTAATGTTGTAAGTGTAAGTGTGTGTTAGTCTCGGGGTACCGCAAGGGATGTCTAAATCCTCTCAATAGGTGCGGCTAGTCTGCAACACCCTGCGGTGTAATGAGATTAAAAATTTTGATCCAGGTACTTATTGTTTAAACACACACTTTATTCAAAATCCAAACCTTATCATTTACTGAGTGAAACTGAGAATGTGTAAATAGCTTAGTGTTTTTCCTTCGAAGGTACTGTGTTATAAGTTTGAGATCGACCTGTATATTAACATAGATACTACAGTTCTGTCAAGTGTGCTGCACCATTTGTATATGTTGCCGATGCCGCTACTTGCAGGCGCTTCAGTATCTTTTATCTAACAAGTAGAATTCTTGCTTAGTTAAAGAAAGATATATTATTAAAATATAAGTTGATTTGGATAGGTTTTGTTCTGAAAGGCTGTTGCATCAATTGCTCTAAATGTATACTAATTTACGTATGTAGTAATAATAGTAATAATAATATAAAAACATTGTTTGAAGGCTGCTTTATTGAAACCATATCCAAATTAATTTAAAAAAACAGCCCTAAATTAATGAATTCATATAAACTTGGGATGTTTTTTTCCGATAAATCAAATATTTATATTTTTCTGTACAGATAATGGTCAAAAATAAACGTTAAAACATTTAGATATGTTGTTGACCATTAAGTCCAACTGTTTCTTTAAAGTCCTTTTTACCAAAAAAATGTCTTATGCTATCCTTCAAAATGGCAAAATAAAGTAATAGTAAAATTTTAAAACATAATTTCTGTAGTATTTTATTATAGGAAAATACTAGACAAATGAAAAAGATATGAAATTAAGAAATTCTACTTTTTTTTTAAAGATCCAAACCGGATTTGTTGACAAATATAATTAAAAGCAAGAAATTTTGTGTTACATTTCTGAACTGTTTGTTTTATTTTCTAACACAGACACTTAGCAACGTTTTAGCAATATAAGAAATTTGCGGTACACAACTGTCTCGCTGATTTGATAAGAGTGAATTTCCAAAACAATTTTGTTTATCTCAATCTTTTTGACATTCTGATTCTGCCATCGTAATCAGCATTAAAAGGTGCACATACCAGCACTTACAATATTCAAATTATGTTCAAAATAACCTAACCAAGCGAGTTCTACTTGTTAGATAAAAGATATTGAAGTACCTGCAAGCAGCGGTGTCGGCAACATATATACACGGTGTAAAACACTTGACGGAACTGTAGTATCTATGTTAATGCACAGCACGGAACCTCTATCTTATTACACAGGTCGATCTCTAACTTACAACACAGTACCTACGAAGAAAAAACTAATCTTTTAAGTTAATAAATCTCTAAGCTATTACACACCCCCATGAAACACCTTTTGACATCCCTTAGTAATTCACATAAACTAAGTTCTACATGTGTAAAGACTTCTATCCATTTTACATACATATTTACTAAATATATGTGTGACTAAAGTCAGATAGCTGTTTTGACAGAGCGGGTAACTACGGCCAATTGCAAAGATTGATGTTGTTCAGTAAACTAGGTAAGCAGGTGAATTCAAAGGTGATTATCTACTTTTTTGTTATAGACTTTATGGTTTTTGTTTATATTGTAGATGTTAAATATAAATATAAAATTGTTTTATAGTGATATAGTGATATAGTATGTCATAATGTGTTGTAGAATGAATATACCTATACCTACTTCAAAGTTATAACTAAATTTGGAAGTATTTGTTCTCTGTTAAAACTACTGTAAATTAATGTTTTACCATAGCTTTTATTTTATTTAGTATTAAAAATAATATCCTATGAAGTGTGATTTGAATGGACTTGTAATTTCAAATTGGTGATATTTCAAAAATTAAAATTTTGTGATGTTTTTTTTTTTAATTGGGAAGAATTTCCACTGTGATGATTGTGCCCTTGCTTTTGGGTCAGTTCCAGCTCAATCAGTTAGCATATTTGAAGGCTACATTGTTTTGCTCACCTGATAATGCTAGAATGAATTTTTGTGAAGTCATCAGTTAAAATTGATGAACCAAATCTTATCTTAAAAAATTTTAAGTCATCTGACATTTGTCTAATCACAGACCGCTGTCAGTATTATACTTTCAAATTATTTCTATCCGTGGGTGGTCGTCATAACAGACCAGGGATTGTTTATTGACTGCTACAACATAATTATTTGTTAAACTACATAAGATTTTTTGTGTTTTTTGTTTTAACATCCCATTATTGTGCACACTTGGCTAATAGAGACGATGGATGATTTAAAGCTTATGAAAATGCCAAGCCCTGGCCGGGAATCGAACCTGGGTACTCGGGGTGAAAGCATAGTATGCTATCAACTAGGCCACCGAGGCAGCTAATATAAGAATATATGACTAGCTCAGTTTATCTCTGAAAACTGTTCTTTAAGAGTCCATATTCTTCGAAGCTGATTCCCTGGTTTTAAAACAAAAACAAACTCATTATTTTCTTTATCAGCTTTACAAAATTATTAATTTGGTGAGTGTAAAACATGTCTGCTCACTAGGATGAAAACGATATCGCATAAGGTGTAAGTTTAGCTGTGGAAAGAGAATGTGACTTATTTTGTGTATATCCTATTTTAATCCTTAAAGGAGGACTCTCCGGAACATTTTTTTCCTGGTGAAAAACCATTAAGGTTATCATCACCGAGGCACGATATTAAGTTTTCAAAATGAGTAAATAACAAATAAAATTAGGAACATCACAAAACAATAACAATAATTTAAAACAACATACAATAACAACTATAAATACTATTTGTAAAACTGAATTGAATGCAGCAGTGTTGAAATAATGAGTAAAAGTAGCCAGAGGAGTGGAAAAAAACTATTTATTATTCATAACAGTGAAATAATAAAGTGCAAAAATGAATAAATGCAAAATGTTACAAAATAAATATATAAGGCCCAATGTGGTTACATTTACATTACAGAACTCCTTTCGTTATTTTTACTGTATTTCTTCTTGTGTTCATCAGATATTTGTTGTCAGTCGTGGAAAGTGCTACGCTAACAGATGCAGTGGTGTAGCTGCTTGATGTGTCACGCTTATTCCAGGCATACCTTTTTTGCATTCCAAAACTAATTACACTTTACTAATCTTATGTTAACTGCCATAAAAATATATCCTAGAATAATATTTTTTAACAGCTGTCCCAGCTTATACAAAAACCCAACACAAAACAGGTTGCTTTTACTGAATACATTGAAACGTTCTGAATCTGCTGTACTCCTTATGTACAACTGGAACATTTTTGAATGGCAGTATTTCTTCTCTAAGTAAGTCAGATAATTTTAGCGGAAAATTATAAATTAATATAAATACAAAAACATATCTATTATGTAGCTTATCTATCATGAGTTTTTATAACAACAGTTTGACTGGAATTGAAAAATGTATACCAATTTCTCAGTGACTTCAAAGAAAATTGATATGCATTATTTTGAATCTTTAATTATGTTTTGTTTTCACTATATGTAATGAAAATTTGCGCATGTATGTGAATATTCAGGCCCATTTTGTAAAATATAACAATGCATATTCTTATATTTTATGACTTCCTAAATACATAAATTTGTTATGTACAGTGGAATGTCAGTAATCTGAATGGATTGGGAGTGGAATGTTTTTGGATTTGAAAACGTACATATAAACTAGCTACTGATAAGTGTGTTGTCAACACTGTTGATTACATTCATGTTGTAAGAAGGAGGCTATGACATTGTATACTTATACCAAATAGAATATGCACTGTTTAAAATTTTTTTTTTAGCCCAAGTAATTAATACAGCTAATTATCGTACTGTTGTTCCAGAATTTATATTTATTTTATTATTTTTTTAATGTGAAAATATATAGTTTCCAAAGTGTTCATTTCTGAAGTAAGTGTGGTTTGGTGTGTATATATATATATATATATATATATATATATATATATATATATATATGTGTGTGTGTGTGTGTGTGTGCACAGCAACCGATTCTACATTTGATTAGACAAATCTTTAGGGTGCATTTTATATATGAAAAAGTTGGTTACTTGTCCATGCCAGTTGCTCTTATCAGAACAAAGCAGCACCCCATATAGCATCCATTGTGTCTTAACAGCTTGGCACTTTCCAAGCACTATGATGAACAGAACGGGAAATTATAAAAAGTTGTGTACTTTTAAAAAAAGTGACAATAATTTGAGTGTCGTTGATGTAATGTTAGGCTATGTAGGATAGCTATTGAAAGTATATTGTACAAACTAAAGTATATCGTTTCTAAAATTGATGATTTATATTCTGATTTCATGAGATTTTGTTTAATTTTTTGACAAGTTTGTATTTCACTGTAAAATTAGTATTTTAGTATTGTATTTTTATTTTGAGTTTTGTCTTTTTGTATTACTTATATTGTGCTTTTCCTCCTTCCTATTATTACAGATAATAAAGATACTTGTGTATTATATGAGGTGTGTTCAAAAAATAAGATGACTGATTTTCTCAAAAAATATTTATTCATCAATATTTATTTTCTCCTTCAAAGTAATCCCCCTTAGATGTAATACATTTGTGCCAGCGCTTTTTCAAGTTTTCAGAGTACTTCTAGAATGATCTTTTTGTATGTCCTTTAGTTCTTTCAGCGATGCAGTCTTTATTTCCTCAATCGTGGCAAATCGTCTTTTCATGGGTCGTTTGAGGCATGATTACAGTGTTGGTTTTGGCCAAAAATCTACTAACAAGCACCGATGTCTGAGCAGGTGCATTATCGAGATGCAAAAGCCACAAATTGTTTTTCCAAAAGCATTTTTTCGTATTGCTTCACGCAAACGGCACCTAACTTCAAGATAATATTTTATATTAACCATACAACCTTGTGACAAGAACTTGATGCACTACGCTGTTGTAATCGCAGAAAACTGAGCAAACTTTCACATTTGACCGAACTTCGCGTGTTTTTTTCAGTCTTGGCTCGTCTGGTTGCTTCCATTGGGATGAATGAGCTTTGAATACACCATACAGTAGATGTCATAACCATACACCCATGTTTCGTCGCCAGTTATGACCTTTTTCAAGCAACGATTGTCATTAAGCATCTCCTGAGAGTTGGATATGCGTCTACTTTTTTGTCAAAACGATTGTCATTAAGCATCTCCTGAGAGTTGGATATGCGTCTACTTTTTTGTCAAAATTCGTTTGTTCCAAAACTGCCGAAACATATTTAATGCCCAAAATATCGGAAAACATTTCATGGCATGAGCCAGCTGATATGCCAACATCTTCAGCAACTTCTCTGATAGTGATACGAAGATTATGCAAAACCATTTCTTTTACTTCTTTAACATTTTCATTTATTGTTGACGTGATGGGGCGTCTAGGACTTATCTTCATTTTCTTGCCCTTTTTGGAAAGTGTTTGTACCAGTTGAAAACATTTTTTTACTTAGAGTACACTCACCATATGCCACTGTGAACATTTCAAGCGTTTCAGAGCACTAAATACTATTTTTTTACACAGAATTTGATGCAAATTCGTTGATCCATTTTTTCAGCACCACGGTTCTATCCTTTGTCTCTCGCATACAAACTATGTAGCTGAAATTGAGAGCATATATTTGGAACAAGTTTACCAACATAAGGGGGAAAAAATTAAAAATCGAATGTACCTAACTTGTTTTGAACACACTTCGTATGTAGATGTATATATTGAATGTTATTGTGTAATTTAACTGCATCTTGGAGTCTTTAAGTATGGGGTCTTCGTGAAAGACATGGGTAGTGAGATGTTTATCCAAATCCCATCTCACTACCTTGTCTTTCATGCAGCACATACATCTAACTACTGTGTCCATGTCTGTACAGCTGATGCATCTGGTGATGCCATTAAAGCTGGTTTGTCATAGATATTTAGTAAAACTATCACAGCCAGCTTTGATGAGCACTAACACATGCACCCCCCAATACATCGTCATCACTTCATAGTCGACAAGCTTTTCTGAGCCCGTCAAAGTGACTATGAAATGTTGTGTATCATATCACAGCCATTTTGATGAGCTTTGAAATAGTGTTTACTTCCATATTTCTCAATATTTATAGATATATTGTATTTTTTCTTTAGGAATTTCTTGCTCAATATTTTATTCAGTAGACAAGAAACTGTCACATTTTATTTACGTTCATCGTAACGTTACGGAGGAAAAATGGAGCATCTTGTCCCTAATAATTAGTTTTGAACTAATATTAGGTGTCAAAACTTGTGACAATTTTTTTTTACCATGCAGTTTATTATTGCAGGTTTTCGCTAGTATAAATTTAATAAAATGTCAATTATTGTAAGTTTTGTTATATATTTGTTAAAAATTAGTTTTTAGAAACCGTCTGATTTCACAAATATTATAATACAATCCGTATAGAAACTGGACAACAAAATGAGCACAATTTCATCCCAGCATGTTGAAAGATTCATTTTGAAATTGTTTTTATCTGACGTACATTGTACAATCAAACACAACCAAACCAAAATTTTAAGTCTAGGTTCAGAGTGTTCAGTTTCAGTTATGGTAAAGAGGTTATATTAAAATTGCAATTGTACAATGAAATTAAATACATGTTCCTTAATTTTTAAATTATAATGTCCGTATATATTTTTGTGTAATACATTTGTTTTGTTATGACCTATTTTGTTGAAGGAAGTTGCAGAAATTATAATTTTATCGTTTAATTCAAAATTGTTGGTGTTTTAAGTGTCAGTTTATTTTTAATGTATTGAGTTACCTTATTTTAAAATTGTGTGTGTGTGTGTGTGTGTGTGCATGCACATAATTTTTTTCAAATTATGTACTGGGAAATTGAAAAAAATGTACCAATCTATTCAAATTTTATGTGCTTGAACTTGATTTTGTTTGTGTGAACACATTTTAGAGTAAATTTTTATTATGTGTATGAAATGTAATAATTTGTATCTACATGTGTTTTCAATGTTATTGCATATTTTAATGTTTTTATATACTAGAGCTAGTAATTTAAAAATATTCTGTATTGTAATATTAGGTCTTTGTTATTTTTAAATACCATTGGTTCAGGATAGTATGATGATACTGTACCTTTTTCATTTTTTGTTGTACTAGTGTTTGTTTAAGGAAAATGGGTATAAATATTTAACTCAATAATTGACAGTTATTTTATTTTAATTATTATTATTGGAAAAAGGAAAAAACTGTTTTAATTATAAAAATACCAAGTTTTACTATTATGTACTTGTTTGTCTTAATGCTCACAGTTTGTCTTAACGCATGTTAATTTAACAACATCCTGTAATGTATTCTTTTTTTACAGCTAATAACAGACTTTTTCAACAGATCATTGCCATGCTCTGGCCCGTCAAAATGGTTGTGAAATGTTGTCATTTTCATATCACAGCCATTTTTGACGAGTCCAGGTGCAGCGGTATTATCAACTAGTGTCTACTATGAACAAAATTTGGATAACATAGCTGGCAAATTTCGCTCACAAAGTGGCTGTTGTATGTCAATTCGTTCCATATCACAGCCAGCTTTGATGAGCGAAATCCGTCAGTCAAACTTTCACTCATCAAGTTTTTCTGCAATAATTGAATATTTAGTTGTTTTAAAAGGTTTGAATTATTTACTATTTTTGTAGATTAGGTCCAACACTGAGCTTGAAGTCTTTTAATTGTTATTTTTTATTATTAAAGACATCTTGGTAATTAACACTGTAATCTTCGTTTCTGTAATAAGTTGATTGAATAATATGTTATTTGGCTCTGCAAATGTGTAAAGTTCCAAATAAAAATATGTAAAATAAAAAAAAAAAAAAAAAAGATTGTTACAGTGCCGTAAGTGTGCAACAACTGATACGGATAAGTTTGTTCTTTTTAATTTTAGATTAAACAGCTGTACTGTACCATATTGCCTTATATTTACATACTATTACTATGGTTGCCTGCCCTATACACTTATTTTACATCTTGCTTGAACAGGTTCCATCTAACTTTATTTTAATATGAAATATTGACTATCTAAATAAAATTTAATCCAATTAACTGCCCAAGAGTATAGTAAATGTTAGCTAATATTATGTATTCCCATTAGAAACTTAACAACTTTATAAACTGTTAATCTGTAATCTGTTATAAGAAAAAAATCAAATATAATTAATTGTGCCTTTAACATACAAATGGGTTATTTTCTAATTTAGCTAGTTTAAATAAAAATTAATTTAGTTATATTCATTAAAATTATTGTTGTGAGAAATTATAGTTTGAATAATTTTGTTGTAATTTAACAGATTTTAAATATAAATAATTTCACCATGGATGTAAATATTTACTTGTTATTATAGTTAATAATTTATTATTGTTATTCTTATAAGTGTTTTCTCTTGGACATGAGGAAGAGTCTGAAATCGACATCGTCAAGAATTTGAAGTCGTTGCTATCATTAAAGTGGTTGTGGCGTGCATTTTATATATTCATATCACAGCCAGCTTTGATGAGCGCAAGGATTTCCTCTGCCAGCATTAAAGCACATCTTCATCCGTTGTCTGACGTAGTATTAATATTTAAAGTGAATTTATTAGCAGCAGTAAAGTAATATGTTGTTTTCTTTTTTTGTTTTAGCTCATGAGCAAAATGGCACCACACGTAGGCAGAGAAGTTACAGAAAGGCTGTTTGTTCCTAGTCTGCTACCTCTTTGTTCGAATAATTTATTCTTCGTCCGTAAAATGTGTGCTGAAAGTTTCGGGGATTTCTGCGCAGTGGTCAGTAGACATTGCACGGAAACTCTTTTGGTGAGTCAGATTGAAAATATTAAGTAATTACAGGGTGGCAACAGATTGGGAAAAGACAAGATGTAAAATATCGTAATGGACAGGGAATTCATTTTAAATTGTCAAAGATCCTTTTCTACAGTCAATCCTTTATAATGGGACTTTCGATATAAAGGACAATATTCAGTTATTAAAAATAAATGACTTATCTCCAGTCTATCATAAACACCAAGGTTTTATAGAAAGAACATAACATATTGTTTATAAATAAAGAAAATTTAGTTTATATTGCAGGCTAAAGAGTCATATGTATTTCACTCGTAAACATGATTTTATACCAAGCCATCCTTTTTGTTTAACATGTATAGCACACTGCCACATCATTTACAGTTAATGTATATAATTAGTTTGTATTATTTATTTGAATTTTTATTTCCTGGAATTGAATCCTATTTAGTTAGGCATTGGCAAAATATAATAAATTATTGCTTATTAAATGTGATTTTACAAATACGATATATTTCTTCTTGTTAAATACTTGGATGTGAAGCTGATACCGAAGTGTAGAGCTATTATGATACAGATAATTCGATTTCAAGTTAATCCGAATTTGAATATACAGTTCATGATTCCAAAACACTGACATTATGAAGCACAGAGCTGTTTTGCTGCAGATAATTCGATGTAAAGTTAATAATTAGAATATATAAATATCACCAGTGGTAATCTAAAGCGATAAAGTATCCTAAGCACTCCACTTTGGGGTTAATAGATACAAAAATATTTAAAATATCGAAAGAAATCGTGAAATGTCTTTTTTGAAAAATATTCTGGTAGTTCTACTCTGTGTGAAAACTAAATGTAGTATATTCAGAATCATTGCTTTTAGTTTCAGAGTATATTTCATACTAAAATAAATAGAAATAAAAATTTTACACTTTTTAAGGTAAATTTTAAGGTGTAGACAGAATTTTATTTATTTTAATATGATTGCTCGTAAGAAAACAATTAACTGATGTTTAATTACATTATAATTAATTTTCAGCTTCCAAAGTTTGTCGAGCTTTGTCGTGACACTGTTTGGGGCGTAAGAAAAGCGTGCGCAGAGGTGATAATGTCAGTGTCGTGCTCATGTTGTCTGGAAACACGCAAAACAGTATTAGCTCCAGTCTACGCTAGCTTACTGTCGGATGACTCAAGATGGGTGCGCATGTCTGCCTTCCCAACTTTGGGGCCTTTCATAACCACATTTGCTGAGCCTAGTATTACAAGCCTTGCCTACAACCAACAGGGTCAGCTAGTTCTTATGAATACACAAGGCTTTGAATTTAGGTAATCTATTGCTGAAATAAATAGTGCAACCGTGACAGTGATTGACTTTTAGTGACTTGAAACACTTCCCAAACTCTCACCATTCACCTGAATTATAAAATTATGTTCTAAAATTTTTTTTTTTGAGTTAATGAATTTTTTTTTTTGTACTACTTTTGAATAATGCATTATTTTCTGCGTACTTTGCCCTTTCTGGTCGATTGGCCACTGTGTGTGGGCTGTTTGTCAACAGCTAGGAATTGTTTTGTTATTGCTAGCATTACACTGGTAGACCTTTAAATAAAGGCAAGTAATGAATCATTTAACTGTTAGTAGTATTCTTTTGAGTTACCTATCTCCTGCAGCTCATTTTCTTTTAAAAGAAATGCTAAAAATAAGCCTTGACTATCAGGTTTTATTTTCAATTTATCTCTACTGTAAGTTTTTGATTTGAAATTTGATATAAATTAACCAGGTTCCATCACTGTACAGAGAAATTGAAACCATTTCAATAAAAATAACTTGATGACTATTCATAATGGCCACGCAAGCGAGAGCGTAGAATTTTGTATAAAAGTAGCAGGGGCTTTTCTTGCTAAGCAGAAATCGTACAATGGCCGTACGCCAAGAGGAACATTCTTAAACTCTCTAAGCTTATGCACTAAGTAAATAGTAAGTTTGCCATATAATGACAAAAATGGACAATGGACACAATATAAAGATACAGTAAAGTTCTGTTTAATTTAGAATACAGTAGTTGCTGGTAATTGTGTTAGCTATTTATCTGATCGACTATTTATATTGATCAAATGACAAAGGACAGATTCCATTTTAAAAGTAACATTATTTTTATAGCAGTTATGATAAATATAGATTGGTTCTGCCTATATTTAGATAAAACATCATGAAGTGTTATCTAAATGTCGGCCTTTATATACTAAAACAAGGATTTTCTTTCATTGCACAATTTTTAAACCACTTGTAATCTGTTGTGCATTTTCACAGAAGTTTAATGTGAACTAAAATTACAATTGTTTTATACATACGAGATGCTAATTCTTGTTACAAAGTAATTCAAAATAATTTTATTACAGGGTAGAAACACAAAAAAATGAATTGCAAATACGTCTTTTGGGTGGATTTGAAAATGATATGCATAAAAATGGAACTGGCAATGGTGACAAGTTAAAAGATTTAGTTGATAAACAGCCTTCTGATTCTGGAGAAGAAAGGAATAACAATAATGAAAACAGTTCTTCAGATCATCGACCTAGCTTCAAGATTGAAAATAAGCTAAATTCAAGTACAAAGTAAGTTGTTTTTTCTGTAAACTCATGTTAAAGTTGTAAATTGATGAGTTTAGTAAACAGATTTTAAGGTTTTAGTTATTTTATTTATTTTTTAAGTAATTAGGATTATGACCTATTCTTCCCATCAGTGGTCTATCCACTCACCTCATAAAGGCTACCGTGGTTTCGAAACTCAGTCGTTTCATTTTCAGGTCGTGACACAAAATGTTAAATCCCTCTGCCAATGTCGTTACAAAGTCAAACAAAACATTAAAAACATACGTCACAAACACTGAGCACAATTACACGATTAAAATATATATGATGAAATTTGGCTTGACCAAGGGACACGCGCGACTCGTACGTCGTTACATTCCGGACTGCGGTGTCTTCATCCTTAATATTTTTTAAGGATAAGAACATAATTAATTATAAATAAAAAAGGAAATATTTAAGCTGAGAAGTTGGCACTAAGTGAAATTCGTAAGTAAAATATGTGTGCTTGTGTTTCTGTCATTAAAACCTTGCTTTTATAACAACTGTCTCCATGTAGCCATTTTTTAAAATTAGGAAGAGGATTACCTGAAATTGAATACTTTTTATATGTGCCAGTAATAACCAAAGGTGAAAAAGATCCTTTAAAGTTAGACTTTGTTAAATATTAGTGTTTGTGTATATCTGTTATTGTGTGTGTGTGTGTGAGTGAGTGAGATATTTATTTAAATATCAAATTTAAATAAATTTATTTATTTAGAATGGCTGTTCGAGAAATGAACAGCCAAAGATTTAAGAATTGATGGTATTGTATGATGGTGGGCAAATAAGGCTTGGAAACCATATTTGCCCCTCCAGACCTGTGCAGTGAACTGAAGCCTGTAATAGGGTTCCAAAGATCAATTCACCTACACATATTAATTACTTGTCCCGTTCCCAGGAAAGTACAACGTTCATCAAGGTCAGCCATAAGCAAAAGAGAAAATCTTGTTACATATTTTAACTTTTTTAAAATTTGTATATTTTTATAACAAATAATGGTAACAAAAATTTGGTTTCATGACCCACATGGCTTTCCGCTGTTTGGATGGTTATTACTTTCTGTAGGTTTATCTGAAGTTTTCATTAAGCACTTTGGAAGAAAAAGTGGTCGTTATCAAAACACAAAATTAGGGCAACTCTATTTAACTTTCTTTGTAATGTCAGACCAAGACTTCAGTAATGTGCAAATAAGGACATATTTTTCTATGGAAAAATATTTCTTCTGACAAATTTATTTGAAAATAAAATTTTCCATACTTAATTGCGTTCCAAATTTTTCCCGTGGTATAAATAACAGTAGTGAAATGTGATGTTTAATGAGAAAATTAAGAAATTCTGTTTTTCAAATATACAAATCTGTGTTACATTTGAATACCAAGATATATTTCCACTGCACCACCCTCCTTCAATCATTTTCAATTTGCATTCACCATTCCATCTATCATCATTAATGTAACATGTCAAGCTTGCACTGCAGCCTACAATAGCATCTTACTGTCAGTATTTTTATTATGCTTCTGTATCCATTGTTCATTAATTTTTGTGTATTCATGCTGCAGGTCTTTGCTATAAAATGAACCTCAAAAACCTGTAAATCAGATTTTGTTACAATCTTCTTTCGGACACAGACAATGTCTTTCCAATATTTTCTTGTCAAAAAGTTTTGTTTTTGTCACAAAATAAAATGTACATATATTGATTTATTTTGTAACATTGTTTACTCTGTGTTTGGTAAATCTGTTAGCTAAAAAAATTGTTATTACTGTGATGTGAAACAATTGTTTCATTAATGTTTTATATTTATTTCAGTTCCTGTGAAAATAGTGAAGATGAAGAATTTAATAATTTTCATTACTGGAGAGATCCTCTACCCAATATAGAAGTAGATAGTAGGTTAGGTCTGGATACAATAGCGTCACCTTCTAATAATTTATCAGTAGAAGTAAGTTGTTTTTATTGTATGATTATATCTCACAGAGCTTAATATTAACACATTGGCCACCGAATGTTCCATATAGGGGGCACTGGATGTTTTCAACAGACCTGTTCAAAAACACAAGAACTCCATTTAAGTTATTTATTCTTGTTATGTTATCTAGTTTATAAGTAATGTTAAGTTTTATCGCCCTTTTGTTTTGTAAGTAGTTGTGTTTAGGCGATGATAGTCTTAATGTGCTTTTCGCCTTAAAAAAAAATCCATTCATTACATGCTGACCTGATGTCACCCAAGACAAACAATTTTTTAAGTAATTTTAACCTTATATGACAAACATCTCCACACTAAAAGAAATGCTATTTTTTTACAAACCAAATATGGAATGTCTGTTTATAATTGCGTGTCTTGTGTAAATATTATAGCTTTAATATTTATGTATAATGACTATAAATGAATACAAACTTCAAAAGAAAATTATGATAAAATGCGCTTACAGAGAAGTTATTTTGTTCATGTCAAGGTATGTACATTGAACTTAACACTGACAAAATTATAATAAAATAATCTCAAAGACATTAACAATATGTGCAATACGTGAAACAAGACAACAGCTCAGTTATAAGGGAGGAATTGTAAACAGGTCAGATAAATTTACTGCATTGGTAAACAAACAGCCAGTTCATTCACATGGACTGACTAACATGTTACATCTGAGACTAAGCATCACTAGCTGTGGCGATCCGGTGCATCTTGTATATGGTTTTCCATTTGGATAGAGGATGTGTAAATAATTTGCATACTGTGTATAATAACCTTAAAATTTTAAATTACACTTTTTTGTTTTGTAAAGTATATATTATATATTTCAGCTTGCTGTCATTTTAGTGCAGAATTGTTTAGTTGACATTTTTTAACAAATTTTTAAAAAACTATACAGTATTAAACACCTAAATATTAATATTACAGTAGCAAATATTTTATGAGTTTAGTTAGTGGTGTAACATTACATGTTTGTCGATTTCAATTTTACAACAGAGTGATTTTCGTAGCTAATTAGTTACCTGTCAGGGCAAGGACCCACTTTAAATAAACAGTTCAGGTGGATACTGATAGAGCAGCAGAATTCTTAAAGACTTGCATACATAATTAACAGCGTTGTCCCTTTTCGTCTATATTCTGTGTTCATTTAAAAATATTATTTACAGAAATAAAAATATTTTTATTCAATAAAAAAAAAAGTATAAAAATGTGGCAGTTGCTGGACTGTATCATCAGAAGGGAAAACAAATCTTCGTAACTGATGCAATAAAATACTGTTTTGAGTACATTATAACAAAGTAGATAAAAATACATGCAATGTGTATATAGTGTCACCTTTCCAGTAGTTATTTTTCTGATAGTTTTGGGCTGCTTTTTAGCCCAAGAACTTTTTAGTTCTTTGAATCGTCAATATACTTAATGCTGGTTTTGTGTGAGAGGTGCAGTACCATGCTTCCCATTGCTCAACTGACAGCCGCAGACGTTCTCAGATGTGTAAAAAAAATTAATAATACCAACAGTAAAGCAGCTCTATTTGCAAGTTATGCTTTGCCTCGTTCCTCATCCTTGCTAACTTAATATATAATTACAGTCTTATCTTGTTTGCTTATTTCATAAAAAATATGGTCAGTTATTGCAATTATATTTAAATGTAATTGCATAAAAATACTTGTATCTTCATAAATTTGAATAAATATCATCTGAATGTAGTAAGTGGCGAATGTATCAATCATAGTAACAGCTTTTACGCTCAATTTACATAATGATAATGTAAATTTACAATTTAAATCCATTGTCTGTGTAGCCGCCTCGGATAGCGTACTGGGCTTTCACACCGAGGTTTTCACACCCGGGTTCGATTCCCGGCCAGGGCTTGGCATTTTCATACGCTATAAATCATCCCATCGTCTGCATTAGCCCAAGTGTGCACAATAGTCGGATGTTAAACACCAAAAAAATCCATTGTCTGTGATTTTATTACTGTAAATGACTGATCAGATTAACCACTGATACAGCATTAATCAAATGCTGTATTACAATTATTTGTTGTCAATTAAAGGCTGGAAACACGCTGTATTTGCTTTGCACTTTGAAATGGTAAACACACGATTCAGTGGCCTGCTTAACTTTGCACAAGATAGAGCCAAACATTTTGTCTTTTAAAGTGTTTTGGTAGAACTAGTGCTAAAGTATTATGTATACAGGGGCAAATTTTGTATTCAAAATGTATTTACTGAATACTTCAACTCTTTTACTACAGACATTTCAATTTATTTTTACTTTGCACAAGATAGAGCCAAACATTTTTTCTTTTGAAGTGTTTTGGTAGAACTAGTGCTAAAGTATTTTGTATACAGGGGCAAATTTTGTATTCAAAATGTATTTACTGAATACTTCAACTCTTTTACTACAGACATTTCAATTTATTTTTACTTTGCACAAGATAGAGCCAAACATTTTTTCTTTTGAAGTGTTTTGGTAGAACTAGTGCTAAAGTATTTTGTATACAGGGGCAAATTTTGTATTCAAAATGTATTTACTGAATACTTCAACTCTTTTACTACAGACATTTCAATTTATTTTTACTTTGCACAAGATAGAGCCAAACATTTTTTCTTTTGAAGTGTTTTGGTAGAACTAGTGCTAAAGTATTTTGTATACAGGGGCAAATTTTGTATTCATAATGTATTTTCTGAATACTTCAACCCTTTTACTACAGACATTCAAATTTATTTTTACTACCTGTTCTGAAATGTCTGTAGTTTTCCTGTTCCTTACATTAGAGGTATTCCTTACATTGTCCTTAATTTTCGTATATTATCACTTAAAGGCAATTTTGTATTAAAGTGTAGTTTAAATTATGTTTTGAGATACAGTAGAACTTGGACTATAATTTAAGTAATTACAGTAACATATTATTAATTATGTATAGTACTTCTATATATTTTCTTCTAAATTTGTGTCTGACCTTGTTCATTTGCCAAATTAAAGAAGGGAAAGAAGTATGAGTAAGCGTTCGTATGTACTCGTACATAGTTCGACAGTACTGTATTATAGGTAAAAGCATCGTGTGGACGTTAACATATTTGTGGGGGTGGGGGTGAGGAACGAGTTAGGAGTTATTGTGAACATATTTTTTGTTGATTTGCAGCGATTATATAAATAGAAAGCATATTATGTCAAAAGTTGTACAGGTATAGACAGACACACGTAACTAAGTTGTTCAGAGTTTTTGGCTTTACTTAGTTATGTGCATATCTTATATAATAAAGTGTGTGTTTTGTTTAAACTGTGGAACTTATTGTTTTAAGTGTTATAGCTAAAATTATGGGGATGTGTAATAGCTTAGAGATATATTAACTTAGAGAATCGTTTTTCCTTTGACAGTACTGTGTTATAAGTTAGAGATCGACCTGTGTAATAAGATAGAGATTCTGTACTGTGTATTAACTTAGAGAGACAACAGTTCCGTCAAGTATGTTGCACCGTGTGTATATATTGCAGACGCCGCTGCTTCCATGCGTTTCAGTATCTTTTATCTAACAAGTAGAATATTTTTCTTTCTGAACACCATTTATGGGTGTTTCAGCTTGGATTAAAGTTAAGCAATCTGTGCTAGTAAATTTAAGGCGAAAGCAGCTGTAAGTCGTAAGTGATAGTGATAGTAAGACATATAGCATATTAAAGTGAAAGTGTTACTGCCAATTCAAAGAATACGCATATTGTTATACCACGTCGAGCATGTGTTCGACTATTTTCAGGGTCAAGAGGACAGTCTCTTATATGATTTTTACCTCCAGACTTATTTGAGGCTATTATTTGTTATTCATCTTTCAAATAACATTAATATGAATATTTTTTTAGGAAAATGGAGATTCTTTAGCTTCAAGATTAGATGCCATGTTTTTTGGATATAATTTATCAACACCAAATTCTAGTCCTCAAACATCTTCTGTCTCAACTTCGTTTATTCCTAGCCGTAAGTACAACGTAATTATGTTGTCAGTGTTGTGTGTACCAAGTACTTAGATCAGGGATGCACAGACTTATTAAAACTAGGGGCCACTCGGGCAAATCATGAACTGATGGCGGGCCGCCAGAAGTATAGGTAATTAAAGACAATAAAAAATGCATATAATGTATTAAAATTGAAAAATAATTTATTAATTTGAAGCGTGGCACTGCATAGTGCTTACAATCTTTTTTATATTTGGGTCAAATTTACTTGTAGCAACACGTAAAACTGCTTCCAAACTTTCATTTGCAAGGCGGTTTCGATTTTTTGTTTTATTATTATTCAGTATTGAAAAAGTTTGTTCACATATATAGGTAGAACCAAATAAGCTGGCACATTTCAGAGCGTTTATGCGCAACTCTTTGTACATATTTTTGTCAATGCAGTGGTAAAAGTTCAACAAGTCTCCCTCGTTGAATTTGTTGCGCAAATCTTGGTCGCTTTTGCAAATCGATAATTTCTAACTGCATTGACTCTGGCGCATTTTCAACTGAAATCGAGAAAGGATTGCTGAATATGTCCAACAGAGGTTTCACTTTTTTGAAGTCCGAAAATCTGTCTTGAAAAGAGTGAATCAGAATATCCAGCTTTTCTACATAACTGAAATTAATCGCAGTTTTGTTGAATTTTTCGCCATTTTCTTATAATTCGGAAAATGATTGTAATTTCCAGAAGTCAGTTGCGATCTGAAAAGAGTCAGCTTGCATTGAAAGGATGATACATGAGCGTAGAGCTGGGATATCAGTTGATTTTTGCCTTGAATCCGTGTGTTCAAGACATTCAAATGATTTGTAATGTCAACTAAAAAGCCAAATCACACAACCAATCAGGATTTTTAAGTTCGGGACATCCCTTTGCTTCTCCACCAGAAATATTCCAATTTCTTCTATTAAATTTAGAAATCGTTCAAGTGTCAATCCACGACTTAGCCACCTTACTTCTGTATAAAACAGCAAATCTCCATATTCGCTTTCGATGTCATCAAGGAATTGTTTGAATTGCCTGTGATTGAGTCCTCGTGATTTGATGAAATTTACAGTCGAAACTACCACCTTCATGACATTTTGAAATTCAATTTTTTTAGAACAAAGGGCTTCTTGGTGTATGATGCAATGAAACTGCATGAGATCTTCAGCGTTTATGTTTTTTTTCTTGCAGATACTTTTTAGCAAAGTAACTAGCCCGGAATTGACATCAATCATAGAAGGAGCACCGTCAGTCACAATTCCCGATAATTTTGATAAGTCAAAACCAGTTTTTGAACACTCATCCAAAAGTACATTGAGTATATCAACTCCTTTAGTTTGACCTTTCAATGAACACATTCCTAATAACTCTTCTACGACTTCAAAATCTTGAGTAACACCTCGTATGAATATGAGTAGTTGAGCTGTGGAACTAATATCAGTTGATTCGTCGAGTGCCAATGAAAAAAATTCAATTATCTTAGTCTTTTCAGTTAATTGTTCCATAATATTAGCTGACAAAGACATAATTAAATCTTTGGATTGTCATACGATTCAGTTGAATTTTCTCAAACTTTTTGCTGCTTCTGGACACATTTTCTTAGCGGCGATTTCAATGCATTCTTTTACAAAATCTCCATCATTGAAGGGGCGACTTCGCTTTGCTATCATTCGAGAAATTTCAAAACTAACTTCTGTAGCCGTTTCTGAATCTTCAATGAGTTTTGTGAACACAGTTTGCTGACCAATAAGCTCCCGTTTCAAAGACAACACTTTTGCTTTCTTAATTCGCCTGTAAATTTGGTAAAAGAAGAATGCTGCGTTTCATAGTGCCTTTTTACATTATATTCCTTTGCAATCGCAACAGAATTCTTACAAATTAAACAAACGACTTTGTTATGCAACCATACAAAAAAATATTTCTCAGTCCATATTTCTTGAAACTGCCGATTTTCATCTTTAGCCTTACGTTTTTACTAGGTCCTGGCTTGTCCATGTTGCGTTATAATCCTGTCTAGGTTAACACTGCACCTAAAAACAATTACAGTACCTACTTAAATTACCCATCCTTTTTTAAATTACCAAGAATAATTGAATAAATAGGTAGGGAAACATTTATTGATAACAGAGTTTTACTTACGATTTCACAACACAATTATACACTTGACGGGTTAACACTGCAACAGTAGATCTACGTTGAATTTGGATTAAACTATATGCAAGAATGATAAAAAAAAACTTCAATAAGACTTCAAAATAAAAAAGGGTTAACAAACAACAACACAGAAACAAACAGTTACGGGCGGTACAGAAGATCAGACAAAACACAGAACACTACTTGAGAAGTCTGCCACGTCTCGGTCAGGACTGCAGGACTGAAGGGCTGCCCTTTGCCCCTCCACCTTGCACCTCCCACTCCTCTGGGCTAGGCACAGCTCCTAGGTCCTCTCCTACACTATTAAACTGCTTCTTTCTGTTGACACTATTCGGGACTATTCGGACTAATTCGACGGCGTCGTTTCATTCATGAACTGGCGCGGTATTTGAATAATTTTCATAAGTTTTATGGACGTCTTTACTTTTGAACAATTTTTTTTTGGTTTTATTCTGATACAGAATTCAATATTTTTCGAATGTACGAGAGTATTATTTTGGTGACGGCGGGCCACCAGAATTTCACCGGCGGGCCGCGGTCTGTGCATCCCTAACTTAGATGGTAGTTTTGAATGTAGTCCAGCTAGTTGGCAAGTGGCTGTCCTGAGGCAGTGGTCCGTGCCAGTCTGAGTACAAACTGTTACTAATCAGCGATAGTGTAGGAAAAGGAGGGACCTGAGTTGAGAGTATGTGGGTGGACTCGACCTCTTCATTACGAAATGTTAATACAGTTTTTTTTTTAATCGGCTAATTATAAGCATATGAGCATTAGTATTACAAATAAGTTCCTTCTTTATGTTTATTGTAAAAAAAACCTGCCTTTTGATTCCTTTGATGTCTGAAATCAATGTCTTTACATTCCTTTTTTTAACAGTACATAATATTGTTTAGTGTTTGAATTGGAAAGGAAAACAATAATTACTGTCTATTTCTGTTTAGTCCCAGTACATGTGAAATTACAAAACTGTTTGTTAGGTTGGCGAGGGATTGCTGTTCTGTAATATAATGTATTATTAGTTTTGTATTTTTTCCAATATAAATTATGTCATCAGTCAACAGGTTGTAACATCTAGGATATAATTTTTATTATCTCATTCAAAAAATAAAATTTGTTAAAAAATTCAAGTAAAATTTTTAATGTTTTTACGTTAAATCAATGTTCTGTTCGGACATTCTCTGTTAGTATAAATGAGAACTTAAAGATTGTATTAATTTTTGTTGGGGGGGTAAAACACGTGGTTTTTATATAATACCTAGCTTTTATTTGTTTTGTTATATTTACAGTATGAACAAAGCACTAAAAATTGTCTAAACTTTCATAACAGTGTAAGATTAGGGCTTTAGTGCTGGTGTATTCATTAATGCTTTATTATTTCAGATCAAAAGTTATCAAGGCTAAAAGCAAAGTTAGAACCTAGCCAGGAGATAGTCCCTCAGCAGTTAATAGATCATTTTGTATCAATGTCGGATCCATCGAATGCTAGTTTTACAGAAATTGATTTGGCGCACCACTGCGCTTTTAGTTTACCTGCTGTAGCACTGACATTGGGTCCAAAGAATTGGGTTCTCCTTAAAGACACATATACAGCATTAGCGTTTGATAAAAAGGTATGTGAACTGTTTATAATTAGTTGCCTAGGAGATAAGAATACTGATATCTTTACATTTGTAAGATACAGTCCGTATTGCCAAAAAACTGCAAACTTTTTTTACTTTTTCGGGAAATGCATTATTTCAGAGCTCAAGTATGGTAAAATCTAAATTTTGTTATGTGACAAGGTATGTGATAGCGCTAAGCAGGTCAAGAGTGTATATATATATATATATATTTTTTTTTTTAATGTCCGACTCTTGTGCACACTTGGGCTAATGCAGACGATGGGATGATTTTATAGCGTATGAAAATGCCAAGCTCTGATCGGGAATCGAACCCGGGTCCTCGGGGTGAAAGCCTAGAAAAGTCAGGTTGTAAGCACATGGAAAAATCTATGCATTTGGGTGGCTGTAAATTGCTAGTTTAATAGTGCAACTACAGGATGTTTTAACCATGTAACTAGACTGTTTCTCTCCCTCCTTCTGAAATGTCAGTACATTCAGGTATTTATATTTTTAGGCAAATTGTTGTTGCAGCTTATTAAATGCCCTTTATACGTAAATCATACAAATTATACAAATTTTTTGTGACTAATTTGTCAGAAAACAGTTTTCTGCTGATTTGTTTTGCTCCTGTTGAACTGTTAAGATTTTACCAAGCAAAGATTAGGGAAAACAAATTTCTTTTGACGCAGTTAAACACAGTATTGTTGTGAACAGTGTAGTAATAATTGCGATTTTTACTGTGATCCACTGTTTACCTTATTAAATTTTTTGCGAATAATGCTTTGTAGTTATTGACTTTCTTGACATTTTGTTATATAAAAATAACTTATAATTTTCTTTTCTATATGTGGTAGTGATAATTTATTTCAAAAAGTGCTATTTTAAAAATTGGATTATTACCAAAAGGGCATTTCGTCATGCTAGTGGCTTAGTACAGCCAGGGTGTTATCTAGAAGGGTAATTTTTATTATTTATTACAAATTATTTAAAATGAAAGACTTGAAAGTGTTAGATAACAATTAACCTAACGTAACTGTTGAACATTTTGTTTGTTTCAGTGGAAAGTCCGGCGAACTGTAGCTTCTAGTATCCACGAGTTGGCAGTTATAGTAGGGGAGGAGATGGCAACACAAGACTTAGTACCCATATTTAATGGGCTTATTAAAGATTTAGACGAAGTTAGGATCGGTGCCCTCAAACACTTAGCACATTTTTTAAAGGTTTGTTTAATTTTATAACCTATTGATGACTGTGTGAATTGCTTTTTTCATTGGAAGCAATACAAGTTGATCTAGGGCCGAGCATTGCATTTCGTTTGATATAATTTTGTTTCTAGTGTACGAGGTGTGTTCAGAAAGTAACAAGAATTTTAATTTTGTGAACAAAATGTTTATTTATTCTTCTACATTGATGTTGTCGAATTCAAAATAGTTCCCATTGGAGATTATGCACTTGTGCCAGCGCTTCTTCCAATCCTTGAAATACTTCTCAAACTCTATCTGAGATAGACTTTAGTTCTTTTGGCGATGCGCTTTTAATGTCATCTACGGCTGTAAAACGTTGGCTCTTTAAGGTTCTCTTTATTTTTGGAAATAGGAAAAAGTCACACGGAGCTATGTCTGGTGAATATGGAGGTTGGGGCATCGTTACAGTACTGTTTTTGGCCAAAAATTCACGAAATGTGAGCTGGTGCATTTTCATGGTGCAATAGCCATGAATTGTTTTTCCACAGATCCGGGCGCTTTTTTCGGATTTCTTCATGCAGACGGCGTTGAACTTGTAGGTAGTACTGCTTATTGACCGTTTCACCTGGTGGCACTAATTCATGATGCACTATGCCATTAATATCGAAGAACATAGTGAGCATAACCTTCACTTGTCGAGCCTTTTTCGATCTAGGCGAGCCAGAATTACTCCACTGGTATTATTAAGCCTTAGTTTCGACGTTGTATCCGTAAACCCGCGTTTCGTCACTTGTTACAATATGTTTCAGTAATTGTGCATCGTCGTTGACTTCATTTAGTAACTCCTGAGCAACTTTCATTCATCGCTGTTTCTGTTCAAAATTCAACAATTTTGGAATGAATTTTGCTGCCACGCGTTTCATACACAAAACACTGGAAACAATGTTATGACATGTTCCAATCGATATGCCAACATCATCAGCGACCTCTCTAGTTGTGATTCAGCGATTGTTCATAACCATTTGTTTCACGTTTTCATCAGTTGTTGATGTGCTGGGGCGTCCAGGACGTTCGTCATCTTCAACATCTTCAAGGCCTTCTTGGAAACGCTTATACCACTAGTAAACTCTCGCTTTACTCATAGCAGACTCATCATAGGCCTTTGTTAACATTTCTCACACTTTGTTACACTTTATTCAATTTTAAGCACAATTTGATACGAAATTCTTTGATCCATTTCTTTTAACAAATGAAAATCGCCGAGCTCATTAAAACACGCCTAACCTTAGTGGCTGTCACAGACAAAGTCAACAATGAAAACAGCTGAAAGTTTTACCATACTTCAAGGGCATGTACACCAACATAAAAAAAATGTTGACAATCAGACTCTCCAAGCCTGTGAAATTTAAAAATTCTTGTTACTTTCCGAACACACCTTGTATACCCTATTGGTTTATATTTATCAGCTGTACCAGTTTGTACAGTTAGATAAGCACATCTAACTCTTCATTGTGAAGACAAAAAAGGAAGAAAGTTGAAGCAAACAAAATACTACAGACTGATTATCACTTCAGTAAGAATAAGTATCCAAAATTAAATGGAAATTTCCCGTCTTTAAAAAAAACAATATAAATTTAAATAAATAAATATATATATATATACAATAAATTTTTATGATTTGATGAATGTGAGAATCCATTATCATGTTTTCATATTAGGGAAGACTGTACTTGACTAACTCTTCACTGTAATCCTTCAAGATTTTAGCGTGTACGCATTATGCGTTGCAACTTCAATATAAATTTTTTTTTTAACGTCCGACTGTTGTGCACACTTGGGCTAATGCAGATGATGGGATGATCTATAGCGTATGAAAATGCCAAGCCCTGGATGGGAATCGAACCCAGGTCCTCAGGGTGAAAGCCTAGTACGCTATCCATTAGACCACCGAGGCGGCTGATTTCCTCTTGAATATGTAGGGTATAGTGTTTGTTACTTCCTTTATTGTCTTTGTCAGAACAGCTGTTTATTGTTTCTAATAGAAATAACTGTCTCGGTGGCCTAGTTGATAGCGTACTGGGCTTTCACCCCGAGGACCCGAGTTCGATTCCCGGCCAGGGCTTGACATTTTCATACGCTATAGATCATCCCATCGTCTGCATTATCCCAAGTGTGTACAATAGTTGGACGTTAAACTCGAAAAAAAATGTTTCTAATAGAAGTTTTTTTTTACAAATAAAATAAAATTATGAAACATTAAAGTAATGATGTTGCTAATTAATACACACTGAATTTTACCACTGTGTGTTTGTTTTGTTTGTTAAAACAAGACTCGGCAGCAGAAGGTTTTACAGTACAAACAGTTTCACAATAGATGATTCTTTGTTTCTAAGAAGTTAAAAAAAAAAGTCAGGTGTTCTTCTATAGCTAGTGCTGAAAATCCTTTTACATTTAGAGGTGAATATTGTGTAGTCAACCGATTGGCAAGGAATAAACACTGATTTATGGTGTAATTGTGATGATGGCAATAATGTAAAAACTGTTGATAAATAACTGATTAATTCAGTTTTGGTTTTGAAGTTTGTCACCCAACACTTTGTTTACTCATTTCCTGATCCTCTGGTCAGGTTTGCCAGCTTCAACTTACCTGGAGAAGGCTTTATATAGTAAATATAGCACTGGAGAATATTGTCTTAGTTCATGACAAAGAAATGTATTTCTGTTATAAACACATTTGATGAATTTAAAAAAGACCACTCATGATGATAGGTATTATAATGTTGACTGCTCCAAAAAATCATTTTCATTGGAAATTTGTAGATTATTAGGAACAGATATTCATACTATGTGGATAGAACCATACAGTAGGACCTCGGATGGTCCAACCTTACCTTTGTGGGTGATTGTTTACTTTGTAATGTCATTGCTCTACTCACGTCTGGACTTGCCGCTGCCGAAATAATTTAGTGAGCTGTTGACATTTGTACTGTGCAGTTTCATGTTATGTTTGCTAAAGTTATTTTTGAAATCCGCGAGTGTTACTATACTGTACAGCAGAAGAAGAATTAACAGACAATCAAATAATTGAATTGGTAAATCAACAAACCAATGACGACGATGAAGAAATCGAAATGACAACACAGGTTTCACACGTAGATGCCAAAAATTCATTTGATATTGCTCTTTATATTAAATTTCTAGTTCAACACCAATGGACATTTTGTGGGTAAGACAATGGAGGAACGAGGCAGCAAAATTAAGGTTATCATTGGCTAGGCAGAAAAACAATACCGATTTTTTTTCGGACAGCACAAGATGATTAAATTGTTAGCATGACTTTTCAAGCTATTTATTTTCGGTTTGACTTTACTTCTGTTTATTTCTAGTATGATTTAATTTGTTTGTTATAGCCAGTACGTCTCTAAAAGTAGACCTATATATAGTCCTGCAGTATTTTCATTAGAAACTAAGAGTTTAACTACGTTTTGTGTGAATAATTGTGTTTCTCTGATAATCCTACCTATTTTGTGTTCCGACCATGCTCCTGATCCCGTTAGTGATGGATTAGCGAGGTTCTACTGTACTTAAATGTTGAGGATTGTAACTCTATTGGTACCTAAATGAGCAATCACTTTTAGGATTAAAAATTCAAACATGAAATGTATATTTTTCTTTTTATGATTAAATTTAAATTGTTTTATTTTTAAGCTCTTTATTAGCTACAGCAGTTTGAAGCCCCTACCCTTCCCAGATGGGCTTTAGATGTTCGGTTCCTTCTTGCCACTGACATGCATTAATTTTGTTTGCAGCTTCTGAGGCCTTCAGGACGAAACTCGTTCCTTCCTAAGTTAGCTGATTTCTTAATAACAGATTATGATTGGAACTGGAGGTTTCGAGAAGAGTTAGCTGAACAGCTGCTGCAGTCTCTGAGTCTGTTTTCTCCCCATGACACAAGCGTACATCTAACACCAGTAGCAATATCTCTTCTACTAGACAAAGTCGCAGCCGTCAGACAGGTTGCACTTTTACTTGTAAGTATTTACTTTTAAAAAACTTTATTGCTCCCATAGCATTTATTAATTTTCTTTTTTGTCATACATTAATGGGTTTTTCGAGGTGAATATCGTTAGTTCACCATAAAATCAACAAATTTCTTCAAAACCATAAAATATAAATAGCGGTATTATATTTTTTAAGTACAGTGGTGCTTCGACATAAAGAGTTCAATTCGTTCCGTAACCTTGCTCTTATCTCAAAGCAATTTTCCCCATTGAAATTAATTGAAATGCCAATAATCCGTTCCAGTTCCCAAAACATCACCTCAGTTGTTTTTGTTAAGTGTTTTTGAATAAGAAAAATGTATTTACAAGAAAAAACATTTATTTATAAATAACAAATACATATTCTATAAAAACATAATAAAAGAAAAAGTGAAGTGCTTACTGAAGCGCTTAATTTTCATCACTGGTCTTCGCTTTTTTCGTCACGCTTTGCTCATTTTCACCTGTAGATCGTTTAATAAAAACTAAGGTTTGTTTCTTCCTCTCTTTTACGATATTGCAGAAATGAGTTAGGCAAGTTTCGTTGAACAACTCCGATATCTCTTGTAGAGATAACCTCCACCATCTCTGGCTCCTCTTCAAAACTAATTTTTTGTTGAACCACCGTATGCTGCCGTGCATGTAGATCGTGTAACTCCTCAGTTTGTCGGCTCCTAACACTGTTCCTAGAGTTTATTTACATCTCTCTCATCCACCTCCAGACCCATGGATTTTCCTAGAGAAACAATCTCCTCTACCACAGACACTTCGGGTTCCAATCCTTCGAAGGCCCTTTCAGCCACAGCTTCTTCCATGCAGAGGTTAAGGTCCTCGTTGTAACACAGCTAGGCCTGATCAATAATTCTTAGGCATATCATGATGTTAAAGTGGTCCTTCCAGAACATGCACACAAAGACTGAGATCTAATCTGAGGTGGGAGAAACTGTTAGATGTTGTACATGACCCCAACATACGCCTTGCATGTTGGGGTATTGTGCGATTCCTCGTATCTCAAATCGTGCTCATCTCAAAGCAAAATATCGCTCGCTCGGCGGCTCATATCTCAAAACACTCATATATTAGGGCACTCGTATATCGAGGACGCATTTACAAAATTATTAATTCAAAGAAAACCTTGTGATTCCAAAATTTATTTATTTATTTATTACAACCATTATCTCAGAAATTGTTTGTTCAATTTGATGAAACTTAAGATAAGCAAAAGTTACAAGTTGGCAATTAATCATTTAAACATTAACATTTGAAAGCACAAGAATTCATTAATTATTTATTATAAATACACTTTCAGGAAATAACAAATATTGTTACTGTTCTTTATTTACAATTTAATATGAGTTTGCAGGTATATTCTAAATTTATCAAAAATCATTTTGGTGTACATTGTGAGAAATTGTCTGTGGGTTTCTATGCCGACACTCCTGTCCCCTTGCTACTTGATTGTATCCTTATTTATATCTGTAATTAAACTGATATTATATTGGAATAAATTATATCTGGATAACCTTTTGAAAGGTTGTTAATTGAGAAAGAATTATTTAGGAAGACATTATTTTATGATAAAATAGCTAAAATTTTGAAAATTTACAAAGTTCAGCTCTGAATACAGCTCTGTGAAAGTTATTTCTTGAATAAAAATTTGTAATTAGAAATTTGATATTAATATTTAAACACACTATTCACCGGAAATGTCAATGTAATTATTTAAATATTTGATTCTAAGAAAATTGATACAGTTAGCCATTGCAAAGTTTTCCCTGAAGCTTGTACAATGCATCCACTCACTGTAGCAACTGTACACACCAAAGGATGCTGAGTAACGGTTTTGTTCAGAGCAAATAATTCAAAATGGCTTGATTTATTTCTTCGTGATAATTGCAGCTTAATGATTTTTGTATAATTTCCAGAAAATTTTGTTTTAAAGGTTTTTATTATCCAGGTATTATTTTAAAATTAAATTAAAAAATCTAAGAATAACGTCTTCATTTTGCCCTTATTTCTAATGGCTGAACATTTGTTAGTACGTAAAAAGTTTGTTTGTTGTTGCTATCAATTACTTATTGTATCCTGGCACACACTGGGTATTAGGTGGCCTTTTGCCTGAGTACCATGACTGCATCCCATCTGCTATTTTAGGTATATCTGTCCCTGTTGATTGCAGTCATATTTATAAGGATTCAGGGTGTCTACTAGTCCCGGATATCCCAGATGTCCCGGGAAAGACACGGTTTTATCAAGTGGTCCTGGATTATATCAGAATTCAGAATTAAAGTCACCTTTTTTCCTAGAAAATAATAATTTTCTTTCCTTCTCAGTTATTTTGTAAATTGCGATACGAAATACCGATAATAAGCCTTGATACGGAAAAAGGAAAGGATGATACAGAAAAACAAACCCTGTCAAAACTGACCATTGTAATTAGTTAAATCAGGGTGTCTACTAGTCCCTGATATCCCCGATGTCCCGTAAAAGACACGGGTTTATCAAGTGGTCACGGATAATACTGGAATTTAGAATTAATATCACCTTTTGTCCTAGAAAATAATAATTTCCTTCCCTTGTCAGTGATATTGTAAATTGTGATACGAAATGCCGATAAATAAGCCGTGATACGGAAAAAATAGTAGAATGTGCCTCTGTTAGCCAAAAATTCAAGTAATCTTCCAAAAAACTTAATTTTAAGGTTATTATATAATATTTAGTGTATTTAATCGTGGAACTTTTTTTTTGTGTTTAACGTCTGACTATTGTGCACACTTGGGCTAATGCAGACAATGGGATGATTTATAGCCTATGAAAATGCCAAGCCCTCGCCGGGAATCGAACCCAGGTCCTCGAGGTTTTCACCCCCCCCCCCAGTACGCTATCCGCTAGACCACCGAGGCGACTCGTGGAACTAATTTATATACGATGCCACTAATGTCGAAGAAATTCAAGGTCCGATATTTTTGTAATATATGTCCCCAAAAAGTAACTGATTTTTGTTTAAGGAAGCTGGTAGACACCCTGGGTTTATTTAAAATTTTAGTTTTTTTTCCTTCAGAAATCTGAGATGTGCCCTTAATTATTGTTAACTGTACAGTAAGTTGTATAGGTGAATTTGTAATTTGCATATGGTGTTCATTGTGGCTGTAGGTTTGTCAGTGACTCGCAGCAATTTATTTACATTCCTTGCTGGTTTGCGTGAACTTTTATTTGGAATGTTACTAAAGATAGCGTTTTCGAGGTTTTGCTAAATCATGGATTGTTACACTAAAGTGTATTTGTTTATCACTAGTCTCCTCAAGTAGTTATATAGAAGTACTGTTAATAAGTAATAGATACAGTCTTGTTTGTTTGGATATTGTGGGCAACTGAGCGACTTGCTAAACTATGTGCCTGTAGTACGGGAATAAAACAAAAGCTTTTATAGCTATCAGTGGTAAAACCAAACCTAACCTAACCTTCGCTCTGTTCCCAAAGTACATACATACTGTTCCATAGGCCATGCATACTGTAAGCTTACGTTTTAGCAACAAAGTAAAACATGTTAATGAAAAAGTACAGATTTTTAAATAAGTACTATAAGCTTAAAACACATGTACAAAATAAAATCTTAACTAGAAATTACAAATACCAAATGTAACAACAGTACCATCTACTTTATTGATATTATGGCTTTTTAAAGAATTGACGTTACCAAAAATATGATAATGGACAGTACACACAGTTTGAAAAATTTTTCAAAATATGTAGGTGTAATTAGACTAAACTTAACAAAAATCATGCTTTTCATGGAAAATAATTGTAGAAGTTTTAGCGGTACTGAATTCAAATGAAGCCGTGGTAGTCCTAATCCATTCTTATCAAGAGTGGCTTATAACAAGTTTGCCAGTGTCATTATTTACCTTCTGATTAATGATATTTTGTGTGATTTCGGGCACTCCAAGAATATTTCTTAAATTGTGGTACATCTCTGAGAGATTTGTGCCTAAATAAAAACAAATTGAACAGCAGCTCATTTTGGTAATTCACTTTAAATGCAGACCCTGGTTCAGAGGAAGGTACTTCACTTCATTATTTCCATTTTGAAATGAGTCAGCATTCGGATGAGCAGGACAGTTATCAAGGAGATCAGAATGCTTTTGGTTCTAATTGTGTAGTAATCCACACATTAGAACTGTGCTTGTATTAAAATTCAAGGGGATTTATATTTAGAAACACTGGCTTTCTACATTTTCTTATATGTATAGGGAAAAGTTTGTGGCCCTTTTTTATTCATGCAATATAGAAGTGTCATTCTATCAAATTTAAAACTGCTTTTTGTGGGACGGATTTCAGGTCCACTGATTTGTTATGAGCGTTCTGTAAGGGCTTGGAAGTCAATGTGGGTAAAGCATCGGTCTGTCTGCTGTGTGTGTGTGTGTGTGAGAATTGCACACTTCAAGGTTCGTTGTTTGAACCGCAGTTACTGTCATTCAGTGTACTGTTATTGTTAATGTTGAGCCCTTGTCTCGTTAAGCTAACTGGCATAAAGTATGGACTTAAAAAATCTGTAATATAATGTTGTTTCATGACAGTTGTACAAGTTGGTTAAATTATTATATTCATTACATAACCTTCTTTTTCTGTAATTCTTTCAATTTGGAAACAATAGTGCACTTTCACTGTTTAAATACACACCATTGTCTTATTTGTCTAATACCATGTAGTTTTTACAAGTGCCAAAGCCATCCCATCTTGAAGCAAATGATTTACGTGTTATAACTTTAAAAATCTTCTCAGTTTGTAAATTTGAGAACAACTCCAAAAATCTGCACTCCCCCCCCAGAACTCCTCTTTTGGACAGCAATAAAAGCAATCATCTATGTTATCACTTTTAGACAATCTGGTTTTCTTTCTTTCAAGCTCTGATTTGTTATCCACTTCAGATATGAACAAAGTTTATTTTCTTCTGCCAACAAGCCCGGTGTTCTATGTTGTATCCCAAGTTTTCTTTTTATTTGAATTTTGGAGACTTCACTTTTAACCTTTTCAAAATAACGAAATTTTTCCTTTTCACTGTAAGATTTGTGTATAGTCTAATAACTTATATGTAGAAAAATGATTGAATCCTCGTACATAGACATGACAACTCTATCAGCCAAACCGGTATAAAAATAAGGCCTCTAAAGCTACCAGTTGTAAAAAGTGAATTTAAAATTTAAAATAAATAATTGTAAAGTTTTAAATGCTATAGTTCTAATGGATAAATAAGAGGTTATTACTAGATCCAAGACTAGGAAGTTAGGGAAGGGCAGATATCAGTGACCTTGAACAGGTAGGCTCCCTGGGAAGGTGTAATAACTTAGAGATCAACCTGTGTATTAACTTGGAGACTACAGTTCCGTCAAGTGTGTTGCACTGTGTATATGTTGCCGGCATCGCTGCTTGCAGGCGCTTCAGAATCTTTTATCTAACAAGTAGAATCAGCTTAGTAAAAGTAAGATTTTAATATATAATATTTATATATTAAAATATAAAGTTGATTTGGATAGGTTTTGTTCTTAAAGGCTTATGTGCAATGCTGTAAATGTATACTAATTTACATATGTAGTAGTAATAGTAATAATAATATATAAATATTGTTTAAAGGCTGCTTTATTCAAACCATATCCGAATTGAATTAAGAAAATGGCCCTAAATTAAAGAATTATAAATTCATATAAACTTGCATTGTTTTTTTTTTTATAAAACACCAATATTTGTATTTTTCTATACAGATAATTGTCAAAAATAAACATTTAGATATGTTGTTGACCATAGTACTGACAATATATTCAACTGTAGACTCTAAAACAAAATAGTAATGATTAGGCTGGTATACTTGTTAGGTAAAAGATACTGAAGCGCTTGCAAGCAGCGACGTCGGCAACATATACACACGGTTCAACACACTTGACGGAACTGTAGTTTCTAAGTAAATACACAGTACGGAATCTATCTTATTACACAGGTCGATTTCTAACTTATGACATGGTACCGTCGAAGGGAAAACGATTCTCTAAGCTATTGCACATCCTCGGCTCCTTCTACGTAGTGTTGTCTTGTACGCACCTTTTCTGATGTGATATTTGTCAGCTATTGCATGTGTTTTTACTTCATTTTCTTGAGGCTTGTGGTTTCCTTATCAGGTGATTTACAGATGTAAGTCTTTGTTTTATTTCTGGTTTGACCACTCGGGGATCTGCTTCAAGTGTTTCTCTTTAATATTTTAAGTATATTAACGTGGTAGTAGGCATCTAGGTTTATGTTGTAGTTGTGTGTTCAGATTTTAAGTTAAGTGCTTGAGAATGAGCCTAAGCACACTCTTGAAATCTGTATTGCTTTATGTACATAAATAATGGCACATGTACAAATAAACTATTGTTTATAAACAAATAAAATATTGTTTATATGTATAAACAGATATAAATCTGACATTTTCGTAACATTCAACATGGCAAAACATATTTTGTTTTTACCTCAGATAATTTATACATGCATTTAACACTGTTGTTTTCTTTGTAGGTGACAGAACTAGTCAAATATGTCTCGTCAGACATATCTTTGCTTCGCGGATTATTGACAGAACTAGCGGAACAGTTTGCACACAGTCCACGTTGGAATCGCCGTCAAACATTTGCACTTCTCTGTTCACGACTTCTAAATGACAGAGTCCTTTCAGATGAAATGTTTGCCAGGGATATTCTGCCTCATCTGTTAGATCTATCATGGGATAGAGTGCCCAACGTAAGGCTTGCTGTTGCAAGAACACTTTCTACAGATGTTATGCACCACTGTAACGTACCATTCTGAAAATTTTCTTTTTATTAGTATGCTTTCCTAGCTTTTGTCAATTTTTTTTTTTTATTTGTTGACATGTTTCGGATTATCTCCATTATCTGATTTATTGCTGTATTGCTCCTCCAGCCTGTTTATTAACCCCTACTCCCTGTTTATTAACCACATACTTGCTTCTTATGTCCATCTTCCGAATGTCCAATCGTAACACCCCTTCTTATTTTCAAATAAAAATGTTGCCAATAAAAATTAAAAACAAAATAAAATTTAAAAATGGTAATAAAAATTTTAAAGAAAATCTGAAAATTTGTATTTCTTTTGATATTTTCCTGTCTTTAATTCCTTTTTCCGTAAAATATAATATTTTATATAATTTTTCATTTCTCTTGTTGTGTAGCCTTCTAACATTTTTGCTTAGTTAAATATGTAGCATAATTTGAATTTGTGATTTCATTTGTCGCCTTACAGATACTCCATATTTTGTAAACACCATTTTTACCATATTTATCTTTTTCTTAAATTTTTAACTCAATTTCGTACGATTTTTTCAGTTAACATTCCATGGTCTGCATCATTTCAAAATAAGTATGTCTCCTTTCCTGGTTTTGTAAACTCGCCATGCCTATAACAAAATTTCTGTCTGTCTATATATAACTTATTTTTCTGTCTTACTTTTATCTCTTTAATTTTCCTATCATAATTGTTATTCTGCAAATTTGAAATATATTTAATTTGTTTACTGGTTTATTTAATAGCCTGTTAAATAAATACTTAAATTCTGCTAATTATATTATCTGTATTTTCCATAAAATTCAAATTTTTATTATTCTGTTTTTCTTATTTTAAAATGTAGAAAATTTAGGCCATATCTTCCCTTCTTCCATTGTGAATTTTAAGGTAATATGTATTTGATTTCTTTCTTTCAAAGTCTCCTTTCTTATCTTCTCTGGGTCTTTAAATTTAGAGACCTGTTGTATTGAAATTAATTAATTTTTTTTTTTTTTTTTCGGCTATTGTGCACACTTGGGCTAATGCAGACAATGGGATGATTTATAGCGTATGAAAATGCCAAGCCCTGGCCGGGAATCAAACCCGGGTCCTCGGGGTGATGATTTATTGAGTACTGCAGCCAGTTGATAATGGAGGTAGTCCGAAATATTTGACAGATTGTCAAAGCTAGGAGAGGCAGTGAATGTAAATGAGGAAAATTCTAAAATAAAATATATGAATTTGTGAAATATAATTTATGTAGAGAGGCTATGTTAAAAAAACCACATCAATAGTTTCTCGCCAACCACTAACAAACTGGATTTTGTGATCCTTTCTAATATGCTGTACTATAAAGTAAATCTGTTGAGCCTGTACTGCCATACATTTCTAGGAAGGAAGAAGAGAGAGAAGTGAATATTGAGGGTAGTTTTGTTAACATCTGCCAAGTCTTCAGTAGTTGAGAAAAAGGTTCACATGATCAGAATTGCCAGTGTTGCGATTATGTGTGACATTTAAAATCTGACTTCAGGGTGTCTACTAGTCCCTGATATCCCCCGATGTCCCGCAAAAGACATGGATTTTATCAAGTGATCCCAGATATCACGGATAATACCAGAATTTAGAATTAAAATCTCCCTTTTCTCTAGAAAGTAATAATTTCTTCCCTTCTCGGTGATTTTGTAAATTGCGATCCGAAATGCCGATAAGTAAGCCTTGATACAGAAAAAATAGTAGAATGTGTCTCTGTTAACCAAAAATTCAAGTAGGCTTTTAAAAAATCTTAATTTTAAGGTTATTATATACCATCTAGTGTATTTAATTGTGGAAGTAATATGTACGATGCCACTAATGTCGAAATTCATGGTCATGATTTTATAGTATATGTCCCCAAAAAGTCCCAGATTTTTGCTTAAGGGAGCTGGTAGACACCCTGGACAAGAATTACATTAACAGTACTTTTTGGTTGATGTTTTGTGATGCATTAAGTTCTGAGAAGTGAACTACAGATTATAGTGTTACATGCATCTGCATTTACACACGCCGCATTTAAATATAGACTAGCCGCTTTATTAGTATTAATATTCAACAGTCTGTTAATGTAGTACCAACACTCGGTAGTTTCTTAATTATAGGACTAATACCAACCCAATTGAGTATGTAGATATACATGTTAATTTATGGTTTGGTATTTAACTTGATAAATAACTTAATAAGGTTTAGTGTCATGTCAAAAGTATTCTGTGTTATCTGATTTATGAACTGTGTTATTTACAAAGTTTTCTCTATCTAAATAGAAAGGGGCAAATAGGCCTGATAACCGAGGGTATACTGTGTATTGAAATTCAACGCCTAGAAATATTTATATGAACTATTAGGATAAAAGTGTGTTTGCAAAAATGTTGAATGGGGTATGTTAAAAATATTGAAACCAATTTAAATTGACGTCTTGAAAAAAAAATTACGCTGACAAAACTTTTTGTATATTAGGTTTTTTTATAGTATAGGTTGCGCTCCACAAACATTTTCCACCTTATATAAAAATGCAGCTTTAGAAATACAGATCGTGGAGGATATCATTAATATTCCAGTAGGTTCATATTGTCAGGAGATAATTAATGCATTTTCCAATTTATTCAAAGCAGTTCGTCCCATTTCCTAGAAGGAAAAAGACAATGTATTTTTATTTGCTGTATAATAAATAGAAATACAATTCATAAAAACAGATCTCCTGCTTGGTCTTTTTTGTTAACCTGTGCTGGTGTCTGATCCTAAAGAAGGTTAAGTTTTAAATTAATTATTCATGTACAGTGCCAATGTTACTTAATGTATAATAAACCAAAATGTTACAGATTATTTTTGTGACACACAAAATCCCCATCACGAAGTGTTGCTGCAAGTATTGAAACGTCTCCAAAGTGATAGTGACAGAGATGTGAGATATTTTGCATCCTGCTCGCCTACAAAACAGAATGATGTAAGTATTAATAACAAATTATCTGTAGTCCATGTAGGAGTCATTCATAAATAATAGTACTCGTTATTATTTTTAAAAATAATAATTTTTTAAATCGGTATTTAAAAAGTTCATTAGCATAATTTCTGAACTGTGAAATATAAAAGAAAAACCTCTTTCCTATTTAAAAATTTAAAGTGGATTCCAAATGTGTATCAAAAGGTTCATTTTTATACAATTGCTGCAGAGGGGCAACACACCACATGACTACATGATATTGTACAGTGGTACCCCAATTAATGGTCTTAATTCGTTCTAGAATGAATGAAGAGATATCTGATCAGACTGTTGTGCAAGCCAGCGTTTCTAACACCCTAAAAAATTTAACACACAAAACGGGTTGACACACAATAACTCATCACAGTTTTCATTTTTGTACTACAGCATATTGGTATTCACATAGTGTTTGTAGTTTTTTTCAAATACAGTGGGGCCTCAACTTACAATTGACCTTGCCAACGAAAATTTCAACTTAGAAAAGTCGGCAGAAACAATTGTTGCTTGACCTTTTATATTTTACCAAAAGTACGTCTGAAGAAACTGGAAAAGGTGAAATAGTGATAATTAAAAATTTAATTCTATAAAGTGAAAAAAATTAAAAGGTTTTAAAAAATTGTTGAATTCTTTTCACTTCTTAGTGTTAATTTTATTTTATTTTTACTGTGTATGCATGCACATATGCTCTCCACATTCATCTCCTCCATATCCGTAATCTTCGCCACCACGTCCTCCGCTGCATATCCGAATCTAGATGAGTATTATGTAATGTAGTACATATATTATCGTTAGACAAAAAAAAAATATTTTTATTTCAGTTTTATCTTTTTAGTTAATGCATATTTCTTCCATATTTTACAAATATATTTTTTCATTGTATGGGTGGAGAGTTTGGGGGTGGTGGATTGAATTAGGCAGTTTACATGTAAAATGTACCTTTACTTACGAAACTACTTCCAGAATGAATTAAATTTGTAAGTTAAGGCCCCACTGTAGTGATTTTTAAATACTTACTTGTTTTATACCTTGCTATCTATTTAACGCATTCACCCGTGGAAAATTATTTTTTTTAAGAATACTTAAAATTTTAGGCTGTTTTTACAGAACTGTAATGTGGCGGATTGCTGTTTAGATTGCATCAAATATTAAATTTTATACACGGTCTACAAAGATTTTCTGGTCATGCACCTTGCACATTCTGACAGCCATTACTAAATGTTAAGGTTTATCCCTTTTTTTCCTTTCTTCATTCTCATAATGAAAACATTTTTAAAATGGAGTCCCGTTATTTATGAACTTTGTGATTTGTCTTTTTTTGTGTCAGGTCATTAAGTACATACATATATTTTTTTAATTAATGTTTTCTATAGTTTTTAACGATCAAAAACGTGATACCTAATTTTGCACAGTAGCAATTTTGAGGTTATGCGGGTAACTTATTTTCAATAATAAATAGCATGTAATAAAGCATTTTAGTGAAAAATTTTTTTAAATAAACAAAAAACAACCTGCATATTTATTGTTCAGACTGTTATCTCAAGGTACCACTGTATATTCATTTTGATACTATGTCAACTATTTTTGAAGTTGAGAAATTAAGAAATAATAGGGAAATTTTCTCCTATTATGGATTTAATTGAAAGGAATTGTAGAAGTTCTAATCTGCCATAGTCCAGACTTTAATAGAAATTTTTTCATGCTTTTTCTACAAGAAGTTCACAGCAGATACAATTTGTGTTGTGCCCTTTTTTTTTTTTTTCAAATGTTTTAATGTACAAACTTTATAATTCAAAAACAGCTTGGCAATAAAAGATTATAGTAATGTACTGTATTTTATTTTTTTTGCCCACATCATGTTGTATGCTTTTTGAAAAAAAATATGATGCACTTCAATATGATAATAATGTATTTTTATTTAATGAATTTTTTTTGCTCCTTATTTCTGCACTTGTACATTCCAGTCCCATACTTCGATTCAATTGTAACTGATGAATGGGGTTCTACTGTAACTAATAAACAATTTTTTTTAAAACTAGTAACTATTTTTTAGTAATTAATTTTTTAAAATAAATTATATTTATTTTAAAAAAATCCTTTTTTGTATTTTGATGTTTGTTTAAGGATGTTATTTGGTTAGCTGATGCTGAACCAACATGAATTTGTGGAATTGCAAAACAACAAATTATTACTGGCAACCACTGCCTTCAATCAGCAGATATTTCTTTAGCATTGCACATAACATTTGTTACAGAATTTTTTTAAATTGTGTAATTTATGCTGAACAGTTTTGAGGAAATCCATACATCAGCTAAAAAGACATGAAGATTAAATAATAAAGTATTAAGTATAAATATAAATGCATGTAATGTTTATATATATTGTAATGTAAAGATGTATAATAAAATAATTTACCACTGCTTATCAGATGCAATTTTTTAATTTCCTTATCTTTAAACTTTTAAAATGTATCATGTAAAACAAATGCAACATATATAAAAAATATGTATTTTAATTTATAAAAATATAATCTATATTTTACATAGTTGATAAAACCAAACATGTTAAAGCCTAAATAAAAATCATTTTGTGCCTATTTATGGGGTTTCCAAGAACCTGGTCTAATCCGCCCAGTGCGACCCGTCATGTAATTTTACCACATGCAATCTCTCCCAGGCTAATGTTATAAGTCATAATGTACTTTTTGAAGAGATTTTTTGGAATTCAAAATTGTATGTTTTAAAAGCCGATTTATCAAGGAAACAAAATTGTACCTCATCTTGGCATCTACATATATCTATATCTTGAATCATTTTTGGCTCTTATTTTTTTGTGGCCTTTGAACAGTGATTTTCTTGTAAATAAATTCTATAAATATTATTTTAACCCTTTTAATGTATCCTATGAATTTATAATTCTTAAAAGCATTGTTTTTCGTTTTCAAAAATAATTTCTCTGTATATGTTTAATGATCCAAGGTACAACATAGGCATGTACCTTGCAACGGACTTGTACCTTGAAATGCAATTTAATATTTAGGAATAATGCAGTTAAATCACACAATAAATATATCAAAAGTTGTATTAAAAATCAGAACTTGTTGAAATACAAACAAGTAACATTTAAGCTGAAAATCTACATTCAAAAATATTGTGGCTCATGTTCAATTGTTATTATTTCTCCTTTTACAAAAATCACACAATTCTTCCACCCTTGTTGAGCATCTGCACACATCTCGTGAGCCCATGTCTGACATTATACAGCCAATCCATTCTTCTCCACCCACATGGTTCACGGCATAAGACACACTTCATCATTGCTGTCATCATCTGTGTCGATTAAGGGGACATCATCATCTTCATCAGAGGATGTTACTGGGCTCTTCGGTTTAGGTGTTCTTAGCCTTTTTCGTAGGTTTATTCTTTTATTTTTTTCAAGAACGTCTTTTTTTGCTTTAAAATTTAGCTTTCGCTTTGTCGACTTTTTATTTTTGCTAGTTTCAACTTCTTTTTAGGGGTGTCTGAAATTATTCTTGTTTTCCCAGGCTGCCTGCCTTTTTTTGGCATTATTTACCCTTGGCGTAGCCTTGGGGAAAGGTTGCACCTCCTCAGGAGACACCACTGTAAACATAGACGACATAGAACTCGGACCAGGCACATCACTGCCAAACGTTTCAGAATTCAAAGCTGATTCAGCTGACAATAACTCACCCTTATGGTAGGTGCAGAGAGTTCAAGATTCGGATTAGGTCTATCCGTCACGTAGGATGGTAGGTAGTCGTCATTAGAAAATATATCTCGATCCAGTGGGAATATTCCTGGAACTCTAAACCCCTTGTCTCATTCCTTTGGGTGCTATAATTTTTCCTGAAACTTGGACTATAGACAGACCAGTCTTGTCTAGATTCCAAATACGATCTGGAGTTATTGGCCCAAAACGTTGATGAACACTTTCAAGGTTGTCAAATAAAGCCCCAACGTTTGTTTTATTGAAACTGGTTGCTCTACTCAAACGTCTAGCTTGCGGTTTCCGAATAGATAGATCAGGATGCCTTTTCATAAAACACCATCCATGCTATTCCTGCCTTTGTTCGTTATTCCAATGTTCTGAATATTTTTTTCCATTTGTCGGAGCAAACTTGTATGCAAGGTCACGGGCCCCTTTTTTACTTGCCATAATTCATCTTCGCAACTTTTTTTATGTAGTCTATCAAACACTTTTCTTCATTAGAACTGAATATTTAGTATTAAATTTAGGGACATATTGATATGCTTCCTTTTCAGATTGACGAAACGCTGTAACATATCTAGATAATTTTACCCCATACACACTACACGCTTTTCTAATAGAAATTCTGCAGTCTGGGTGGGCTGTGACCGCTTCTACAGCTCTTTTCATAGCATTCGAGTCGATAGGAGGCCTCTTGTTGCCTGTTTTACTATGTAGCATCATTACCTGGAACAAAAACTAATAACTTGTACCTTGGAACATGTTCCAAGGTACAAGTTTTGCATTTCGTGGTACAACAGGTAGCCATTTTGAACACAAACTACCGCCTAACATAGAAAAACAATCTAACAGTTTAAGTAAGTTATATCGATTTACTCACCAGAATGTGACGAATCTGCCTAGCGAATATACAACGTTCTACAGAAAACTCAGAGGGCGTACAAAGCCAAACAATATACAGCTGAATATTTACTTTTCACGAGCAAAAGACAGTTTAGTGCGCCGCCTCGGTGGCCTAGTGGATAGCGTACTAGGCTTTCACCCCGAGGACCCAGGTTCGATTCCCAGCAAGGGCTTGGCATTTTCATACGCTATTAATCATCCCATCGTCTGCATTAGCCCGTGTGCACAGTAATTGGACGTTAAACACACAGTTTAGTGCATAACTCACGATAACTACTACCGAAATAAACGAGATTTTTGCTAGCGCCCCTTAGCGTCACTATCTAGTATGTACTATGTAGTTAATTTTCGGCTCGTTAGGTCGCATTACCTTGCAGTTCGAGTTCGTGTTCCAAGGTACAACACCCTACCATCTAATTCATATTATATTTCTGAAAGTTTGTGTTTGTTATTCAATCACACTTTAACCACTGGACCAATTGAGATGAATTTTGGTACGTATATGGTTTACTTAAACCATATTTATGTATACTTATCAGAGATACATACAGGCCTATTCCCGTTTTACAAAACGTCATTATACTACTTACCCAGCCCAAAATAATTATCAGGTTTTAGTTTTGTAACATCTGTTAACTATAGTTAGGTTTAATTACTGTTTACTGAACATGAGATTTAGGCACCTGAGATGGACATAGATCTAATACCATTTTACGGATCTTAATCTATGTTTTATTTATTGCAAAATTATTGTTTTTAAAGTTACATTTTCATCTAATAATCACAATCTGGTATTTTTCATTTAAGACTATTCAATGTTTTTAAAGCAGAGTGCAGAATATATATATATTATATACAATTTTATTAGGATACTTTAATTGTAAGGTAGTATATATATTTGTGTAATTACATTATATGAAAAAATGGTAAATATGCAGTGCAGCATCTATTGGAGTTTTCGATATTTTTGTTACTAAAGTGCTTTATTATGTGCCCAAAAGCAATAATCCAAAATATAAAAGCAGGAGAAGTAAGATAAAAATCGAAAATAAAAGTGACCAACATAACCTCAAAATTGCTACCGGGGAAAATCGGTACCGTGTTGTACTGATTTTAGACATATTTTTATTGTTTTACTGATCTACAGATCAGTAAAGTAATAAAAATACGTCTAACACGGGTTTGGGTGATAGGAAACCCATTTTTTAAAAGAATAATGCATAACCTAAGTGACACGGTTGTTAGGCCTAACAGGGTGATGCGTGAAAAAACCTTTATATTTTTTTAAACATTATTTGGCTACATATCCTAACTGTCACGGTTGTTAGGCCAAACACGGTGATGCGTAAAAAAACCTTTATATTTTTTTAAAGAATACTGCATAACCTAACTGACACGGTTGTTAGACCTATCATGGTGGTGTGAAAAAACCTTTAAATTTTTTAAAAGAATACTAAGTATATTAACTGACAGGGTTATTAGGCCTAACACGGTAATGTGTAAAAAACTTTTATATTTTTTTAAAGAATACTACATATCTTAACTGATATGATTGTTGGGCCTATCATTGTGATGTGTGAAAAAAACCTTTATTTTTTTAAAGAGTATCCAAACCTTAACTGACATAGTTGTCAGGCCTAACATAGTGATGTGTGATAAATCTTTATATTTTTTTAAAGAATACTCCAAAAGCTAACTAACATAGTTGTTAGGCCTAACACGGTGATGCATTAAAAGAACCTTTATTTATTTTTTCCAAAAGAGTATTCCATAACCTATTTGACATGTTTGTTGAGTCTAATACGGTTATGCATGGAAAAAACTATATATTTTTTAAAGAGTACTCCATAACTTAACTAACACGGTGATGCGTGAAAAAACCTTTATATTTTTTTAAAGAGTACTACATATCCTGACACGGTTGTTGGACCTATCAAGATGATGCGTCAAAAAACCTTTATATATTTTTTTAAAATACTAGGCTACATATCCTGACACGGATGTTAGGCCTAACATAGTGACGTGTGAAAAATCTTTATATTTTTTTTACAGAATACTCCATTAGCAAACTAATATGGTTGTTAGGCTTAACACAGTGAACCATTAAAAAAACCTTTATTTATTTTTTTAAAAAGAGTACTCCAAACCTAATTGACACGGTTGTTGGGTTAAAAGGTGATGCAGGGAAAAAAAATTAATTTTTTTTAAAGAGTACTCCAAAACTTAACTAAAACGTTTGTTGGTCCTAACACGGTAATGCATGATCTTTAATGTATATTATGATTACGGGCAACAGCTAATCATATTATATTTCTGAAAGTTTGTTTTTGTTTATTTATTTGTTATTCAAATAAACTTTAACTACTGGACCAAATGAGATTACATTTGGTGTGAACAAGTTTTAGGTATCTGAGATAAACACAATACTATTCCAGTTTAATTGTATAATAATGACTTTTTAATAATACTGTATTTTATTAAAATATGACATGACCCTGTTTTAGCGTATCGAGTAGCAAAAATTTATATGTCTTTGCCGAAAACCATAAATCATATAATATTGTATATAGCAATATATTAAAATGAAATGACCTATTCTGATTTTGAAAACTGACTAAATTTTATTGCTTACATTATAATTGCAGGCAAAGCCGCAACGGGTAACAGCTAGTGTATATATATATATAACAGTATGTATTATACTATTTATTTACACATTTATTTGTTGCTTTTATTTCTCTAAGGGTTATGTATATAAAAAAAGTTACAGCACAATAATGATGCTTTTAATATTGGACTGACAGTCCAATATGGTTTCATTCTACTATCGATAAAAACACACAATTGTGCACTGTGGTTTAAGAAGACAAACCATCCTTGCACGAAATACAGGGAAACATTCTTTCCTTGAAATATAGCAATAACTTTTAACGCGTTATCTCAAAAGCATCAATTACTTTAAGAATAATAAGATAATCATAAAAATTGGAAAGTGTTAAGAAGAAAAAAGGTTAATGAGAACACCGATTTAATTTGATAATGTTCAAAATGTATTACTTCTAACAAAATCTTTCACTAAACACTTTTTAGGTGCTAACAAGCATTCAAGTCCCTGGTCCAAAGTAGAAGCACCAACAGCTTTCAAACCTAAGCAGAGTGAAAAATTTTCTACAACAATCAGTATTCGAAATAATTATGAAAAATTAAAATTATGTCTTTTAGAGTTCAACAATTGAACGACTAATTTAGTAAGTATATATATATATATATATACCAAGGAAATTGAAAATACATACACAAACTGAACAATATTATAAAAGAAAGCTGTTTGGTGCTCACGAACTTGCCACATGTTGCAATTCTGTTTCCAAACAATACATATTTTAACATTCATCTTACCATTAAGATTATACAAATATAAAGAGTAAGGGATTAAAACAGAGAATATAATTTTTGAATATATTAAAATTAAACGATATCCATAACACATTATTTTGATATCTGAAAACATGTTACCATTAAATCTGACCAAAAAACTGTAAATATTTTAGCCTTATATCATTATTAAACATTATTCGTAATATTTTTTTTATCATGATTTTATACGTAAATAAGAAACAATGCTGACAAATAATGGGTTCAATTTAATGATTAACACATTGTTAAGACAAAACTAAATAGACTGAAATATAATTAATAAGAGTTGGAGAGCGAAAACATAAAACCTATAGTTTTAGATAACCTTTTTAAACACATAAGCAAAAATTAATTTTAAAATTCAAAGTTAAACCGTTAATTACCATTATTTAACTTGATATAAACTACATTCATAATACAATGATAAATTATATACTTTTGGCTTTAGAATTCCACAATTCAATAGTTTATTTCACCATATTAAAAATTTAATGCACACACATTTGTCATTAATAGAATGAAGCAAGTTATAATCTTTTGAATAAAATGTTTGTTTTCCTTTTATGTACCCTATGTGGAATTCTGAGCAAAAGTAACACCAAGAAGCAAACACACTGCTTCTATTACGAAAAATACAAGAATTTTTAAACAAGACTAAGAAAGTAAAAGAACTGCTTAAAAATACTACTGTTTTGATTCTGCTTAAAGGGTTCGAATATTTTCTTTAGGCTGGAGATTTTAAACAACTTTCCAATAAAAAAAAGTGCTGCTTTTATAGTTACCTAAATTGTACACAAGTAAGAAAATTACAATTTAACTTTGTTGTAAACAATTAACCCTTTTAAGCAATCAAATTACAGAGTACAAAACTTGACCTTATATTCAAAGAAAATATGTTTACAAAAGTAGACAGGTCAAGTTTTTTTACATACATATATATATATATATAATTTAAAAGATGTTGACATTACAATATATAATGTCCCTATGTAGAGAATTCTGAACATTGAAAACAAAATACAGGTTTTAATTACTTGAAATGTAGCTCTTACAATTATTTCATTTTCCCCTTTTTTACTGCAGTATTATTTCAATAAATTTTTGAAACGTGTTTAAACATTTTTGTATATATATAAACATAATTAAATAAACATGCCTGAATTTAACATAAACAAAAACAACTTGAGCCCATTTCAAGCAGAGTTAGCATAAACATTACAATAAAGAAGAAATAGTAATGAGTGGGAATGATTTTTGTAAAATAAATTTGATTTTAAGTTCAGTTTTAATTTAAAGAAAACTAGGAATTGTGTACTTAAATTATTTAAAAAATAATTATTTCAAAATATGTGTAACATTCCCACCCATTGAAACTACTAGAACTTCAGTACAAGTTACTAAATTAAAATAAAAGCTATCATTAGGCTACTTTTTAAATGTGCTAAAAATACAATAAGTTGTTTACAGAATTACTAAACATAACATATTTAAATTTGTGGTACACATACTAATTGCAGGAATTCATGGATTCCTTAGTAGCATGTACAAGTTGACACAAAATTAAAATATTACTTCTTTTCATTATATAAAATGTTCAAAGGGTTAACCACCAATAAATATTCTATTTTAACAGTGTCCATTTGCAAGAGAACTGCCGGGACCCATGATGTTAATTACTTTGTGTTAGGATCAGCTTAAACTGCTTCCTTTACATATTTTAACTATTTTTTACACACAGAATCTTGATCACAAGACATATAATCTAAAATACAGTTTTCAGTTCCATTATAAGGAATAATGATATACAATCGATAATTGTAAGCAGCTATTTTTGTAAATATTTCGTTTATTCATATAAAGCAACTGACAAAAGTATGACAATATTTTTTTTGTATATTTTTTTAGGCTTTTTAAACTATTCCTACATGATTACACAATTAACAATGAAATATTAATAAACCAAATCTAAGCAAATAACTTGAAATAAACAAAATCATTGTTTTTACAATTTGGTTCGTAAACCACATTCATTTAATTAAACCAATTATATTTATACTAAAAATATTAAATATATGTTAGTTAACTAATTAATGTTAGTTAACTACTTTCTTTCTTAAGTTCTTTGTGTCATTTACAGATACTAAATCAGCAGTCATTCAGGTTGCATCATAAAATTTACATTCATACAACATATCAGTTACTATGAAAAATGTACAGTTAATTCTACATTGTTAATAATATAGTTATTAAAATACCAAGCTGCAATTTGTTAACATTAATATATATTGAGACAACACAATTGTGTACACTTCGTTTCATTATGTTACAATAATTGGTAGAGAATAAAATATCCTTAAATTAAATATTTAAAAAAGTAAGAAGAATTAACTAAAAAATTCCAGTAAATAAAATAATGAACAATATAATACAAATAAATTCTTATCTTAAAGAACAAACTCAAACCTTCTTTGACGGTTAACCTCTGAATTAAAAAAAAACCTACACTTAACTAAATGAAAATAAAATAAATTTTGATTAGCGATTTAATTAAAAATAAGCAAAACTATGGCTACATTGATAAGAAACCTTACCGATTCTAAGTAGGAAAACATTGCATTGCAGCGTTATCTTGGGGAAACAACTTTAATACTAAATTCAGATTGATAACCTTACAACTAAATATGCTCAAATACTTCATGAAATGTAGTATTTTTTATGCCAATACAAATTTCACATAATTTGTATACATATATATATATATATTTATATATCTCGTCGCTATTAAGGAATTACAATTCATAAACAGAATCACAAGGTCATATTTTTTGTTTACAACAATGGGTCCCTCACTAATCATAAAGTCTTTAAAATTTGCAGTAGTAAATAAAAAAAGGATTCAACAATTCTCTTGCATTTTGGCTCACAAGTGATCAAAAAGTGTTTATTTTGTCACAGGTTTTATTCGTTTACCTTTTACAAATGGTAGTTTCCAATAACTCCAGCCTTATAAAAGTTTTAAACATACCACGCAGATATTTTGTCTTTTAAGGTAATTCTTTGATTTTTCTTCTTTTTTTTTAAATATTAATATTCTAAATATTTAGTCATCTATAAAGAACGCTCTCTGATCTTTATACATCAGTATAAAAATAATAAGTCACAATAGAATATGTGTACATACATCTTTGTCAGGATATCATTACTTTCCACTTAAGGAATTTTTGTATTTAATGCCAGAGTCGTCTGATGCCTTGAAACGACTTAGTAGTTCATAGATTATATTTCTATAATCCTAAGAAAGAATTTTACGGGCAGAAAAATTCAGGGCAGTGTCACATTATTAAAACTAAAACGTTACCAGATTTTTCAATCAACATCAAATGGTTTTTCTCAAAAAACTAATTCTTCAGATGAGAATCTTGATTAACCTGAAGATTATATTAATAAAATTAACAAATATTTTTAAAAAATAATAAATATAAAAAAACTGAACAATATAACCAAAGATCAAAGAAATTTAATTTTAATCAATATTATTTCATAACTTATTTTTTATAAAATAAAAAAAAAAATAGAAAATGGGACTATGTTGGTAAATTCATTAGTGTAATCAACATAATTCTGATTTTTAATAAGAAGCTAACACTAAATCTTTCACAGGTTACTAAATAATTTCTCTTCATATTTAAAAAAATGTAAATATAAAAAAAAAAATAAATAAAGGCAAAAGAACAACAAATTTTTACAAATAAATAAAACACTTATAATCTTCAAGCTAACATGCACCACGCATTATCACATTTTGACTTAACAGAAGAAAGAACTCGTAGCATTCTTCCATTGCAGTCATCCTAAACAACATCTTCGAGTAACAAACAATTAGAAAAATAGATTAGCCGCTGATTAAAAAGCAATCAACGAACACAAATCCGTCACATAACTGATTCTGTCGACCCATTAAGTTTTGCAGCAATAAAAACTAAACAAAAATATCGCTGCATATAAAATCGACACTAACAAATAAAAAAATATCACTATCAACTTCAGTCGCAATCTGTTGGATTTCCGTCCTCTTGGCGGATCAGTCTTCTTATAATCATGTTCTGTGAAATTGGTGAGCACGTATCAACGTCCATCCCACACAACCACTGTGTCACAATCTAGTTATTACATTCAATATGGTATTAAATATAATACCTAGTGTATATATATTCAACTTCATAATTTTTTTTTTTTAATAAAAAATATAAGTCACATCAGAAACTATAATTACATAAGTTTTTAAGAGTTCACAACAAAAAACAAATGAAAGAAGGATGATAAAATCAAGGTCAGGACTGTTGAAGAATTAAACCTGAAAACAAAAAGGAAAATATACAATTTACACAATAGAAATATTGTATATGTATTATTTTGAATATTCTATTTAAAAATAATAAAAATATGTAAAAAAACCATCACTTTTGTTAAAACGTTTTCTCTTTGTTTGGCTTCATTAACTGACCGAATGAAGTGAAGTCTCTGTTTCGACTCGGCTGTTCAACATTTAGTCTAGAGATACCTTGCGTAAAGCCTGAACAACGTATGTATAAAATTTTCCTCCAATCCCTTCAGTTTCCAAGAAGGGGAGCCTGTGATTTACAATAACAAGAGTACACAGTTTTAGCCAAACACACTAACTGTTTTGAAATTTGATATGGAAGAACTTGTAAAAATTCCTCACTGTAGAAATGCTGGATTGAATAATAATAAGAGTTGATAGACATCTTTACTCTTCATGGCAAGGGCAGCTTGTTCACTGAGCCAATCGTGATTCCTATAATTTATTTGAATATTAGGAAATACTTTTTCGATGTTACTAAATTACAAACATTTACAAAAGATGACGCCTCATCTAATGGCAGCTTTCCGTTCCCAAAATCCAGTAACTGTCGTGAGAATACCTCGGCTGACTGATCGTTCTGCAGCTAAACACGCATATTTTCAGTCAACTGCAACGTACTTTCGTGTCATCATAATGTTGAATATTTCAGCGAAACATTTATTTTGTCACCAAGAAATTACAAGCAATGTTTGCCTAAACTCTCCTGCGAGCAATCTCAATGCATTTCCGAATGGTGTAACATTTCCGCGCAAATCTCGCAATGATTGATCAAGAGCATCAAGCGATTTTTATCTGCCATCGTGCATTCAACCCAAACAATGAGGACTTTTTTGTAATACTTTATATTAATTTTGGGCCTGGGCAGTTACTGTAATGGCATGGGGTTGAAACTACTATGCAGAAACCTTCGCGGGAATGTACTCAACAATTACCAAAAGTTCCGTGGCGATTTGATGAATGATATAGTAATGCATAAAGTAAATACTTAATATTAATTTTGGGCCTGGGCAAGTATTATAATGATGTGTGGTTTAAAGTACTATGCCAGAAACCTTCGCAGAAGTTTACTCAACAATGTGTCAAAATTTGACTCATCGGTGCAGAACATTTTGAGTTTTACATGTTTATAGATTTCAGTTAATAGCATTAATGTTTTTACTTTGGCAACAATAAATATTATTACTAAGAGAGTGGTGTACTTACTGAATTTTAATTATCTGACTTCAGGGCAGCGGCAGCTAATATCGCTTGAACTCCCATTGTACCATCACCTTCTCCATTTAACCCAGTAACGGTTTCTAAAAAAATCATGGTTTTTATGAAATACTTTAAGTGTAACATATAATTTATTTACATTTATTTGGTTATGTACAGTACAACCAAATATTGGGGTTAAAATGGGGCAAAACTAACTTTACATTTTATCTGTATATCTTCACGTTAAAAAAATATTAGATTTATTATTACTGTGTATTAAAAAATCCAGACATTTCTGCAAATATAGTGGAAAAACTACCAGTAACCTGGAACAGCAGGTGCTGACACGTAATTTTTTTTATTGCCTAACGTCCATACTTTATGCCAGAGGTAGACTAATGAAGACGAGGGATGTATTAACAGGAAGGGTAAAAGCAATAATGACATAACAGAGATATACTGCACCATGTAATGTCTAGTACAATTATAAAATGTTAAAAGCAGCATATGTAGCACTTTCAAATTTAGGTAAATAACAGCTAAGGGCTTGTTAATGCTCAGAATCAACATACAATTATTTTTCTGCTTACCATTGGTCAACACATCTTCAAACTGTGCAATATCCAACTTTGTATCACCTCCACCTCCTTGGCCATTCACTAAATCTGCGCCAATAACACTAAAACAATACAAACGTTGAATTAGGTATTTTTTGTCACAAGTTAAAATGTAATTTTCAAGTATTTAATTACAATGTTTTTATTTTTTACAACATGTATTTGACTTTTACTGCTTTTTACTTAAGCAAAACATTCCACATTTAAATGAAATATTTATGTGAAGAAGAATCTTCAAATTGGACTCACAATTTTAAATTATGTAACTGACTGTGAAAAATGTTGCAACTGTGTAGTCAAATTGGTCAAGCTACATACGAAGTCTGTTAAAAAAATAATGTGATTATTCAAATTTTGCGGGTTAGGTACCGAATTAAATTTTTTTTTTTTTTTCTTATGTTGGTACACTCGTCCCGAACATATGTTCACAGTTTTAGCTATATAACATATTTTGTTTGGAGAGACATAAAGGTTAGAACTGTTTTGCGTGTGTTAGCTATCTGTTATTGTCGAAAAAAATGGATCAAAGAAATTGCATCAAATTCTGTGTAAAAAATGGAATTAAGTGCTCTGAAACGCTTGACAGTGGCATATGGTGAGTGTAATCTAAGTAAAACAAATGTTATAAGTGGTACAAACTTGTCCAAGATGGCTGAGAAAATGTTGAAGATGAAGCTCTCCCTGGATGCCCCAGCACGTCAATAACAGATGAAATGTTAAAGAAGTAAAGGAAATGGTTTTGAATAATTGTGAAATCAATATCAGAGAAGTTGTTGACATATCAACTGGCTCATGCCATGAAAATTTTCCGATATTTTGGGCATGAAATGTGTGTCTGCAGAGTTTGTTCCAAACTGCTGAATTTTGACCAAAAAAGTCGTTGCATGCCCATCTTTCAGGAGATGCTTAATGATGTCAATGACGATCCAGAGTTGCTCAAAAGGGTCATACATAACTGGTGATGAAACATGGGTGTACAGTTTTGACTTCCAAACTAAAGCCCAATCATCTCAATGGACGAGCCAAGACTGAAAAAAGCATGCAATGTTCAGTCAAATGTAAAAGTTTTTAATTAATTACAACGCCTAGTGCATCACGAGTTCCTGTCACAAGGTTGTACGGTTAATAAAGGAGTTATGCGCCATTTGAAGTTATGCCACATACGGCCTTGAAGTTATGCGCCATTTGTGTGAAGCAATATAAAAAAAACGCCCTAATTTGTGGAAAGACAATTTGTGGCTTTTTCATCACGATAATACACCTGCTCACACATCGTTGCTTGTTAGTAGATTTTTGGCCAAAACCAACATCGTAATCATGCCTCAACCACTACATTCACCGGACTAGACGTGCTGCGACTTCTTTCTTTTCCAAAACTCAAGCAACCCATGAAAGGATGAAGATTTGCCACGATTGAGGAAATAAAGACTGTATCACTGAAAGAACTCAAGGCATACCAAAAAGTGTGTTGCAGAAGTGCTTTGAAGACTTGGAAAAGCGCTGGCACAAATTTATTATATCTGACGGGGATTACTTTGAAGGGGACAAAATAAATATTGAAGAATAAATAAACATTTTTGGAGAAAATTACAGTCACCTTATTTTTTAACAACCTGTTTACAAGTAATCAATGAATGAATAAATAAATACATTTATTTACCAACTTTCCCTTCCTACACAAACAAAACATTTAGTTTACATAAGAAGGTTCTATATGGGGCATAGAATGCCCGTACATAGGTTGGCCCTGCATAATCAAGAGTGAGACAAACAAATTATCTACATAAAAAAAAAAAAAAAAAAAAAAAAAAAGAAAAATAATAAATAAATTATTTGATATGCATATCAATTAATGATTGCAGTTATTTTCCTTTTAGAATGGATTTTTACAAAATAGTATGCAAATAGCTGTTAATAAACAAAATTTATTATACCTAGGAAAAATAATTATATAAATAACATTTTTTTAAATTATGTTTTTAAAATGGACTAGAAAGTATAAAATAAATTCTCATAAAGCCATCGAGATTTATAAACCTATAGATTCATAATGACACACAGATTGTCTTAAAATTTTTGACAGTGAATCTTAATAGATAATAGTACTATCTAATTTCATGCCCCCTCCCAACGTGTGATGATTAACACAGTTTTTTTTTTATTTACATTTCACAATATATTTTTTTTGCGGATTGAATCTTTGGAAAATATTGCTTCTAAAGCAACATTATTGCTAATAACGCTCTGAGACAAATCTCAACCCTGGTCTCTTAACACTACACACTCCTTCAGAGGATCGGTGGGATTCAAAAGCCTCCACACGACCATTACTCAACTGTGTAAATTACTCAAAAAATTATTTTATAATTTAAAAATCTGTATTGCAGAAATATTATTTATCCAGGCTCCCCCCCGCACCACACTGATCCATAACACCAGCACTGATTGAAAGACTGAAGATAATAAATGAAGTTTAAAATTTCTGTCATCTATCTACAATCCAATTTTAATTTTAAATGCAGATGTTAATTTTTTCATAAAAATTCATAACTTTGAGAACAAAAATGGATTTTCTTACTTTTATTTATGCTATTGATTTTAATACAATGTATACAAATTGTTTCAACGCTATATCACACTTTAATATAGTGTATAATATATATTTTGTGCAATAAAGAGAAGTTTCGCTTATTTTTTTTTTTTTTTTTTGCGAAAAACCGTTCAGGTTATCATCGCTCATGAACCTCACTAGTGTGAAGTTTTTTTTAACCGACAAATACGTGCTGCATATATTTATTGGTTAAATGTCAACTTTTTAGCATAACTAGAAATGCAAAATAATTTTGTACTGTCAAATAGTGAGTTATTAATCATATGTAGATGTAGTAAAATATACGATTTTCAGAATGCAACTGCATAAAAGTATCTATAGAAAAATGTAATGGTAACATCAAAATTATAAGGAAAAAAATTACCTAGAAGTTCCACGTGCAATGCTTGACTTTTTTTCTCCTTCTTTATTGGTTAAAATTTTCTTTTTCTTGTCTTCTAAAATGTCTGATGCAAGCACAGTTTCACTGAAAAAATGATTCACTTATTTATACATAAACCTTAAAATGTTATAAAATAGAAAATTTAATATTTCACAAAGCTTTCAACATAAAACTTTTAAATCAGTTCACTCAGATATCTGCTAATATTACAAAACATTAAAATGAACAACTTGTTTTATTACAAGCTCTTTCCGTACTGTATAGTTGAAAGCGTTTCCAAATAAATACAAGCAGATGTTTGCGAGCATTAAGAACTGTTAGTAAGAACTTTTACTAAACAGTGATGCGCGCTGTGCTCACTCGCTCGCTCATAGACAAACAATGCACGCAGTGTAGGTAAAACATACAACTGAACCAACCCCTGCTGGATAAGTTGCCATTAAGAATAGGAATCTAGCTTACAGAATATGTATGTTCTGAAGCCTTGATAAAATGGTCGTCTGTGATAAAATTCTTTGTCTAATGTATTACATGTCGCCTTTTAATAAATCTATCTATTTATAGATGCTGTAAAGCACACACATCAAGCTGTTTTGTTTTTGCTGTTCTCTCAACTTGGTAAACTAGATACGAGGGCTATTCAGAAAGTAGATTACGTTTTTGGATAAAAAAAAAACTAAGTACAGGGAAAAAATTTTATTATATACATTTGAAAGAGGAACTAAAATACTATTTTTCGACATAATCGCCAAACAAATTTAGACATTTGTCATATCGGTGAACTAGCTTTGAAATTCCCGTGTCGTAGAGAATTCCGCCGCCTGTGACGCCAGCCAGTCAGTCACGCCGCGGAGATCTGCGTCGTCATCAGCGCTGTGTTGCAAGCCAAGTCTTCATCTTCGGGAATAAGTGGAAATCACTAGGTGCCAGGTCTGGACTGTAGGGTGGATGAGGAAAATCTCCCACTTGAAGGCCGTCAAGACGTCTTTTGTTCGATTTGCCGTGTGAGAGCGGGCATTGTCGCGTGCAAAAACAACACTTTTGCACTCAGTTTTCCTCTCCGCTTGTTCTGGATAGCTCGTCTTAAAAGGTCTTGCCAAACAAAAAGGTATTGCCAAACATTAGAGGAGAAAAAGTGCAAAAGTGTTGTTTTTGTAACGACAATGCCCGCTCACACACGCAAATCGAACAAAAACGCCTTGACGGCCTTCAAGTGAGATTTTCCTCATCCACCCTACAGTCCAGACCTGGCACCTAGTGATTTCACTCTATTCCGAAGATGAAGACAACTTGCAACACAGCGCCGATGACGACGCAGATCTCCGCGCTGGCGCGTGACTGAATTGGCAAGCGCCACAGGCGGCGAATTCTACGACACGGGAATTTCAAAAAGCTAGTTCACCGATATGACAAATGTCTTAATTTGTTTGGCGATTATGTCGAAAAAAATAGTATTTTAGTTCCTCTTTCAAATGTATATAATAAAATTTTTTCCTGTACTTAGTTTTTTTTTTATCCAAAAACGTAATCTACTTTCTGAATAGCCCTCATATAATATAAAATAAGGAAATGTCAAAACAAATAATCACAAAACCAATCACTTCCTTGAATTACATATATCTTTGACAGCTTACATATAGAAATGTAAAGTGGCATGTTATTTTACCATACCATGCGGCATTATTCTTAAAAAAATATAATAAAAATAACAGCTTAGTGATAAACATAAAGTATTTATACATCAATATTTTCAGAAAACACTAGTCCATAATATTGGGAAAAAAATTACGTAGCTATACTTTATAATAAGAGTGTTTCCGTATTCAAATTTAAAAATTGTTTTTCACTTACAGCAAACAGCACAAAAACATTTTTACTTATTGCTACTGATTTTCATTAAAAACAATGAAAAAAGTACATTGTTCACAAATTCAGTAAAACATTTATTCAGAGTCACCTAAAGGATAAGCTCTTATTCTTCCCACTTTAATTTCCTTCCAGAACAATTGTCAGAAAAATCATTACTTTCAATTATTAATTCATGAGTATCACTTGAATTCAAATTAAAAATCTTTTTGTAGGTTATCAATACCTAAAAAACAAAAATAACCTGACAACTTTGGACAGCTAACACAACCTACAGCTTACAGCCGTTGGAACACAAACTTTATGAGTATAGATTTAAAAAAAGAAATTCTTACCAGATGATTCTACTATCTAAAGAAAGCTGAAATGCCACAAATCGATTAGTATAAATTCAACCATTGTAGACCAATCATGAGTGCCATAATCGATCCGTAACAGCTGTCTAATTAGCCATAATTTAAGATACTGCCAGTTTAGACACAGACAAATGTATATTACCTATCTCACCACTTTTAGGATTAAAATAATTATAATGCACTTAAATATGGCAAATGACTATATTTTGTTGGCTCTTCTTATTATGAAGCGATTGCCAAGAGTAAACACAGTTCTACTGTAATATTAACTTATGACAGGTTTTATATTCATAATTTTGTTGTTTTTGTTGCAGTTGTAGACATAATATCATCTGTCGAAATTATTTATCTCATTTTGCCTTACAACAACGAGTAAGAGTAAGTGAATGTTACAATTTGTGTGAAACATATATCAAGAAATGTCTTTGATTAAACCAAGTTCAGTTCAATGTAGCCTTGACTTTTATTGGATGCTACTAAATGTTAATAATTGTGACTTTTTAACAATAAAAATTATATATTGGGTTGACAGATGAAAAACCAAATTAGGTCATTATCACCGTTCTCATGTAGAACATTTGCTCTTTCTATGAACAAGAATAAAATCAACAGTGGTAAATTTCGCTTTTAATTCTAGTTCAAACAAATAATATAAAGACAATAAACAAATAGATAAATGTAACAGTGTACAAATCTATATAGTTATAACAATACTAAAAATAAATAACAATTAAAACTTAATCAATTAAAAACTATATAAAGTCAAATATAACAGGACTGTAAAGAGCCTTTGTGTATTAAAACTTAATTTTATTAAATATGTCTATGCGATACATAGTTAATGACCGACCAACTGATCATCACCCAATATTTCTGAGAAACTATTACTTATTCCACATGATCAACATATATTTTTAAAACCATCACCATCATAAAGGATATGTTTGATTGTTGATGTTAACCCCATACAAAATTCAATGGGGTGAAGCCCATACTTCTGGAAGACGAGTAACCACTACTTTTTATTGACAACTTGAATATCTTTAAGGACGGACTGCTACTGAACACTCTCAGTTCCAAATTTACCACCTGCTTCACTCTCATTTTCTTTTTGACTATAGATAAAATGCTTTGCCAAGCTTAAGAAATCTGAAGTAATTACAGTTGAGTGTTTGGTGGCAGAAGAGTTGCTTTTTTGCTAAAATATCCCCTTTTGTTGACCATTAAAAAAAACTTTTGGAATTTAAATAATGTTTAGATTCGGATGGGCAAATCCACCGTTTAGATTGGCATCTAAACAATCCACAGAGGAACAAAATACATAGATTTAACAAACACTGGGGGAAGTTCACTCCGCAAAATTGTTGAAAACATACTAAAGTTCTACTGCCACATGGGGTAGTAATGTGTTGTCGTTCCATAAATTTGAAAGTGTTAACTAAAAATAATTTGATAAGCAGGATTCCTTGGCTTACAATGTAAATTACTATACAGTTATGAAAACTTGCAGTTGCTGTTTAGTGAAAACATTTAGAGTGAATGTTTGCCTACTTCACTGAGGTAAGAAAGCTCAAAACAGAACCTGAATGTGATGTACTGGATTACGTAACAGATAATGCTACTACAGTCAATTCAGTTGCTGTTTAGTGAAAACATTTAGAGTGAATGTTTGCCTACTTCACTGAGGTAAGAAAGCTCAAAACAGAACCTGAATGTGATGTACTGGATTACGTAACAGATAATGCTACTACAGTCAATTCAGTTGCTGTTTAGTGAAAACATTTAGAGTGAATGTTTGCCTACTTCACTGAGGTAAGAAAGCTCAAAACAGAACCTGAATGGGATGTACTGGATTACGTAACAGATAATGCTACTACAGTCAATTCAGTTGTTGTTTAGTGAAAACATTTAGAGTGAATGTTTGCCTACTTTACTGAGGTAAGAAAGCTCAAAACAGAACCTGAATGGGAAGGGCAGTGTGATGTACTGGATTACGTAACAGATAATGCTACTACAGTCAATTCACAAACGAACTACTATGCAAGAAAATCTCAGCATACATGTCCTATCAGCGCCCAATCACGAACTCCTCAGAACCCTCAACATGTCAATAAGTTTGTTACATCGCAACACTGAGCACTTAAATGAGGAATCCAAGAAGCCTTTTGTCGAAAATAAGACCAAATAATCGAATCGATTCAGTACTTTGGAGCTGCATACTATCTAGTTATATTAAGGTTGCCTGAATCCGACAGTGGTGATTAAAGGCAATAAACAGCAGTTAACAGAAAATTTGAATCTTTTACATTTCACCCATGCCTGTAATCTCTTCATTACAAGTTGGAGAGATATTTCGCTGTTAATCAGTTGCAAATTTACTGACAGCCTCATAATCAGCAAAATCATCTAAACACAAAACAGACATGGTTCCTTGGCAATAAACCATAAGAATATATGAAACAGTTGAAGTCATTAGTTTGTTAAGACTCGGGTAATCTCAGTAACTTATATATATATATATATATATATATATATATATATATATATATATATATATATATATATTTACCTAGATCCACCTATTGTAGTCCATCTATCAAAATACCATCAATTGTAGTCCATTTTTAAGCACTATATATTTCTGAAGCCTGATGATAAATGATAATAACGGTTTGGATCCAAGTACAAAATATACCTTTCAGTCTTGAATTTCTTTTTCACGAAAAAATATTCAAACAGTTTTTTATAATTGCATCTGTCACCTCCCAATCAAATGTGGTCCACAACCATTGTCTGACACCAGGTATCAAAACACCCTTGAATGTGGTCCCACTCGTGTATCATTTTACATTTGATTGTGGGCCAGAGCGACAAGTAGTTATATACCCTAATTGTGGTCTGCCTGCAATGTTGCCAGATTTATTTTGTATATTGATAAAGACCTGCTTAGCTTCCAATGCGACATTCGACTCTTTGCGTATGGGTCAGTAAAAATATTATTATTTATTATTCTGAAACATACGATCTCTTGTTGTTTCTTCACCATTTTTAGTAGTTTATTGGCAACACTAACCCTAATAAAATTGTCCGAATGTATTTTTGTCTATCAGCAACAGAATTACTTCTCAAAATGAATAATTTCAAGTACGCTGGAAATGGCCATATGTTAACAATTGATTTTGGCCAGTGAACACCGAAATAGAAATGATGAAGATGCTTGGCTCAAGCTAATCGAGGCCGGAAAACGATGTCAGCCCAAGTGGCGTGTGATGTCGCCTCCAGGAACAATAACCGAAACTAATTATATGCCAAAAACAAACATACGTAATGTAATGATATTTACAAGAAGTCTTTTGGAAATTGATTTAAAATAACCTAGGCTATTGATATTACTCGGTTACAGGCTAGTTGTTGAAGAAAATAGATAAATTAATAACATTTGATAATATTTGAAGGTAAATTGAAATAGATAAAATAACTATTTGGATAAAATAACTATAGACCCTAATATAAATCAAAATTGGAAAGTAATAAATGAAGCCGAACTTGTTACCAAAAATAGGTTAATAACCTGCATGTATTGATTAGTATTTAATTAAAATTATTATTTAAATAAATTAAATTATTTATTTAATATTTAATTAGTAAACCTAATTTGCAATATTTGCAGGCATTTGCTAGGTATTGCAGTAACCTATAACTAGAAATATTTATAATAAATGAAAATAAACGATTAATTAAAACACAAAAACATATTCAACATATAACAATATACTTGTATTTTGTGACATGGTATTCAGTTCATTGGTAGTTCTGTGAACTGTAGGTCTCAATCAGTTTGCGTCAAAACACAAACATTAGTTGTGTTGTTATGTAAACACCATCGACCTTTATTGTTTTTCAAGACATTAAAAAATTACCTAAAGTTGTTAAAATTGTCAGATTTAGAATACCTTCATGAAAACCTTTCGCTTGATACCCCATTTAATAGGTTTCAAATAAAAAAATATATCCTGGCCCATATACTGGACCGCCAAGCAGCCATCGTGCATTTTTGAGCCTTCAATTTTTTTTAATGCTCATTGACTCATATTTTACTCAAGTAATGAATTTCAAAGCCTAACAACTTTTTAAAAAAAAAATAATAACAAAAATTACGAAAATGCAAAAATGTTGTCACATGTCCCTGACATGTTAAGGAGTCCAAAATATTACTGACCGTCATCATGCGGCTCATGGCACTGAAGTTTTTTAAATTTGGAATGTACTAATCAAGATCTTTGGTTTGAGACCCTAATTGATTGATTTCAATTTTAAAAATTTCAACCTATATTTTGGGCCGCTAAAATGAAATCTTACATTTATGAACCTTGATTTTTTTTAAAATGTGTAGTAATTGATATTTTACTGAAGTAAAAAAAATTCAAAGCTTAACAAAGCTTTGTAAAAAGATTTAAAAAATATAAAAACAAAAACTGCCCTAATGGGTCTCCTGCACTCTTAGAGGCACCAAATCTCTAATTTATTTGAATTTCAATGCTAACTAATTATTGAAAAGATGAAAAAGTTAAAGAAAATACAAAAATATTAGTCATGGGGCATTTAGCGCTTCAAGGAGCTAACATTTGTTAAATTTGGATTGTACTAATCAAGACCTTTCGTTTTATACCCCACTTGATAAGTTTCAAAGAAAAGAAAAATATTTTCCGGCCCGTAATTTGGATTATAAAGCAGCCATTGTGCAATTTTGGGACTTAAAATTTTTTATGTATGTAGTGGCTCATATTTTACTCAAGTACTTAATTTCAAAGCTGAACGACTATTTGTTAAGAAGATAAAAATAATTTACGAAAATCGCAAAAATGACCCCCATGGGACCCCTGGTGTACCAAGGGAGTCCAAAAACTAATCAGCAAATGCCCTTCATGTCATATACGTTTTTACCAAATTTCGTAAAAATCGGACAAAGTGTTCAAGAGTAATCACGTAACAAACAAACAAACCAAAAGCAAGATCATCGAGTTAAAATATAGACCTCATTTCCTTACGTCAACAAATATATTCAGAAATTAAACTAAAATGGATCTATCTTATAAAGAAGTATTGAACAGCTGTGTTCTAGTACATCGAAAATCTAGCGTAAGAAGTAGTTTATCTATGAACTGGTATATTTTTAGTAAATTGATTTAAACGGGAAAAGTAATGTATCTATGTGATATAGTTATAAAAGCTCTTGAAACGTCCTTACAGCATATAACAAACATATAAGAATTAAATCATATAAAAATTATGATGTTAATTATTACATTCAATCTACAAGCCTAAACTATAAAACCAGTGCTGGAAAGTAAAGTTAATAATCACAAGTGTGTTAATAGATTGTATATCTTAATTGAAAAGAGTGTCTTCATTTTTTTAATAGAAATGTGACAGCTGGAAAAAAATAACTTTGGTAAATTAAATATATATGCAAATGCTTGAATTATCCCTGTTGGCTTAATAACTATTTGTCTATGGTCGTATATTTTTTCCTATTATTTATTTATTTACTGGTACAAATTTCCCATAGAAGGTAATAAATTACCTGTATACGCGGCACGGCACAGTTTAATATAAAACAATCATACATAGTTTATCTTAAAACTGAAACCAAAAAACTAAAATCCAAACCAAATTCCAAGACGTACATTACTTTAGAAACCACAACCAATAACTTATTTCAATATATCTATATAATTTTTTCCAATTAATGACTATGGTAACGATGCATTTGGAAGCAGCCATTTTTTTCAATTTATTTTTAGTGTGTCCTTACTTACATTGAAATAGCTTTTAGGTCATTTATTAGTCTATTATTAAAATACATAATAGCTGTGTTTATATTCTTTTTTTTTACCAGGTTCTTTATATACAGTAGGTATTTGTATAGACTTATGCCTTGTAATACTGTTACTATTTATAAATTCCTTGCTTAAATTATAATAATTTCTTAACAACGCTGTCAAAATATAACTCTGATTTACGTTTAGTATATGTTTTTGAAATTCAGCATCATTACTTATTATTTTTAACATCCTTTTTTGTAAATTATATAATGGCAAGGAGAATTATAATATGCTCCCAGCCTATTATACCGTATGTGGCAATACTGTTGAATTTTTTTTTTTTTTCGGCGAAAAACCGTTAAGGTTATCATCGCCAATACTGTTGAAAAGCCCATAATATATTTTAATATAGTTTTACTTGACATAATCTTTTTTAATTTAACAAACACATATGCCAAATACTTAGTTCTATTACGTAAATTAATTATATGATCCGTCCATTTCTTATATCTATTAAAGAAAACACCTAAATATTTAGTACTATGAACATTTAAAAAAATTATTTAAAACTTATTCTTAGTGCTAGTGGTAATGTTGGTACACTATTTGCAAAAGTTACATATACAGTTGTTTGAATTATATATGCTTGAATTATCTCTTTTGACCAATAGGCTTGAATTATCACTGTTAGTCAGTATTAATAATAAATTTAATAATAGCTTAACCATATATCCTGATTTAGCTCTTGGTTACCTTCCGACCGTATATGCTGTTTTAGCTGTTGGTAAATAAAATCGAATCTGACACAAATTAATTTCTCCAATCGTACATGCTTATTTAGCTATTGATCACTGATATATTGTCAATCACTGATATAATCAATAGCTATTGATTACTGAATATATTACTTAATATAGATTTTTACTCAAATTAATTTCTCCGATCGTACATGCTGATTCAGCTGTTGGTCAGTAATAATAGAAAGTTTATTACTATTATTAACCTCTGGCTTAAAATTTTTTTTTTAAATCCTATGACCGTATATGCGAGTTTTGCTGTTGGCCATATGAACCCATCTCAATAGTAAACCTAAATTTAAAAACGCCAACGAACCAGTAACCCGAGATTAAGAAGAAATATTTCAAATGAAAAATAATTCAATAAATTCAAATTTAATCTTAAACAATTTTATTAGTACAAATAACTTGAAACAAATATTAAATAAAACAAAATATATTATAAATTGACGTACAAAATGAGACAATAAAATAAAATAATAGTTCAGTACATCAATACATGAAATGTACCAAGGAGCTTTTCAAAATCAATAATTTTTCCACTTTTTAAGAAAAGGAATTTAAATGGTGTAAGTAACTGCAGAGGAATATCCTTTGCTGACTGCGTTTCTAAATTGTTCACGAGGATGCTGCTTAAGAGACTGGAGGAATGGGTTTTGAATAATGAAGTACTAACCGAATTTCAGGCTGGTTTTAGGAAGGGTTATAGTACTTGTGATAACATTTTCAGTCTTACAAATATTATTAGGTTGAAGATAAAAGAAAAAGGTGAAAACTTTACTGTTGTTTGTGGACTTCAAGGTGGCGTTTAACTCTCCAGTCAGACAATATGTGTACTATAAACTTTATTCTACGGGTGTTTGTAACAAATTTCTAGAAGTCTTGAAGACTGTAGTCTATATATGGATACCGAGACCAGAGTGTGGACCTGACAAACAGTTTTAGAACAGGGATTTGTATTAACTCCTCTGATTTTTTCCCTTATATTTGAATAGCATACATTTTTGAAGCTTTTGGAAGGTGGTGTTCTTGTAGCAGGTGTTAAAATAAGATGTTTATGCAGATGAGATATGATTGTGATAGCGGATCATCCGGGAGTACTGCAGGCTATGATTGCTAATTTAGCGAAACACTGCAGGCTTTGGAGTTTGACATTGAACCTGTTTGAAACAAAAAAAGAATTTCATTAGGAAATTACCGAAATTCTTAAATATACTTTATTAAAAATATTTTTAAAATTAATAAAAAAAATAATATATTTCAAATAATTTTTTTAAAACATTATTATTAAGTAATATTAAGAAACAATATTATTGTTTTTCTAGGATAGACTAGGATAGAGTATGAGGGTAGGATAATTGAACTTTTGAATTGAATAGTAAAAGATTTCGGCATCAACTTTAAAACAACATTCTTTGCTGTTCAGTAACATTAGTGCTAAACCTTTCAAATTAGTTTTTTTAAATAAGCAAACAAATAAATTTCACTTACTTCACTTAGTAATTTAGATGGGCCTCCAGAATGGGTTTGTTGCACTACAGAAATAGTTGAAATAGAAAATCCACTTTTATTTCTCCGACGGCAATCTACAAGAAGTTCTGCACCTAAAAGAAAGAAAATTACAGTTGTCTCATTAGTCTCATAAATCTTACTGTCTACCATCTTAATGAAAAAAAAATCTTCATGCTGATATGTTTTTATAAGATGCCAAAAATATTATCTCTCCTAAAACTTGTTGCTTAACAAGAATGTTTATTGATATCAAGAGTCCGAGCTGTGCTTATTTAGAGCATTTCCGAATGCCCTTATCGGCACAAACGCAACCTAAAGCCATTACACTTTAAGAAATGCTGAAGTCAGCTACTATCGCGTTGTGCGGCTTCGCAGAATCGCAGGAAGTAGGAAAGGTGCTGCATCAATCACATACTGGCATTCATACGTACACAAACACATACGACATGTGTGCCGAAACATGTCAGTGATATCCGTTTAACGGCCTACATTGACTAATCACTCATTAGTAATAGATTCTAATTATAACAAATGGATAATATCATTATTGTTATTATGACCAATCATTTTCTTAAAATTATAATTTTTGTCCTTAGGTATATTTATGTCATAGTAGGCCTAATGTGTAACCACTCGCAAACACACAAGCATCGCGAAATTAAAGCGAGGCCAATAAATGCAATATGTGCGTCTTGGTTTTTTTTTAATAATAATTTGATATGTTATAACCAATATTATATTTTTAAAACAAGAAATAAAACTCCTATATACACAAAGAATGAAACAATGTGATTCGGTAACAATGGTCTTAACAAGTTAATTGCTGGCATATAAAAAAAAAATCAGACTTTTCTTACTTTTTAATAGTCAAACAAAATATTGCTACAAAACTTATAAAAAAACTCTGATTTTTTTTTAATAGTTAACCTTAAAACATATTCATATCTGTAAAATCCTACGTTGCTATCCATTTAAAGTTACGTTTTAGGCAGTTTTCTAAAAAAAACTAGATCAGGGAATGTAATTACTCTCGTGAAATGATTAAAAAATAAAGGTATAAATTTAACAGAAATGATAAAATTTAAAACTACTTAGAAAAGATTTTTTACAGATATATGAATATCAGGCCATATCAATTTTACTTTTATTATTTTGGGTATTGTTTAGGCTATATTTTCATTTAATCTATTGAATGTTTAGAACATTCAGATTCTATACCAATTTTGAATGAACTGGGCTAGTTAAAAACTTGTTTGAATTAATGAAATAAAAATAAATGTAATAAATAATTGTATTTGTACTGAATGCGGGCTATACAATTGGGTAAAACTGAATTTTCAATTAGCTTCAAACTGCACATTTTTGTGTAACAATTTAAATAATAATTTGTTAATAACTTTTTAAATAACTTATGTAGCGACATTTTTAAAACTATAAAAAGTGTATAGAAATGTATGCTACAAATTCTTTACAAGACATTTTATAAGCTGCGTATAACGAAAAATGTTGGCGTACATCGTATTTATTTAGTATGACTCGGCGTGATGTGTCTACAAACGACGACATACGACTTTTTCAAACCAACTGTCATTTCTAATATTACAAGTCTTTGGTAATAAGTTTTATGAAAAAAGAAGGAAGTTATTGTTAGCTAAGTTGATCACTGTATTACTACTAAGAATGAAACTGTAGAAACCATTGACTTGTAAAATACTGAAGGAGTGTTTGGTTTACTATAATACACAAATACCTCTAAACGATTAAATAAAACATTAATTAAAACAAGTTTAATTAATTACCATCCCTGCAATCGTTTTGAGCCAGTTTGATCTTTTTAAAGTATTTTCAAACACTTGTAGAACCATGTTTTACCGAATTGTATGAACTACATTCAGTTCTACCAGTTGTTAGGAAATTTGTAGATTAAGTTAGCCATTTTTTTACTTTTTATCAAGGCTAGCTTAATAATTTTAATTGTCTTGTTACCAACTGAACTTTGTAATTTTACCTTTAGGCCTACGTGACATATACTTGTAACTTATTCGAAATACTTGGAGACTAAGCAAACACCTATGGTTTCAAAAAGCGCTAAAATGCTAAAACATGATGGTATTCATTTTAAATCACATTAATTCACTACAATAAAATTAAATTAAATTGCATTCAATTTAAATTTGAAATTGAATTAAATTAATTCATTACTATAAAATTTATTTTTATAATTTATTTATAAAAATATATTTTGGCAACCAAGTATACAATAAAATAAACTTGATTGTTTGAAAGAAAAAAATATAGGCCTACATTTTTGTGCTTTTTATGAACAATCTTAAAAAAGGAGGACCTTGAGGTCAAAAAATAGGAATTTTTATTCAAAAATAGACTATTTGGATTTGGAGGATCCAAAAATATTAAAAAAATATTGTATATATTATTTAGGCTTACTCTAAATATAAACGTGGTTCTAGCGGAAATGACCGATTACTGTACGTGTGTACATTAGTTTTAATTTTGTCCATGTTATTACAAGTACACCACATAATATACCTAAAATATTTTAAAACTGTCAATAATGTGAGTGAAAAACCCAGATAACCATTAAAAATGTGAATTACATTAAGGATAAATAATTAGTAACTACTTGCATGACAATAATATCATAGTTAATAGTAAATATTTAAGCGAATCAAAATTATTTCGTATTTGATTAAAACATAAGAATAGTTAAATTTCAAACTTACCTGGTATCAACTGGAAAATTGAATTCACTCTCTTGTAATGGTAACTTTAAAAACACAGTCTGATCAGCACTGCTTGTCTTCATAGGCTACTATACAGAGAAGTAGTGATCTAATGAAAGATAACACAGGCAAACTGGCAACGCCGGAAATAAGGAGCTAAATACCGCGAAAACTCCTGCAACGTCATGGGACCACAAATGACAGTGTTTTGACACCCCTAATGTGGTCCAGATTTGTAGTCCTCGTGGACCACAATGACAGGTGAAAATGATACTCGCTAGGACCACAATATATATAGATATATAAAATATATATATATATATATATATAAACAAAACAAAAAAAACCCAACTTGGAATAATGTAGTATAGCAGTCTATGTTCCAGTCTACATTCCAAAAATAGCTCAAGTAATGGAGTACAAGAAAAATACCAAACTTACCATATAATTTACCATACACTTATAGATCAGTGTATAGGAGTTTAGTAAAAATTCATACTAAATGCAAGAATTCTCAGTACAAAGCAAAAGAGAAAGTGTATGTACACCTCATATATCGGATCCTGTAATTATTGTGTGAACTACTGGTACTTGTTATCACCCATATATTTTATTAAGATATAAAGATATATAACATATCAGTGGTTCTGCAGTCTGCCGAATAACATATATTTTTGTATTTATATTGCATAATAAACCTTTTACTTACAGTATTTAAATCGTTACCAAACAAAGGTCCAGGAAACAATGTAATAAAATATAATTAACCCTGAAAAATGACTGATAAGAGGCAGAGAATGTGACCGACATGGGGTAGGAAAAATGGTTATTTTTTCCTGATGCAATTAGATGCTATACTTCCTGTAACCTATGTATATTTTGATAGTTAGGTTTAAAAACAAATAGATATGATAGTATTGTACTTGTAAAATGCATCATTTATAAACTAAGAAGGGGCTACTTGAAGAAATACAATTACGGAGGAAATAGAAATAATTGTAACAGAACAAACTAGCAAATAAACTTACCCAGTGCTGGGATTTACCATAGTAGTTCCTCGACCTTTAGGACCTTTCTTAACACCATCTTTCTTCCCAGGAGTTGAAACTATTCTCTTCTTTGAAGTAGTCTATTTAAAAGAATAAAATAACAATATTTCAACAGTTAGTTTTGGTACTCAATAAAATGTACACAGTACTGTACTGAAATCACGGTAATGACCTCAAATAAGATTATCCAACCCAACCCACACAAGAGGAACAATAACTAAATTGAAAATGTTAAATGTGTTTTACGCATAAATGTTAATCATATAGCAAATCATAAATGTACACTGATAAAAAAAAATTATGTAACAAAACGGAACTACATACACTGGTTAATGTTTTCTAGAGGCCCTCAGTTAAGAAATAAAAATTTTAATATACCAGAACTGGTAACATAAATTTCCAGATAGGTTGGTGACTTAAAACTCAAACCTCATGGACCAGAATGGAAACATACTGAATCTTTGCCAGTTTTGAGTTTTTACAAATATGGAGACATTTAGCAATGTAATTTTTTGAAGCATAATAATCCTCTATCAGCATAATAATCCCCTATCTACAGTCAATCTTAACATTTAAAAAATAATATAATATAGCTTAAAATATAAAATTAGACCTAGGTTTCACAAATACTATTTTTGAAGTTATTTTCTATGCAGTCTATGCCAAAAAACAACAGATTTTTTAAAAATAATAATTAAAATTGTACCATCATTGTTAAATGATATTTCCTAAATTAGGCTATAGAATTATTTTTTATGAGCAAAAGTCTAGCAATTTTGCTATCTGGAAACACAGCAGAAAATTGCATTTGTATGATCAGAACTATTAAGAGATATTACATTCTAAAACAAATTGTGTAAAATAGGATTCCGTGTTTACAACACTGAAATTAAGTTTTGTATTTTTCAACAGTATTAAAATGTATTTTTCTGTATTAAGTGTCAATTCACATGAAGTGGTCCAAGTGTTATTGCTTCTCCAATTAAAAAAAAAACACTTCTTTCCTACAAGTTTTAGGTCTTTAAACACTTTTTACACTGTGGTGGCCATTTTTATTATGGCGCTTCTGCCTATTTTTCACGACTCTTAAGGGTTTAGCGGAAAAAATTAACTAAAAAACTATTTGATCTGGAAGGATGAAATGCAAAGCATTTTGTTCGTATTTACTGCAGATAAAGATAGGTACAGTGGTTATTTACTTATCTTCTCTTATTTCTAAGAGAAAATTACAAATAAAGTAGAACACAAAACTTGATGAAATTTCAAATTTTGTAATGATATGAATTGTATATCTCCTTCAAAAGTGAAAATACCGAGCAAAAAATTGGAACATTACAGTTCTGCAAACTCCGTCCAGAATGTGTATCTTGGCTGGTTGTGTATTCCCTCACCAAAATAATATCACTAATGATTTATGGTCTCAAATTTCATTTCAATTATAAAGACTTCCTTCAAACCAAAGATGAGCTTTCGAAACGTTAGTGGTAAAATTGGATAAGCTGAAAACTCATCATTTCATATCAAAATCTAAGTTTTAGATAATAATACTTAATAATAAGTGTAAAAGTACTTTATTAGGCTCGACCTTGATTGGTTGAAATAATTACGTGCATGCGCAGATGGTTCATAATCAGATTCACATTCCAAGTATAGATGCAAAACAATTCAGCACAGCTGTTTTTCTTATTATTTCGAATATCCGAATCATTTTATTACAACTGTTCAAGTTCCAAGTTTCTTTATCAACAACAGGAATTGGTTGTTGTCTACTTAAGACTGTTTTTCATGCAATAATGTGAATGGGCATAAAATATAAACAAATTAAACACAAAATGTTTATTTAACAAACCACATAGTAACTGTCAAAATCTACCTCTTTCTCACTGATATTTAATGTTAAAGTTCAAATTGTATTATAATACGGAATATAGAAATATGTGACAAACTGATTGCAAATACAGAAAACAGAAATTGTGTTAAAAATATGGAGTCTCCATTATAAATATGGAGAGAACTGGCAAGTCTGCTGCTACTATTAATTAATTATTATTACCTCTCCACAACCTTAACGGTAAAACCAAAAAAAATGATACAGAATGCAAACTATTAAACTAAGTTACTAAACCAGTGACATGGTGAATAACGAGAATAAAAATCTGCACCCAGCATATAGAAAACCTAGCACAGAATTTATGTAGAGTACATAAGCTTTGTTATGTATTCCACATTATTATAGAATGAATCCAATAATAATTGGATTCATTCTACTCTTATAGGGCTCATTGTAAATAAAAATAAAAATGTTCCATTTCTTTCAAATAACATTAAAGAGGCAGCTGTAAGAAAATCAGGTATAACAATTTTACTGAAATAAAGAAATATTTTTAAAAAAGCTTGTAAAACATATATATATATATATATATATATATATATATATATATATATATATATGTGTGTGTGTGTGTGTGTGTGTGTGTGTGTGTGTGTGCGCGTGGTGTGTGTTACACATACTTAAAACTTCATTTGTTGTTTTCATATTTACAGCATTTTACTCAACAAGTGCTAAACAACTATTAAGTAGGATTACCACATTTTTATAAAATACACTGTACTTTTATACTTTTAAGTATTAAAAAACAAATTTTATTACCTGTACTCTGAAGCCACGGCCTTTGCTTTTCATTACACCCCCTCCTCGAGTATTATAGGAAGGCCTTCCCCCATTGCCTCTAAACATTGACCCACCGAAACCTCCCATTCCACCAACTGAAGTTACCTGAAAAATAAATTTCATTCATATTTTCTCTATGCCATAATACAGTATGCCAAAAATTATTAAATTGAAAAAACTGCCAAAAAATTAAAAAACATTAAAACTTTAAACAATAACAAGTATTATGCTTGTTGGTATAAGTTCCTACAACCTAAACTACTCAACCAACTTCTATCGATAGTCACTCAATGCTCATCTTTTATCTATGTACAGCCACATTTGAACTCATTTACCCAATTGTAAATAGTTGCAAATACAGAAGCAAATGTATGATAAACTTCATCCAACTTTGCTTTGGTCTATTTCAGTGTTAAGCCTTTTTAATGTGTTTGACCACCGTTCGAAAATCACTTTTTTCCATTTTTATAAATAAACAAACATTCTTTGCTTCAATCGACAACAACAATAAAACCATGTGCTGGATATAACTGAAACTATAACAGCTGCCTAAAGAGCAGCTGCTTATTAAGAGCAACAAATGAAAAACAAACAATTTTCGATACTACACATGCCATCTCTTGAATTTTCTAAGGACTTTTTGAACGACCCTCTTAGCTATCATAGGAAGGTAGAATGTTTACGACTGTTTTGTATGTTATAATATTGTGAGATGTGTTCTCAATTACAGTACATAATATTTTGTTACGTTCTCAATAACAAATTCTGTTGAAACATTTCTTTTTTTTTAAGTCATTTAAGAGAAATAAGGTTTTAATATATCCTTACTGCACAATCATAATATAAATTAATTTTAAAATGACTACACAAATTATATAAACTTATCACTATGAAAATTATTCAATTTATAATTTTAATCAGTGCACAGAACAAAACTTACTTGGGGTTGAACCATCACCGATCGACTAACGCCAATAGGAGCTGCAAGTCCATAGTTTGGTCCCCAAGAGCCAACAACAACACCTGCAATTTCTAACCGGCCTCCAGAGTTTGTAGGTATATTCCTTCGAGGAAGACCTCTATGAGTCATGCCTCCTCTACTGAGAGTTAAATTTCTAGGAGTGCCTGGATTGCCTACTAAACCTCCAGGAATCAATGTTGTAGGGTTTAAACCAGGAATTCTACGTGGATCTGATTAAAATAATAGCTATTTTAGTAGGATAAAAAAAATCTTTTAAATAAATAAAATTAGTACCTAGAACAGTAAAAAAGTATACATTACTATGTCTATTGGAAACAACAAATAGTGGTATAATGCACCATAAAGTTTAAACATCTAACAAGTTTTATAACTACTATAAAACTGATACTAAAAATCTTTCAAAATTATTTGAAAATTTCTATCAACTCCATCGATTCAAAGCATGAAACCGTAAATTAAGTTATTTAAGAAAAACATTTTGTGATAATTGTTTTCACAAAAGACTGGTTTTTCTTACGTCTAATGCGGATCAGACAGAAGCAGAGTGGAGCGGAGTAGGGCACGGCAACACGCTCTGCGCCTGTTGCTTAACTATGTTACAGTATACCTCATAGTATATTCCTAACTAATTGCCTGATCACTGCTCCATGACAGTGCTCTGACGCGCTAGCCAAGTGTCCTGCTAATTTAACTGGTAATTGGAATACTTAGGAAACATGTTACTGAAGCAATTTCATTGGAAATTTTATACTCTTTATCCACGAAGCAGTCAAAATTTTGATAGGTCTTGCTGTTCCGCCAGTATTACATATCCAGTTCACAGGAGAATCTCAATAATAAGATCTTTGAGTTTTAGGAACTACTGAATTTAGAGGTCACTTCTAAGGCATCAAAAAGATATTAATTTATAATTTAAATATCAATATAGGTGAAATATTGGTTAATTTTTTCCACTTTTACTAACTGAAAAAAGTATAACAGCACCCTTCCTTACATTAGTTTTGGCTTAAAGATCACTCTCACGATTTTCAAGAAGAATTTAAATGACCACTTCCAATCAATGTTTTAAAATATATATGGATCAAAGACAGTTAAAGCAATTTTTTAACATTTTTATGTAAAACCCAGGAACTTATTTATAGGATCTTCAAAGGAGGCTTATAGGATAGCTTTCTGGAGATGTGTGAATTGCATACCTTAAAAAATTAGAAAGGAACATTTTTTGATACGAGAAGTGGTGACAATATTTTTTTTTAATGAAAGTTTTTGGTATCGAACATTATTTTAAAATTTACTGAATGAAAACAACAAAACAACAAATGCCATACCTTGAACAACAACTTGAAGTGGTGGCCTGGCAAACTGAACATTCAAACCTTCCAAGACAGCTTGTCGCATGCGTTCAACTTTCATAACCATTCTAATGCGATGATCACACAGTTCCATGATGTTCTTAACTATTGAGGCTCGAGCTAATTGGTGGTGAAACAACTTTCCATCAAAAAACAACCAAGGACAACACATGAGCCAGGGTACTGGAGCACCACAAGCATCATTAACTAGCAATGCTGTTTCGACTCCTTGCATGAAGATTGTAGCTAACTGCACACCACGTGATGTAACTACTGGTAACTACAAATAAATCAGATAAAACAATACGAGTTAATGGATTACAGATTTGTTTAAAATTATTGCAAATACATATCACCCATTTAACCTTTAAATGTCAGGTTAGTTCTGTTACCTGCCACTTTTGTACAGTCTTCCATAATCTAATTCATATTATATTTCTGAAAGTTTGTTTGTGTTTGTTTGTTTGTTTGTTATTCAATCACGCTTTAACCACTGGACCAATTAAAGTGAAATTTGGTACGTATATGGTTTAAGTATCAGAGATACATATAGGCCTATTCCCGTTTTACAAAACGTCATTATACTACTTACCCAGCCCAAAATAATTATCAGTTTTTAGTTTTGTAACATCTGTTAACTGTAGTTATTTACTGGACATGTGATTTAGGTACCTGAGATAAAGATAGATTCAATCCTATTTTAAGAATCTTAACCTGTGTTTTATTTATTACAAAATTATTGCTTTTAATGTAACATTTTCAATATTTTAGTTGAAATTTTTTTCAAAACTGACTTTAATTTGTTACTTTGTGTTGAATTTTCAATATTAAATGTAAAATCATCCCTACACAGAGTGCAAATTGTAAGGTAGTATATATATTTGTGTAATTACATTATGGTAAACATGCAGTGAAGCATATCCTTATTTTTCGATATTTTTGTTACTAAAATAAGCATTTTATGCCTTATTTAATACTAAAATAGTATTATGTGCCAAAAAGCAAGAATACAAAATATGAATGCACGAGAAGTACGATAAAATCGAAAATAAAAGTGACCAACATAACCTCAAAATTGCTACCCAGCGAAAATCAGTAACGTGTTGTAAATCGGTAAAACAATAAAAATACGTCTAACACGGGTTTTGGGTGATAAGAAACCAATTTTTTAAAAGAATACAGCATAACCAAACTGTCACGGTTGTTAGGCCTAACAAGGTGATGCGTGAAAAAACCTTTATATTTTTTTAAAGACTACTACATATCCCAACTGACACGTTTGTTGGGCCAATCATGGTGATGTGTGAAAAAAACCTTTATTTTATTTTAGAAAACTACATAACCTAATTGACACGGTATTTAGGCCTAACACGGTGATGCGTGAAAAACCTTTATATTTTTTTAAAGAATACTACATATCCTAATTGACATGATTGTTAGGCCTAACACAGTGATGCGTGAAAAAACCTATATATTGTTTTAAAGAATACTACATAACATAACTGATACTGATGTTGAGCCTATCACGGTGATGTGTGAAGAAAACCTTTAATTTTTTAAAGAATACTACATAACCTAATTGACACGGTTGTTAGGCCTAACACGGTGATGCGTGAAAAACCTTTATATTTTTTTTAAAGAAAACTACATATCCTAACTGACACGGTTTGTTGGGCCTATCACGGTAATGTGTGAAAAAAACTTTATTTTTTTAAAATAGTACTGAAACCTTAACTGACACGGTTGTTAGGTCTAACATGGTAATGCGTGAAAAATAGTTTATATTTTTTTAAAAGAATACTCCATAAGCTAACTAACATGGTTGTTATACCTAACACGGTGATCCATTAAAAAACCTTTATTAATTTTTTTTTTTTTTTTTTTTAAATAGTACTTATAACCTAATTGACACGGTTGTTGGGCCTAATAAGGTGATGCATGAAAAAAACCGTTATATTTTTTTTAAAGAGTACTCCATAACTTAACTAACACGGTTGTTAGGCCTAACACAGTGATGCGTGAAAAAACCTTTAAATGTTTTTAAAGAATACCACATATCATAACTGACATGGTTGTTGGGCCTATCATGGCGATGTGTGAAAAAACCGTTATTTTTTTAAAGAGTACTCCAAACCTTAACTGACACGGTTGTTAAGTCTAACATGGTGATGCGTGAAAAATGTTTATATTTTTTTTAAAGAATACTCAATAAATTAACTAACATGGTTGTTAGGCCTAACGCGGTGATGTATTAAAAAAACCTTTATTTATTTTTTAAAAAAGAGTACTTCAGAACCTAACTGGCACGGTTGTTGGGCATAATACGGTGATGCAGGGAAAAAGCCTTATTTTTTTTTAAAGAGTATTCCATAACTTAACTAACACGGTGGTGTGTTAAAAACCTTTATTTTAAAAAAGAAATACACCATAACCTAACTGACACGGTTGTTGGTCCTAACACGGTCATGCGTGATCTTTAATGTATATTATGATTGCGTGCAAAGCCGTGACGGTTAACAGGTAATCATATTATATTTCTGAAAGTTTGTTTTTGTTTATTTGTTTGTTATTCAATCACACTTTAACTACTGGACCAATTGAGATTAAATTTGGTATGAACACGGTTTAGGTACCTGAGATAAACACAATACTATTCCAGTTTAATTGAATAATAGTGATTTTTTAATAATACTGTATTTTATTAAAATATGACAGGACCCTGTTTTAGAGTATCGAGTAGCAAAAATGTATATTTCTTGGCCGAAAACCATAAATCGTATAATATTGTAAATAGAAATATATTAAAATGAAATGACCTATTCTGATTTTGAAAATCGAATATAAATTTTATAGCCTACATTATAATTGCAGGCAAAGCCGCAACGGGTAACAGCTAGTAAATAATAAAAGTAACCTTCTAGACAAAACAAAACAATAACTGAACACAAATTACTTACAGCATAGGCGACTGCAGCTGACAGTAATTGCTAGCCTAAGCAAACAATGATAATCCTATCACTTAGTGGAATGAGACAGAAACACAAAATATTTTATAACAAATTATTATTAGACGGAGACTTCAATCGATATCATACTCTTTTAAAACAAAATAGTGATATTTCAGATTTTGCGAAATGTGTTAAAGTGATGTAATACTTGAAATAGGAATATGGTGTGTATGAAGAAATGTTAGGAATATAGGGAGGGAGTAAGATATTTTCAGTTAATGTAAGATTGGAAAACTGTGTGTAAGATGTGCACATGCACATACAAAATCATATATATTTTTCATATTTATTTATTGATATACAACTAAAAATAAGTAAATGTGACTTCAATCCACACGAGTTCATGTCAAATTCTATTTTATTGATTACTAGCCTATTCATTTCTAAACACAAATTTTTAACGTTAACTAACCTGTAACTCCTGATTATATTCAGCATTCATTAACTCTGGCATGATAGCTGCTGTGATAAAAGCATCTAATTCTGGTTTTCGGAGCACTTTCTTGTCTGGGAAAGTCATCATATACCTACATGAAATGTAAAGCCATTATTTAAATTGTGCTTGAATATTTAATGAGTTTAATTAAATAGAATTTCAGAAGCTTATGTATAACTGCAACACCATTTCGGTATAAGGCTAATCCCAAAAAGTATGCCATAACAGAAATAATAATGAAATCAATTAATTGCTTCTTAAGCTCTCAAATCATTAGTGACTCTAACATTTCAAAACTTGTTCAATGAAGTGATCTGTACACCACAAGGTGTATCAGCTTTCATAGTGTTCGATATTTGAATTGCCCGGTCAGACTGGATTGCACAGCTGGATTTCCAGGTCACGTTATATTTAGTCTAAAATAGCCAACGGCCATTATGCTCTAGAACTTGGAACTAGCTGAATGTAGTCAAACGAGCTCCGCTCGACAAGATGTACACATAGGATTTTGTAAAAAATGTATGGAGAATTACATTCATCTTCTATGCATATATAATAGTGTCATCGAAACTACGTAAAACAAGGTTGAACTCAAACCAGGTAGTTGCAGGTTGGCAATGCAATTATTGTTATTTCTGTCGTAATGCGATATTAATTCATGTGAAACTGCATGATTAATAAGGCAGTGTTAAAAGTAAAAAAGATAAATCTCATGTAAAAGTTACAAAGCCTGATTTTATTAGAAGAGATGTTTTAGGTAAATTAAGATCATTCATCAAGTGAATCTACATTATCAGTAACTGTAACTTAAATTATAATTTTCTTGGTAAAAATTCAACTACGCTTTAACCTAAATTGTAGCTGAAATTTAACATTTTATTATATTATCAAACTTATATTTATTATTAAATTAAATCATTGTAAACTGTATTTCCGAAAAAAACTTTGATAAAATTTAAATGTGAATAATGTTAATAGTAGTTCCGTTATATTTTAATAATACATCTGGGACAATGATGGTACCATAAAAAAAGGCCGATGTCACACTACCTAAACTTACAGAAACAAGTCACAATGGAATACTTGAACATTCAAGTAGATGCTTGAAAGTTTGGTGCAGCTTGATATATTTGTGATTTGTGTTAATAATTTTGCTTTTTTTTAAAATTACTTCATAGTAAATTGCCTATTAAAGCGTTGCGTAAATTGCGTAAAAAGCGTTGGTTATCTGATTAGAGGACCAGCTATATATATACTTATATATGGGATTAATTCCTGTGCTTTTTGTGTAATTTTTGTGCAAAATTTCTCCCATGTGTCCTGCCAATTTAACTGGTATATATATATATATATATATATATATATATATATAGAGAGAGAGAGAGAGAGAGAGAGAGAGAGGGAGAGAGAGAGAGAGCTGAAAGCACAGCCACCATATTTAAACTGTTATAGTGCATATTACTGGCCTGTCGACTGAAGGCAATTATTCTTGCTTGAGATTTTAAAAAATATAAATTCCTCATAAAGTAATATAAATATAAATACCTTAAGACAGTAGCCATGATTAGCAGGTGTTGAGGAACATAATCTGGATTTAACATTAAAGGATTGTCAGACCTCATACAAGTCAAATATGCCCTAAGCCTCCTCCTCTTATCATCAATAGTAGTACTGAAAACAAAAAATTAATACTACTGTCAATAAAAATGATAGTTTAGTTAAAACTTCATAAAATCTACCTAACCTAAAATCTATCACAAAGTATTATCATGTGTGAATGAACTATACACTAACGAGATGTTGATGCATACATATAAAATGAACATATGTCATTGTTTCCAAAGGTCTAAAACTAGGTTGTATTAAGTCTTTGTTATATGGTAAGTTAATCATATACATGCCTAGGATTTATCTATTTTGTTGTGTGCCAAATTATAAAATTTATTTTATTTTATTAACCCTTTATTGTTCCCAACATATTAAATCTTTCTGTAATTTTTTTCTTTATAAAAATTTGTTTTACAGTAATTTATCAGTAAATACTACAAAGTTTTTGCAATTCATTTACTAATTATTGTTAGGTACTTCATCATAGTACCTTGTTACGTACTTCAGCACAGAAACAATGTTTAGTGTTGCCTTTAAATTAATATTCTTTGTACTGAAAAGTCTTACCCAAACCAAAGCCTCTGGATTGTAGGCACTCCCCAACCAATTTGTTCAGCTTTAACTATATCAGGTTTCTGATACTGATTTGTTTTTGTCCACACCCATTCACGAATTCTTACGTCTGGCGGAGGTTTTACATCTGAAAAAGTGCATGGACCCTATCAATATAAACAATCTCTATTACGAGCCACACTTATCCTTACACCAAATACAATAAATTTAATAATATTAATTACTATCTTTAGACAATTACAATCCAATAATAAATTTCTATTATTATAAATTTATATCTAGAATAATAACCAATAAGTTGAATTGATTTGTATTCGTTTAAAGCGTTGGTTAAATCTAGGTACACAAAAAAACAACTTACCTCTGCATGCAAATAATAAAAATAAAAAAAAAAAAGAAAGATACCCACTCTATATAAAAAAGACATTGGTTTGACAAAATTCTAGTTTTTTGTAATTCCAAAAAGGGTGGAATGAAAACTTGCAGTGCAGCATCCTTAAACTTTTAACAGATGTAACAATTGTTTTATTTTTTGACAGCATTTACATTTAGGTCCAGTGTTTCATTCTTGTACATATTAAAAATATTATTATGACTCAAAAAAATCTTTCTTTCCTAGATTTGCCATCGCATTATTTGCAGGGACATTAGTTGCCTTTGTACAGTAGTGATCAACAGGTTTTGCTATCATGAATAACTTTCATATATAAATACCTAAGTAAAACCTTTGGTTTTTTTTGAGTTTTTATGTTGCAGATTTAATTAATTTTTTATATCGGAGGATAAAGCCTGTGATGACAGAATTAATTGAGATATATTTTGGAGCTGTTCAATTCTGAGTTTGGTTTGTGGGAAATTTCAAGGACGGGTACGAAAAACGCAGTGATTATAAGGTTAAAAATAAGAATTATCTGAAAAATGATTAAAAATAGGTTGTACTTTAAAATCAACTCCACAAGAAAATAAACTCCAAAAAAAATCTGCTAGGACACAAAGACCTGACTTACCTGGAATCAAAAATGGACTCTCACAAACTTGGTCAATTCTGACACAAACCTTGTTCTAAGTATATTCTAAGTATACATTTTTTTTCAAAATTTGAATGCAAATTTAATGTTTTACATAAATGAAAAAAGTAGTTATGTTACGCTGTCACAAAAGAAGACAAGAGAACATTACACTACCAACTGCGGCGCAAAGGCCTGGATTTAGTTTCCCAAACTACATAAAATGCTTTTTACATTTGCGGGAAACAGCCTTACTGTCCACCTGTTCCCCAATATTATTTTTTTTACTATTGCAACCCTGGTAATGTCATCCCATTATACAAAGAAAACCATAACACGCTCTTGTGCACACACACACACACACAAAATGTCATAGATTGTCTGTTATGTGGTAAGTACAGTACAGCAACAGACATCATATTGCTTTGCAACATTACTCTTCCTTTCATTTTGTTAGTTGATAAAGACATCAGTTTGTTTGCTAGCCAATTCATCATAGATTTATTGCAGTACCCAAGACACCAGTCAGTCTGCTGCGTCTCTGAGCTGCACACTTCAAAAGTCATGGGTTATAGCAAATTTCCTTAATTGAGTTACAACATGCAGAACAATTCATGGAGGATATTTGTCATATGTAATTTCACCTATATAATGTTTTCAAGTGTAATGGCAACATGTATCCTTTCTACAAAAATATTATAGAGCATCCGTTCTTGTGTTGATGTTGGCATAAGCATCACATTGTCTTAATTTGTATACAATATAGTTTATTACAGACTCCACAGCATGTGTAATGATTATTGATAATAGAGTTGGTGTACGTAGTGTACAGACATTACAGTTAGTGTAGTTGCATTTACGTACTCTTTTAACCATGTTTGAAAATGTCTGATGTTCAGAAAGGTTTTTTCTAAATACTGATAACATAACATATTTTTCCAAGTATAACATCAGTATGTAATCTATGTCAGTATCAGTGATTCATTTTTAAAATTTACAATCACTAGTACATGAACATATAACACATTCTACACTTCATCAAGACTACACTCAAACTGTCACTACATGACCCACGTCCATATTAAGACTTCTTACAATTTACAAAACCGGTTTGTACAGATTTGGAGCTTGAATTTCAGTTTTAACATTCTTAGATGCCATCTGGGTCCTGACAACATTTCATATTAGCATTCTTTGAAAGCCTACATTAAATTTGTTGATTAAAAATTACATTGAGACCTGCACCTTATGCACTTTGTGTGGAAATTCCCTTAGAACTACTTTTTACAAAAAAGGCCTGGATTAAAGATCATTACTTTAACAATAAAGGCAACGTTCACAACTAATACAAAACATGGTTAGGATTCACAGCTACATAAAAAGTATTCCAACTTTTGTATTATACCTACTTTATGTACAAGAAAAAACCTTGTGATCATTCATATTTGTAGTAGGTTTTCAACAAACTATAATAGTATTTTTTTTAATTCTAAAACATAAAGAAGTTATAATTTTAAACTACAAAAATTAAATTAAACCTTACCTCCTTTATCTTTATTCTTTGAAGCCATATACGAATGGTGGTGTAAATTGAAAAGAATAGCATAAACCATTTGTCGAACTGGCCTGTAGAAATGATGAATGCTTGGTATTTCTTTGTGGTTTTCATCTTCCATTACAACAGGCAACTTAATTTCACCCTGCAAAAAATGGACATTTTTTAATAATAGAAAATAAAGCTATTATGTTTAAATATTTTGTCCACAAGGATCAATATAAAAAATTAGAATGTAATATTAATAAACCAAAATCATTACCATATTTTACGACCATATAAGACACACCTTCATTTTAACTTTTTTATAATTTGTATTATTAGACTACAAAGCCAGACTAAAAAAAATTCTTAGTTTATTTTTTCCACTACAAAACTACCTACTAACAAAAATATTGAACTGTTACTGATAACATACTTTATCACTTTCAATTCAAGTTCACTGGCACGTAGACTGCAATGACAGATCATAGGACCATGATGTGAATCCCCCATTATAAAATGGCCTAACTTTTTGAAACTATGTCTGAAAATGTCCAATGTTCACAAAGTTTTTATCAACAAACCCAAACAGTGTTCTGGGCTTGTGATGGCGGGGTGGGAGGAAGACAGTGTTAGCAAGCTTGTGAATCCCCACAACTCATGTCCGATTGGTGCACTGCTGCTGCCAATTGAATCCAAGATAGGTTTCCCACAGCATTGAATATGTGGCCATTTTTAAGATTGGCAAGAATTTTAAACAATGGACATTTTAAAATTAATTTTGAGTATGACACCTGAATTTTTAAGGCAATTTTTTGAAGAAAAAAATGCGTCTTATAATTGGTCATTGAAATACCTTCAATTATTAACATATAGTAGGCTATATCAAGTTTGTTTTTCTCTTTAAGTATGCCTACTAAACGTAAGTTTTAGTCTATATGCTGTCTACACAAATCTATGTTTAAAAGTCAATCCATTTAAAGTGAACTCAATGGAAAACCATTATTTGACCAATTTAGAAAATAACATTATTTTTTACATCTTAGGACCTAAAAACTATATTTTTTTTCAATTTCTACCCTATACCAGTAACTAATGCATTTCAAATTCTACCTTTGGTAGCCATTTTTCATGTAGTAAAAATCAATTTCAGCAATTGTAAAGTTTACAAAAAAAAAGTATTTGTTCCAAAAGGAAACAAAAAGCATTTTTATATTAATCAAGGCAGAAAAGAGGTCTTGTTAATATTTTACCTAACTTTTTTCTCTCCATGAGAAAATTACACGGACTTATAGCCAGAGATCCCACAATACTTGATAGATCAGTAAATATGTATTGTAATCCCCATCTGGAGCATATGAAGAGTCTCAAGGCTGACCGGGATCTTAATGAGGTCAATAGGTAACTCACACAAATTAGTGCATACAACTGGTAGATTGGTGGAGACAGATGTAGACTCTTTCTAGGGTATTGCTATCTTATGAGGAAGGTGACAGGGGCTGATGTGAAATGGTGGACTCACCTCTATTTTATAGGCATAATTAGGAAACTGCTTAATGCGGCCCACACAGTATGGTAAGCAGGTAGCCTTGACTTGATAAAATATTACAAATTACGGAGACAAGGGATCTATGTTAATCCAGCAGTAAATGCAAGTACCCAACCTATGACCTTGAAGTGTGCAGTGTACTTTTTTCATTAAAATGCTTTATTACATGCCCAAAAGCAAAATCCTCAATATTTGCGTGGAAAGCACAGAAAATATGATAAAAATCTAAAACAAAAGTGATTCGCATAACCACAACATGCCACGCGAGTAGATAACATGTTTTTAATCATTAAAAATGATCAAAAAACCTTTATTTAAAAAAATATATACTCAAATGACCTGACACTGTTGTTAGGTGGTGAACTAACACAAAAAAGGCAAATTGTGAAGTGCATAAATAACAGACACCATTTTAACGTTTTCACTTCAAGAATGAACCTTAGTAATGGCTGTTAGAATATGTAATGCACAATTAGCAGTAAGTACATGTAGTTAATAATAACATGCATAACCAGTATGAAATTTTAAATTTGTTTAAATACAATGTAAACAAAGACACCACAATATAGTTTCATAAAAACGGCCTAAAATCTTAAGTAATTTTTAAAAAATTATTTTCTGCGGGTGAATACGTGTTACTTAGATAATAAAGTGCTAAATAAAATAAAAAATATTCAAAAATCACTATTTGATAAAAAACCTACACTGCATAAATACCCACTATGCTGTTACAGAAATAAACATTATGCTGAGTTAACACAAAGAAGCCTTTGATTGACAGGTGTTTGGTTTTTGTAGGACAATAACTTCCAAGATATTTCTTAGTTATCTCTTCTCAGAATGCCCACTCCTATTTCCTTTTCTGTCATCCTAACTAATTTTACTTTGTGTGCCAACTCATTTACTGTGTGTTTAATTTGTTAGCATGCAAAAAAAAAAAAATTAAAAAAGTTATAATATTATCGTGTTGCATACTTTTGATTTTTAAATTTAACGAAACGTTAAGTGTCTTTGTTTGCAAGTTTCAAATTGTTGTTTAAATCCTGTTTTCAATTTTTGAACAAATTAAAAATGTTTTCCATGAGTCTATTGTTAACGATGATTTGCACAACAGTCTGCTCGGACAGGTCTTATTTCTGGAAAGAATTAAGACAAGGAGGGTACCACGGCATTAATATACTTTTAACACTTATTGTTTTTTTGTAACCATTATTTACTACTTTTTTTAAAATAAATTTTTATAAATAAGTTTTAAAGGACTCTGTTCAATTTTGAAGTAAAGTGTTGCTAGTTTTTTGCACTAACTGCAAAAATAAACGTGAAAAATTACTTACATATTTTAGGTAAATATGTAAAAATCAATTTTTTACAAATACAACATAAAAACTCACTGAAATAATTGTAATTATTATTGCAAATATACGTTAAAATCTAAATTTCGACAGAAGCGGGTTTGAAAAAAGTCAACACAAAACTTGAATCTGAGATTTATAAATATATACTATTCAATCAACTGAATATATTTTCATAAATAAAGACATATATTTACAAAATAAATAACAAACACCGATAGAAGACTATATTAACTTGAAGAGAAATTAAGACTGAAGACAATGAAACATGATGTTAAGTTACAGCTAATGTGTGAATTTCTTGATTTCATCTCCTAAAGTGGCCAAAATCTCCAGTGTTTTCAGTAGAGAATTGTTTTGAAGCAATATTATAGGAAGCAGCATATACTTTAGAAACTACAGAAGTGCTTAGAAGTCTAAAAAATATAGATAGCATAATAAAAAAAACCACTGTTGTTGGTGATTGTTTCCGACTTTTAGTAAATTTCCAATGTCTATTTCCAACTTGCGAGAGGAAAGAACTAAACCACCATCATATATCTCTGGTCATTCAAACCATTAAATAATCCAACCTTTATGCAGACAACTAATGGTAAAGCAAAATATAATCACAAGTTCATTATAACTTTGAACAATTCAAATTTGATTATTTTATAATAAATTGAATAATTTACTAACCTGTGTAAGAATCTGGTAGATACATGGAGACATTAAACCTTTATAATGTCGTTCACTAACAGTGCGCATTACTTCTGGAGGCACTGCTGGTAAGGCTTGTGGAATCCGAGCAGCCTTTTCATTGGACTTCTGCAGAATATTATTTCATGATTATAACTATAATTATAAACTTTATTTTGATGAGTATAACACAGTATAAAAAATATATAAATCTGTCATTTTGACAGGAGAACTCATCTCTATTGTTACTTAAATAATGACCTTTATAATAAAAATAAATTATAGCAAACACATTTAAATAATGTTAGCACTAAATGCTGTTAACTCGTATTTGTAATCATTATACATCAATATGTAATGCTTAGTCACATTTGTGACTTTTCTGCTTTAATTTTTTATAACGGGTTACTCAATTTGTTATTCAATCGGAGATTTTCTAATATGGTTTTGACCAAAAACACACTGATTCATTACAGTATACAGTTTCGAATAGATACTTATGAAAATAAAATCAGTTGTTGTTTTGAATGCACCTGCGATGTTACTTATACTCATATTTACTTCATTGCAGTTGTGCTGTTTGTTTATATGTTCAAAACTGCAAGTTTTTAGTTTTGAAGCGTTAGCTTCTTATTGGTATCTTGCGCACTTTGTATTTGTCACCATAGAGTGATTCAGTTTTATTGAGTAGGCTTATAAAGCGTAAGTAAGGCGAGTAGGGGAAGTATTGCACAAATCCCCTCCAGTTCTCAGCTCTTCTCCTTTCTTTTGTCTGCTGGTTCCGACTGAGTTGGTTGCAAGCTTATGTATGTTTTATGCCTGTATGTATATAAAACGTGCATGCTTCTCTATATTTCATACTTCAGTTATCACAAACCATTAATTTCTACAACTGACTTCTGTTACTGATGTTGAAAATACCTGATGTATATACATACCAATATCATAATATATATTTTGTTTTATCAGTTTTGTTAATAATTTTAAAAAAATTAAAAATTTTCTAATTTATTCAAAGAACTTTTCTATATTATTGAGACATTATATATATATATTTTTTTGTTTATTTAATATTCAAATACAAGTGAATTTTTTGGAAGGAACTTTCGAGTAACTTTAGTGAGGAGAAAACCAGTTATAGTGACACTAGTGAAAATATAGTAAAACTGATATTAAAATCGTGCAACTTTTGTACAATTTGGACTTTACATAGTTTCATTTTGAAGTTAGTCTTTCACCTTATATAATTATTTAATCCTCCTGACTTTTAAACTGGTAAAAACTGGTACTAGTTAAAACAGGACTTTCAAAATAACAACAGAAACCTTAAATTTTTTCCTAATAATATGTTAAATACTTACAGGCTTTGATTTCTTAACTTCAGGCGTAATTCGAGCAGGAGATGTAGCACTCGAAGAACTACTTGAACTGCTAGAACTAATTAATAAATTGTGACGCCCATTTAGTGCACTCCCATTTACTAGAAAAACAAATTTTTTTATTTAGTTAAAAAAAAAGAAAAGAAAAATGGTTTTGCCACACAGACCAACAATATCAATTTAAAATTCAAACTATTAACTTATACTTTAAAAAGTTTATGTTTCATAATTATAATTTATTAATATTTCTGAACTTATTAAAAAATAGAACATTAATTATAAGATACATTAAGAAAGCAGGCAGAGTGCATACTTCAAATAGCATTTGAAATGTACTTTAAACAGACAACACACATCACAACTGATTTTTCATTTCACTCAGTATTAAGAAAGCACGTTCAAATGCAGACAATATATGCATTTGTTTACGTCTGATTGTTTATATCTTTTCACGTCCCTCCTTATATCTTTCAAATCAGTAAAAAGCTTGTGTGCAATAAACATTCACTTCCATACACTTCCTTTAACGCGGCAAGAGTTTCTGTAGCAGTTTTTCACAGTTTCATTAGAAACTTGAGCTTAAATTGTTGCTCCATCTGAACACTTTCCATTTTTTCGATGAGAAGCTAACGAGAGGACTTAACAGGCGTTTGCTACAGCAATACTGTGTGACACAACCGTGCCCACCAAGCTTAGAGTGGGGGAAGCATCAAAAGACAATAACATGTTCAGTAAGTGGCGCACTAGCTCTTTAGCTCTTTGCTGGTAGCAGCACCAGTTCAATTATTTAATGATCACACCTTATATAATTTATGGCATGTATTTGAAATTCATGGTCAACTGATGTGTTATGTTCCAAACAGTCATTCAGAATACAAACTGGACTACAGATTTTATTCTCATCTTTAAAATACAAAATAAATAGATGCACGGTTGCTTGGTTGACCCTGTGATACCCTTATATTTAATCCTGGACTATATATGTAAAATTCTCAGCAAAATTATAAAAAATTAAGCACTCAGTTTGAAAAAGACTTAATCTCTTTTCTTTCAAAAACTGGACCTAAGGGCAGCTGCACATTTTGATAACATTTGCCTAACACATTTCAGAAGCATTCTTAAGTCGACAAAAAAAATCATTGCTGGACTGTTATTTCACCCAACGTATGGCAGAAGAAACTGGGGAAGGTGAAAGTGAACAAAAAAAGTGATAATTAAAAATTACATTCTAAAAAGTGTACAAAAAATCATATAAAAATTTGAAGTTCTCAATTTTTAGTTCTAAATTTTATTCTGTAATACACTGTGTATGCATGTATGCAAGCACTATGCTCTCTCTCAGCTCTCCACGTTCATCTCCTCCTCCTCCTCTTCCATATCCACAACCTCCGCCACAGACTGCTCCCACAAACTTCGCTAAGTATCCAAATCTTTAGACGTAAGAAACTTTATTACATACATTATTTCTTATTTATTATGTATATGTAATCTAGTATGTATTATGTGTAATTAATATTATTTTTTATTTCAGGTTTTATCTGTGTTTTATTAACGCATATTTCTTCCATATTTGATATAAATGTATATATTTTTTTCATTGCGAGAGTTTTGGGGGTGGTGGAACGAATTAGGCTATTTACATGTAAAATGCGTCTTAACTTACGAAACGACTTAAATTCGTAAATTAAGGCCCCACTGTATTTAAAATACTCTGTATTCAATGTTTCTAACACTTCTTTCTCAGGGGCAGTGATCACCTATATCAAAAACTGATCCTAAATTTTTTTTTAATTTTTCATACACTTTCCGCGCAATAGCTGTTTATCTCTTTCCAGAACTCAACTTTCTTATATTAGAAACAGGACATTTCTAAAATAGAACAAACGTCTAATTTTTCTATGATTTCCTCATGGGAAGTAATGGGTATACCATTACTTAATTTTACCGATTTTGTATTTAAAACAGTTTTAACAGTAATTTCGGCAAAAATCGTATCTACAGTAGAGTCACCAGTAATTAACAAAGACAAGCATTTTGATTTTATCTTAATCCCTTAGTACCACTATTTTCTTATAGTTTCTGAATGTGCAAAAACAGTATTTTCCAAAAATATGGATGTACTAAATTGTGTTTTTTTTCAGGATATTTCTAGATTCAAGAAACTACAATTTAATTTAATTTGCATTGCACTCACTTAATTTAAACAATACTTTTATACTTTCATCAAAATTATTTAACTGGTTGATGATTTTTGAAACTGGGCTATAACAATTTCACTGTTTTTTGCAATACATTTTGCTTACTACTTGTCCAATAGAATAATATTCGTCCATTTTAACGAGTTAAAAACGAATTCACAACTATAACAATATAATAACAGCTGATGGCCTATAATGAATTAATAAAAATAATACAAAAGACTGAGTTACTGGAAAAAGTAACACATATACTATACACGAGTACGCAGCACTGAATGAAACACTATCACTGAAAGCAAAAAAATAGCAATGTGCGATTAAGAGATGTTTTATTCAATTGTTTCGATTGTAAAAACATTTCGATGTTTCTCATCAACTGTACTGGGCTCAATAGTCATCCAGTTCAGTGTTGTTACTTACACTACTGTAGGCATAAATCATTGACATAACAATCGAATGAATCCTCAACTTGCAATCGGAACAGATGCTGCCAGAAATGTTGAATAATTATTCCAATTAAATGGTGAAGGTCTATATAGTTTTTTTACATGAATGAAAACACACACTTTTACATGAATGCACGCACACCCATATTTTATACTTATACTTAAGAGACCTAAAAAAGTCCCATTAATTCACCTTCCACTGAATTAATTCCACCTTCCATTAATTAAGCAATCAATTGAATTCACTATCAATACTTTTTGCATAGTGAGAAGTAATTACTAAAGCAAAACTTACTTGAAACTAAAGGTGGAATATCATTTCCTGTTGACTCTGTTTCAGAGCTATTTTTAACGTTTGGTTCATCAATAACAATTTCTGGGCCAACTGTCAAACAAGCTGTTGCTTCCTTGTATTTGTTTAAACTGTCCAACTAAAAAAAAGGAAACATTTATACAATAAGAAAATTACTACAGAAGAGGGCAATGTTAATACCACCTAAAACCATCAATTTGACGACAAATAAGCTCAGTTATACACAGCCATACAGGTTGTTACTAATATGGAAAAAGTTGGAATCCTTCAATGTAGTGTCCATAAAAAATTGATAAAAATAAAAAAAAAATGGTAATCAAATTTCAAAACCAAAACTCACAAAAAAAAATTTCTCAAAAACAAAAAAAATGTTGACTGGGATAGGATAAAAAAAACCTAATTGATCAGGCCAAATAAACCAATATGGCCACTCCCCAATGGGTTAGATTAGATTATATTAGAGACTAGAGGAGGGGATAGTATAATCCCAGGTAATTGCAAAATGCAAGACAACGTCTAAACAGAATCAGTTACTCTGCAATACTGCTTAAACTGGCTCGATATTTTTTACAGGGCCACAAATCTTTGTTTCTGCATCCATAAGATAGCCACCACAATCAACTTGGGGGAACCAGCTTTAAAAAAGCACAAATTGTATAAATATAATCTTATGACAGTACACTACCTAGTATTTCTTTACTCGATACTTTAATGCAATACTTTTATTAATATCACTCCTAGTAATAAGGTATATAAAAACTATTTTGTTAAGCTTCACAAAGAGTAACACCGGCCTTAGCAGATTTGAACCTGAGATCTCTTGCAAAGTACCACTAAAACATTCTGAGATAACAAAAGTGTAATTAATATAGACTTCCTGACTTCGTCCAGACTACACCCACACTACACTACCTGAAAAAACTACAAATAACTAGGGGTCTGCGGGGCCCCTAATTTTACAGGCCGGGCCTAATTTTACAGCCCGACTAATTTTATTGGTCGGGCTTCCAATTGAAAAGCCCGACTTCGGTTCAGGCTAAGCTTACAGTTCAAAGGGCCAAGTAAATATTAACTTTTATTTTTAGGCAATAATGTATACAATACGCATACGTATTTTCACTACCAAAATACAAATAATATAAACAAAGAACAATTTAATTATCATTGAAGGTCGTGTCTAACCACTTATAATTATTCTATTTGTTTTACTCGACAAAGCCAATTGACCTGTCAGTGGGTGCAATATTATCGGTTAGTTGTTTTATTTATTGTGATGCTCCAATGAGAGTGGACTGTGCATGTTTACTTGTCTGGCCAGGTCAACACATTGCCTTTTCAAATAAATACGTGTGTGACTGACAACAGTTCACAATCAGTTCAGAGAATTTGCAAATGTCCTTTTTTCGGAATGTATATCGTTTCGTGATTGTCACTAAATTAAAAGATGTGATTTTCAAAGATAAAAATCAAATGAAAATATTCAACACTATGAGGGTGTATTACATCGGTTTGTGGCGGTATTCAAACAACTTTTGCATGCCGATATAATTGGCCCGTGGCAGTACTCACCAACTTTTGTGAACCGATGTAATCGGTCTGTGGCGGTATTCAGTCAGACCAACAGAGCCTGTATTATATCGGCCTGTGGTGGTATTCACCCAACTTTTGCGTGCCGATATAATCGGCCTGTCGCGGTATTCACACAACTTTTGCGCGTCAATGTAATCGGCCCATGACGGTATTCAGCCAGACCAACAAAGCCCATATTACATCGCTTTATAGTGGTATTGACACAATTTTTGCGTGCCGATATAATTGGCCCATGGCGGTATTTACACAACTTATGCACAACGGTATAATCAGCCCTTGGTGGTATTCAAACGGCGTTTAAAAACCGATTATATCTACTAGTGGTGGTAGTTTTTTTTAAACTCAGGCCTAGCTAAAAATGTGGTAGGTTCCCGTTTGGCCCGACCCGACCTGAGCACCAAAATAAACCCTGACCCTGAACTCTAAACTCGGCATGCAGACCCCTACAAATAACATGTTTTGGCCCCTTCGTTCCACAATCCTGAGACCAAAAACTTATCCTAACATCTCTCCATAAGCACAGACAAGATAACAATATTATGTCAAAACACTCTGGAGCTCCCTGCTGCAAAATGTCTGACTTGTATAAGGTGTGAATTACAGTGCCTAATCACGGGTGATGACTCACTGGGGTGTGTACGTGCATACTACAAGTTTTACAATTATTTCAAATTAAATGAACATTAAATTTAATCAAAATGCCATTACCTCACTCTCAACTGTTTCTGAAGCCAACTTTGATGTATCAAGATCAGGTTCTAATGAAATTTCTTCTTGGGTACTAACCTTTTCTGCAGATTCTTTATTTTTTGCAAATTTATTGTTACGACCACTTTTACCTAAAATTACAATATTTCAATTAAATAATGATATAAAAGATTACAAAAACTGAAATCATTTTCTTAAAAATGTATTAAGTTTATAGACTGCTATTATAATTTCAATATATATATATATATATAATGAATATATATATATATATATATATATATATATATATATATATGAATATATATATATATATATATATATATATATATATATATATATATATATATATGAGAGGGCCAACAGGAAAAATATATAGTGGTACCCCAGTTAATGGTCTTAATTCGTTTCTGAACTAAGGCTGTTATCTAAGCAAAATGCTGTGCGAGTCAGTATTTACAATAGAAACTTATGGAAAAACATGTTAATTTGTTACATATAAAAAAAATTGAGTACTTACTAATATTACATAAAAAAACCACACAAAACCACACACACACACACACACACACACACACACACACACACACACACACACACACACACACACACACACACACACACACACACACACACACACACACACACACACACACACACACACACACACACACACACACACACACACACACACACACACACACACACACACACACACACACACACACACACACACACACACACACACACACAAATCAATACTGTATATTTTTTTTAGTAAACAGTATTATTATTGTTTAACTTTTTTAAAAAACTAACAAATTAAAGACACAGAGTTGATGACACACTAAATAAAATTAGGTATGATGACAGAAAAGGAATAGGAGTGGGCATTCTGAGAACAGATAACTAAGAAATATCCTGTTATTACCCCACAAAAACCAAAACACCATTCAATCAAAGACTTGTTTGTGTTAACTCAGCGCAATGTTTATTTCTGTAGCACAGTACAATGTTATCTCTATATTTTCACATCTGCTTAGAAATAATATAAAAAATGAAAACACTTTTAAATGTTCAGCCATTTATCTGAAACCTAAACTGTTATGCGGGTCATTTTTTATTCTGTGAATTAGACCTTTCTCCAGATAGGATGCAAGCTGGGGTATTACTGTATATGTAATTCATGAGTATGTGATATACTTTTCAAATGATAATTTGAAGGTTATAAGTTAAAAAGGAAAATAATACTAATAGTTCAAAGAATAGTAGATTTCGCAGTATATTCTTAATTACTTGACCAATGCTGGACAACAGTACTTTGATGCGCTTGTGACCTTTTCCACCAATTTATCTAGTAGCAGTAACATTTAGGAAAAATGTCGGACAATCTTTATTGGAAATGTTATGCTCTTTCTTTGTGAGTCAGTCAACATTATGTTAGGTTTTGCCATTCAGTTAGTTTTATAGGAAATATTCAGGAACTAAATTTGTTAACATTAAATCAGAGGTCACCATCTTGAAACGAAATGAAGAAGGTTAGCCATCTTTGTTTGGAAGTGAATGAGAAAAAAATTTTACACATACATTGTTTGGGCTTTATATAAGATACCTTCATACCAAATTTCAAAACAGTCAATGTGTTTGATCAAAACTGCATAATAAACAATTCAGCTGTTTCCCTTAAGCTAACTCATGGAAAACAGTCAGCTTGAGCACAAAAACCCAAGACACTGACAACTCTTGTTAGTCAGCTGCACTGCTGACAGCAGTTGTGCAGGCATCAGCGTTTTATTGGAATGTTTAAAATCATGTTTACTCCTGATACAAGAAGTCTGCTGCTTTCTGCTGGTCTAACTCTTGACTGATGTATTGGAATAGTTAGGGATGAGTGTAAAATAGGGTGAGAGTGAGCACCACACTCTTGTTTTCACTGTCTACAGAAATAGCTGGAGCAGGAAACAAACAAAATAAAAAAAAACTACCGGTTTTACTGATTTATCAAAAACTATGTACATAAAATTTCTAATAAACCAAATCAAAATTTGAATTATCAATGGTTTTTTAACATTTTAAAACTAAAACTAAAACGTCAACTGTTCTAATAGGATGTATTACACAATATAGATAACCTCTAAACAGTTTAACAGAAAAGCATTAATACCTGTGGTTGCAGGACGGTATTTAAGGAAGCCGTCTTTGGTCCCATCTAAATAATATTGAATACTTTGTTTGAGTTTAGGCACACGTTGATCTGTTGCTGAACCCAAAATCAACTCAGCTGTTGTGTCTAAATTATCTACGGATGGCAAACCTTTAACTAAACCTGCTACTCCTTTCACAAGCTGATCAATTGGTATCTGAAAGTAAACATTACATTTTAAACACTAACGATAATCCAAGTAATAAATTAAAATTGCATAGATACATTAAAACTTTGTGATTGTGGCAAATAGTTAATTATTTATCTTTTTTTATTTGTTTCACCTAACTTTGGGGTACACAAAATCAATCACTTTTTAATGTTCTGTGCCTTCCTCGTAGCCCAGTATTGCTTGATTCGTTGTGATCTTGCTTTTCTTTCATCGTCAGAAATTTGGATCGTTCGCTTGGATTTGATTAATTATTTATATTAAACTGTTATTTTATTTTTCATGTCAACAAAGTTCATATTTTCTTGAATGATAACACTCCATAACATACCTGTACTTTTTATAACACTCAGGTGACTTTAGAATCTGTTACCTTCTTATGTCACTATTCCACGGATTTACTAAATTCATGAATATACCAATATTTTGATTTCATTTGTGATATGCAATAAAATTTTTCAATCTCTATAACTTTATTTATGATATTCCACTTGAAAATACTACAAATGTTACGTTTATCTAGCAAATTTTAGTATAAACATAGGCACAGAATTTAGCTTTTTATGATATATATATATATATATATATACATATATATATATATACTAGCTGTTACCCGTTGCGGCTTTGCCTGCAATTATAATGTAGGCTATAAAATTTATAGTCGATTTTCAAAATCAGAATAGATCATTTAATTTTAATATATTTCTATTTACAATATTATACGATTTATGGTTTTCGGCCAAGAAATATACATTTTTTCTACTCGATACTCTAAAACAGGGTCCTGTCATATTTTAATAAAATACAGTATTATTAAAAAATCACTATTATTCAATGAAACGGAATAGTATTGTGTTTATCTCAGGTACCTAAACCGTGTTCATACCAAATTTAATCTCAATTGGTCCAGTAGTTAAAGTGTGATTGAATAACAAACAAATAAAAAAAAACAAACTTTAAGAAATATAATATGATTACCTGTTACCCGTCACGGCTTTTCCCGCAATCGTAATATACATTAAAGATCACGCATCACCGTATTAGGACCAACAACCGTGTTAGTTAGGTTATGGTGTATTTCTTTTTTAAAATAAAGGTTTTTTTAACGCACCACCGTGTTAGTTAAGTTATGTTATGGAGTACTCTTTAAAAAAAATTAAGGCTTTTTTCCTGCATCACCGTATTAGGCCCAACAACCGTGTCAGTTAGGTTTTGGAGTACTATTTTTTAAAAAATAAATAAAGGTGTTTTTTAATGCATCACCGCGTTAGGCTTAACAACCATGTTAGTTAACTTATGCAGTATTCTTTAAAAGAAATATAAAGATCTCTCACGCATCACCATGGCCTAACAAACGTGTCAGTTAAGGTTTGGAGTACTCTTTAAAAAAAATAACGGTTTTTTTCACGCATCACTATGTTAAACTTAACAACCGTGTCAGTTAAGGTTGAAGTACTCTTTAAAAAAAAATAACGGTTTTTTCACACATCGCCATAATAGGCCCAACAACCATGTCAGTTAGGATATGTGGTATTATTTAAAAAAATATAAAGGTTTTTTTACGCACCACCGTGTCAGTTAGGATATGTAGCCTAGTATTTTTTAAAAAAATATAAAGGTTTTTTCACGCATCACCGTGTTAGGCCTAACAACCGTGTCAGTTAGGATATGTAGAATTCTTAAAAAAAATATAAAGGTTTTTTCACACATCATCGTATAGGCCCAACAACCGTGTCAGGATATGTCGTATTCTTTAAAAAAATATAAAGGTTTTTTCACGCATCATTGTGTTAGACCTAACAACACATGTTAGTTAAGTTACTCTTTAAAAAAAATATAACGGTTTTTTTCATGCATCACCTTATTAGGCCCAACAACCGTGTCAGTTAGGTTATAGGTACTGTTTAAAAAAAATTAATAAAGGTTTTTTTAATGGATCACCGTGTTAGGCATAACAACCATGTTAGTTAGCTTATGGAGTATTCTTTTAAAAAACTATAAAGTATTTTTCACGCATTACCATGGTAGACCTAACAACCGTGTCAGTTAAGGTTTTCAGTACTATTTAAAAAAAATAAAAGTTTTTTTCACACATTACCATGATAGGCCCAACAACCGTGTCAGTTAGGATATGTAGTATTCTTTAAAAAAATATAAAGGTTTTTCACGCATCACCGTGTTAGGCCTAACAGCCGTGTCAATTAGGTTATATAATATTCTTTAAAAAGTAAAGGTTTTTTTTACACATCACCGTGATAGGCCTAACAATCGTATCAGTTAGGATATGTAGTATTCTTTAAAAAAATATAAAGGTTTTTCACACATCACCGTGATAGGCTCAACATCCGTATCAGTTATGTTATGTAGTATTCTTTAAAACTTTATACAGGTTTTTCACGCATCACCGTGTTAGGCCTAACAACCATGTCATTTAGGATATGTAGTATTCTTTAAAAATATATAAAGGTTTTTCACACATCACAGTGTTAGGCCTAACAACCGTGTCAATTAGGTTATGTAGTATTCTAAAAAATAAGCTTTTTTTTTACCATCACCATGATAGGCCCAACAACCGTGTCAGTTGGGATATGTAGTAGTCTTTAAAAAAATATAAAGGTTTTTTCACGCATCACCGTGTTAGGCCTAACAACCATGTCAGTTAGGATATGTAGTATTCTTAAAAAAAAATATAAAGGTTTTTCACGCATCACCGTTTTAGGCCTAACAACCGTGTCAGGATATATAGTAGGCTATTTTAAAAAAATATATAAAGGTTTTTTCATGAATCACCTTGTTAGGCCTAACAACCGTGTCAGTTTGGTTATGCAGAATTCTTTTAAAAAATTGGTTTCTTATCACCCAAAACCCTTGTTAGTCGTATTTTTATTGTTTTACCGATTTACAACACGTTACTGATTTTCGCCTGGTACCAATTTTGAGGTTATGTTGGTCACTTTTATTTTAGATTATCGTACTTCTCGTGCTTTCATATTTTAGATTCTTGCTCTTGGGCACATAATAAAGCATTTTAGTAACAAAAATATCGAAAAATATAGGTTATGCTACACTGCATATTTACTATTTTTTCATGTAATGTAATTACACAAATATATATACTACCGTACAATTGGCACTCTGTGTAGGGATTTTTTTACATTTAATATTGAAAATTCAACACAAAGTAACAAATTAAAGTCAGTTTTGAAAAAAATTTCAACTAAAATATGAAAATGTTACATTAAAAACAATAATTTTGCAATAAATAAAACACAGATTAAGATTATTAAAATAGGATTGAATCTATGTTCATCTCAGGTAACTAAATCACATGTCCAGTAAATAACTACAATTAACACATGACACAAAACTAAAAACTGATAATTATTTTGGGCTGGGTAAGTAGTATAATGACGTTTTGTAAAACGGGAATAGGCCTATATGTATCTCTGATACTTAAACCATATTCGTACCAAATTTCATCTCAATTGGTCAAGTGGTTAAAGCGTGATTGAATAACAAACAAACAAACAAACATACAAACAAACATACAAACATACAAACAAACAAACAAACAAACACACAAACTTTCAGAAATATAATATGAATTAGATATATATATATATATATATATATATATATATATATATATATATATATATATATATATATATATAGTGGGGCCGTGTTTAATTTGACTATATTTACTTAAGGTGGTCAGATTACCAAAAAGGTTGGATTATCAAGGGATTGCTATATATATATATATATATATTACAGTGAAATAATCACAATATTACAAATTATTATATACTATACAATACAGTATTAAAAAAAACAACTTTTTTTGTAAAGCCACACATTCACATCAGTATTAGTGATAGCTTTGAAAGTCTGAACATGGGGTCAACAATTTCTGGTACAACTGATATAACAAACTGACATTTTCTGGACATTTGAGAAGTGGCCACGTAATTTAATTAACAAAAAAAAGACTTCACCCATTACTTTTCATCCATTTCCAACCAAATGAACACTTTGAAAAATTGTAAAAACACAACAAAAACTTTCTCACATTTAATTTTATTGATTGATACATAAACCTCTTCAGAGGCTATTCATATAAATAAAAGCACGGGAAATTTAACATTTCTGAAATTACATTCAGCACATTTTGCTCTAAATTTGAACATACATGAACACTACAATTACTTTTAATTGGTATACCAAATTTGAAATAAATGAAAATTACCAGTTTGGGAGCACATAAGAAACCGATAGAGGTCAGGGTTTATCTATATTTTATTTTATTTGAATTTTTTCCTGAATAAAAATTTCTTTTGAAATTTTTAATGTTATCATCCTGAAATTTCAATTACAGGAATGCTGTAATTTTTCTGCCTTTTCTAGCTTCAAACAAATTCAATGAAGTATTCAGGCAATGTCAAAAATTACAAAATGTTTGAAGCAAATATGCTGGAAATGTTCAAGGAAAAATACACACACACACACACACACACACACACACACACACACACACACACACACACACACACACACACACACACACACACACACACACACACACACACACACACACACACACACACACACACACACACACACACACACACACACACACACACACACACACACACACACACACACACACACACACACACACACACACACACACACACACACACACACACACACACACACACACACACACACACACACACACACACACACACACACACACACACACACACACACACACACACACACACACACACACACACACACACACACACACACACACACACACACACACACACACACTAGAAATTAGATCAAATTTCAGTTTAATTCAATTGACAATTTTTAGAAAAGCTTTAAAAAGCTTTTTGATGGAAACTTAAAAAATCAGTCTACAGTTATAAGCAAAACAGTTCTGTATGCTATATTTCATCAAATTCAGCAATTAGTTTAGCCTAACACAGACATGTGCAGATAGACATCCAATGTTTTGGATTCCAGTGAAATGCTAAGAACGTACTGGTTACACAAGTTTTTGATTTGGTGTGTCCGAGAAGCAAAGAAAAAGTTTCAAGATGAACAGGAGAAGAAAAGGGGTGTATAAATTCAAGAAAAAAAGGGGAAGAAAGTGAAAAGAATACAAACAATAAAACAGGAATGTTTGAAGTATGTAAGTAGCCTATTGTGTGTTTTGTGTAAATATGCTATACAGATATAATATGGGGAGGGCTACATAATTATACACACTTTGTTTTTCCTAAATCATTTTTGAGACAAATGTACCTTCAAAAAAATATTCAAAATACTGATTTCAAATTTCATTGGACAATTTCTTCACATTCCTCGACATGCTATACTAAAAAAATATTTTTTTAAATTCATTAAAAAATATACAGAAAATTTTAGTACTTTAGAAAGAAAATCAATAAGGCATTAAAATATTACTCAATAATAAAAATTTAAAAAGGTTCTAGACATATAGCAAAAATATGAAGTCTAATCTATAACAAATACTTCGTAAGAAAAACGTGCACCAAAAGTGAGCTATTAAGACCCACGATCTTGAAATGAACGCAGATCCTAACCTATAGACTCTGTTAATATACCTAAGTGCAGATCTAATAAAGTGGGTTAATTAACTACTAGGTTCACTTGTATCAACTTCAAGCCAGCCTACGTTTTACTGCATCATACGAGAGTAAAAAAAAGTAAACAAGGTTTGGCATTTTTCATTTTGACTTCAGATTTGTAGTGAGAACCACCTCGGAGATGCCCGACAACATGAAGAGTCTCCATTTGGAAAGTGGTCACTGGAATTTTTCCAACTGTATATTGTTTTTGCTTGTAAGAATAACTTCATTTAAAAAAAAATCTGTATTGGCTAAAATTTTATTTTTTTAAATAATTAATAACTCAACAATATATTTAAAAAAAAATGTCTTACCTTGCCAGGAGGTTGAAGGATACCAGCTTTCTTATAAACATCAGCTAACTCTGATTCTGGTAAAATATAGTTTCCCAGTAAAGCTGCTAAAATACAAAGACGCTCTGGCGTAACTCCTAAACCCTTTATTAATTCCGATAAGATGTATTCTTTTGATTCCAATGAACCCTTCAAATACAAAAAAGCCATGATTAATGCTTTAATATTTCAATAATTTTTAATGATATTTTAATCACTAAAAACTAGTGTAAGAGCTAAATTAAAAAATGTTAAATATTGTTTTATTTTAAAGATGTGTTCAGATGATTAATTTAAAATAGTAAGAAAGTTTGAAAGCAATTTGAGTTCAGTTTATGAATAAAAACAAATTAAATATACCAGCCTAACAGTTTAACCTAGTTAGAGGTTATTAATTAGGTTAATTTAATTAACAGTTAAAATTGCACATAGTTAAAATTGAAGTTATAGCATATAAATACTAGAAAAGCAAAAATGGTCATAATTCAATTTAAATAAAAAAGACTAATGACTAAACCTAAATTGATATTTACTTACGTTAAATAATATGTTGTTTGAAAGAGCAGTGATAAATTGATCAAGCAAAATTGGTAACATAAATTTTAAAAAATAAATAGAAATTGTACAGTGTGCAGAAGCAGAGAGTGTGTGTGTGTGTGTGTTCACGTGTGATGTACACAAATTAAATATGAAATTTCAAGAGAAAAATAATGGTGAAAACACACACACATGCGCGTGCGCACGCGCACACACACACACACACACACACACACACACAGTGGTATGTGTGTTTTTCACTATTATTTTTCTCTTGAAGTTTCACATTTAATCCATGTATCACCTTCCTATTTTTTAAGAAGTTATGTTCAAGACTGTAGTCCAATTTTTTTAACATCCTAAATTAGTTTCTTAATGGTTTAGGTTCCATACGTGCACCTCTCGAAATGTTACTTGCATTTAAAAAATTCCATTTTCAGACTTTTCACCTAGCCTGTATAGTTTGAAAAATCAATTACTTTATATATTTATTTTTTTTATATTAGTTGACAATCATTTTGATAATATACGTGCATTATAAATAATTTCATTAATATACTGCTGGTGCAAATAGTAAAGAGTATTTTGAATGGTTTAGCAATTCAGTCAACACTGTTGGTTTCTAAAAGTCTAGTTTTTAGGTGAACTGACTTATCTTTCACATTTTTAGTTTGGGAATCACCAGTGGACATAGAAGACATACATTTGATTTTCTTGTTTATTTTGTTCTCTAAATTTTACATGTGAGTAACATTTGCTGTTAATTTCTTCATCTGTTCATACTAAAGTTTGTATTTGTTTTGCCATTATAATCCAGGTTATCCGCAGTCCTCATTACACGTATTCTAGCGGATAATCAGGCATCTGCTGTATGTGAATTAAATTAAATAAGTAAAATTTCTAACATATAGTAAGATTTTAATAAAGAATTTACTTACTTTGTATGTAAGTTTAAGCTGTCGAGCTGAAAAGTAACGTGGTGGGTCAAATGCAGCGTATTCAGCATCATCAGCAATTAGACCATGGAAATTATTTTCTCTGCAATAAGCAATTACTTCTTGTTTATGATCGTCCATGGTACACACAACAGCTATATTGAGATGTCTCAGAACCATTCGTAATGCAGTACGCAGACATACTGGAGATGTCCACCAAACCTTGGGAGGAGGGGTTCCTTTAGTAGCAACATGCTTCAATACCTGAAAAAAAATTTTAAAGAATTTAATTTAGAAATTAAAAATACCATAATACATTTAAATATTATGCAGCAGTGTTAATATAATATAGTGAAGTACTGAAAATGTTTATATATATATAAATTCCAAAATTTTAGTTGATATTCAATGGAAGTTGCAGTACATGTATAGTTGCACTACACTAATACTGCAACACTGCCTCAACAAATGATGTATCACTTGATTAGCACACAATTCCAAGTTATATTTTATCCCTTCCTTTGTTCATTTAAATTGCATACATTGTAACACAGTTAATAAAAGCCTTGGCTATTGTAGTTCTACATGCTCATATCAATAATTAGAAGTGTGTGGCAAAGTGGGAGGACAGACTACAGATGTTTAAAGTTTAAAAAATGCATCAGGTAGTATAGGAAGTGTTTTATCTTTGACCTACATGCAATATAGCTTTTCCGTATCTCGTATGCCACATTAAGTCAGATATTCTTAAACCTAGTATAATCGGGAACTGGAAAAGTAAAAATATATGAGCACAAAAACATTTAGATACCAATATTGTCCTCTGTTCTATAAGATTCAAGACTTAAATGCTGACTTCCTTACATGAAGATTATTCTAAATTATTCAAAAACAATTTATGTAAAGCACACATCTTTATCAGTGAAATCAGAAAAAAACTTATGACATCTAATTGAGAAAACAAATAACTACATGTAGTTAAATATGGTAACAGATCGTTACTTTGCCTGTTCTAGCGACAATGCTAGGTTACAGTAACCACTAAAGGGTTAATCATTGCTTTTCATCCTCAAATATGTACATAGTCCACAGATCTGTCCAGCAAGTTTAACAAATATCAGAAGGCGTTGCTTCTTCAATGCAAATCTGCTTCACAGGTTCAACACGAAAGCTGCTTGCCTTTGTCATTAGTTAAAAATTACTCAACCTAAATTTGATGGGAAGATCAAAATGCTCACCTAAGACAAACCTTCAAGGCAACTTGAAGGATGCAAAATAAGTAACATTGATACAGACATCAGACTGTGTTTTTGAGCAACTTTTGTAATTTTTGTATATATATATATATATATATATATATATATATATATATATATATATATATATATATATATATATATATATATATATATATATATATATATAAATAATTAAGCATATTCGTATTAATTTTTTCAGAAAAAAATTGTTGTTTGTACTGCAGTTTAACAATATGTACTACTTAATCTTGTACAAATTTAAAAGTAATATTCAATTAATGTATAAGATTCTAAACATTACTACCGATTGTCAATTCAAAAATTGTTTTTATAGAGGAGAAACAGAAATGATTCAACTGTACCTGATTGATTCTTAGTCGGGTTTTTTGTTGTGTAGAAACCCATTCTCCCATACGCTGAGGTTCGGTACACCCATTGAAAAACACAACAAGATCGATATTTGCTTTCTGTAGGCTACTAACAAACTCTGCCAAAAAAGTTACCATTCGATTCCACTGGCCACCACATGCCCAATCTGCAAAACAATACACTAACATAATATGTGAACTAAGAGTTAAAACCTACAAAAATTGTGTGAGAAAATATGTGGAAGGTTATGTTCCTCAAAAAATATTTAGACCTAGTAATACCTGCCCAAAAATTGAAGGTGACAGATTTTTTCAAATTTTATTTTTGTTAGTCTAACAGAAACTTGCATGCATAACAACAAAGAGCTCACTTGTGTCAAGATTCTTTTCAAACTTTCTAGAAACTGGAAATAGGTCCCAATCACTAAATAGGACTTGCATATCTAGGCTAAAAATGCTAATGGACGTGGATCGAAAAGTGGCACTGCGGTCATATTATTGCAAAAATCTGTCCCCACAATCTGATATCTATCCCAGCACAATGCCCTTGGAAAGGTTTAAGCTTATTTCTAAGTATTTACACTACAGTGACAGTAGAATCCTTCCATACTTCCATGGCCCGAAAGGTTTTTTAAAATATATACTGTTGTTCAAAAATGTACAAAAAGTTCATGTGCATTTGTTTTATCTCCGAATATCTCAATTTATAAGTACATAAAAAATCTGTAGAAGATGTCTTGGTTTTAACAGTACATTTCTTTCAAATCTGTCCAGTTCAGTATTAAAACTTGTGAACCGTGTCTCTCCACTGGTTATACATGGGTTATTTTTAGTTTATACAAAAAAAGTATGGTTTTTGATTGTTCAGCAATTTTCTTTAAATCCAGTAAGTCTATAGAAATTGTTTTTCTCTCCTTGAGCCCTTACTGGACAAAAGATTTACCTGTTACATGGAAAATTGATATCAGAAATGGTATCACAACCATTCGCCTAAGTCAATTAGTCCCGTGATGATTGTCTTACATATTCAATGTTACAAATTAGTCCTGCTATAATTGACCCTGTATTATCAACTAAAAGGATAACTTAAAGATCTTACAAAATAGTTCTTATAATGGCCCCGTATTATCCAATAAAAGGATAACTTCCAGTTCTTACAAACATAGTTCTTATACTGGCTCTTACAGTTCGTAACCTCCATGCAATCTACTTTCAAACAAAACTGTTAGGTCTTTCATGTAACACTTTTCCATACTAGTGTTGCAAAACCATATTAGTTAGGTTCTTGAGACAGCTCTTTTTTTTAAAGTTTCTATTGTTTTTATTATAAACTACACGCATTTAATTAATCATAAATACTGCTTTCATACAAAACCATGTAAGGTTTTTTTGAAAAAGAAACTTATTTTTTTTAAAGTTTCTTTTGTTTTTATTATTAATTACATGTACAGTAGAATCTTGCCAATCTGACCTATTCAGGGCACAGCTGGGTTGAATTAGTGGGAAAGTCGGATTATATGGAAAACCATTAAAGAACATTTAGAAGTATTGAACTGAACTTATTACACTAAAAAACTTTGAATTACATGTTATTAATAAATGTATTATACTAAAACATAAAACAGCACACAGAATCTCACTACAGTAATAAAGAGCAGTTCGTCAAATCATCAAACTTGACGGAAAAATTTTACAATTTTTTTTTGTTTACCAAATGTTTGACATTTTCTTGCCGCTACATCTCGCAATCTCATGAAAAGTAAATATATTTTACATTTTAGAAAACAATGAATAAAAAAAATACTTGAAACGAAATATACACACAAGCAGAATGCACTCTAAAATGTCAACTCTTCTATGAATTTGAATTGATAATAAAATATGGAAATGAACGAACAAAGCATGTATACATGCTGACCCTCCTTTTTTTGAAGAGAATGTAGGTCATCGGCTGGATGTGTAAGTGATGCGAAAGCATAAAGGCCTGACACGAAAGTGGCGAACGGGCATTGCACATTTGGTTTTGCTACAAATCTTTTGAATTGCTTGAAATATTATTCTTTGAGGCTAGGTCGGATTAAACAGACGGTTGGATTAGCCAAGGTCGGATAAGCGGGCCTTAACTACTGTATTTAATTAATTATTAATACATTAGCCACTTAGTAGAATGTACATGAAACCAATTGGGCAAGGGATAAGTTTTGTTGGCACAAATATTTCTGGGATGAATTGTTGTACAATCTACTCTTCTACTAAAGAAAAAAACCGATACATATAGAATGCTGAAATTGAGCAGAAAACAAATTCCAAACCAGATAAAGGAAAAAAATCTTGGAAAGATGGGAAATAATTACATTGCATAATGAAAATGCCATTGTACTGAAATGGAGAGATAAGCGAGTTATAACACTTTTGTCCTTAATTACCGACTGTAGCATGGAAGACAAATAAAAATGGCAAAGTGAAGTGAAGCCTTTATGATTACAGTGAGCAAACAGGAGGAATAGATCTACGGGACCAAATGCTTCACATCAAGGAATCATTTGAACCTATTTCAGCTATTTGCTAACGAAACAAGGAAAGGGTAGGGCTGCCATGACTTTAATGCTCAGTAACCCCACAACTTTGAGATGCGCAGTTCAAAGACACAGCAGACTAACCAGAACCTTAATCACATAACGACTAAGCCCTTTACTTGTCAAAAAACAAACTGTCTATATACTGCTGTTTTTTTTTGTTGACATTTAATATGTTGTTAATATATACATACTCGATTAGTTGAAACAATCAGCCAGAGGTGCCAGTATAAAAGATTTCTTTTCTATTTTAAAATAGTCTCAAGTTACACAAGCAGTACAACAGGCCAATTTTTATCACAAAAAAAGGAAATGACTAAGAAAACCATTTGTCATCACAGTAATGACAGAGAATACTTTTTTTCTTATTCAAATATTTTTAAGTCGTTCCTGATAAACTAGACATTAATGTAAACACGATCCAGTTAATCGGGTCCCTATTATAATTCAAAATTACGCCCAAATACCTCATATATTTTTTATGTTGAATAAAAAAAATTTAAATAAAGAACTAAAAAGTTTAGTAACCACCAAGTTGTTAAACAGAACGTGATTTACATCTCAGATAAATACCGAACTACTGTGACCTAAAAAACAAAAAATTTTAATAAAAGGAAAATTGTAAACATACAAGGTATGACTATTAAATAACGAGACTGACGTTGCAGCAGAACAAGTGAGCATGCGCCAACCACCACTGACCGACAGCTGTTTAGTGTGAAGCTTTCTCTTCAGAATGCAGTTAGTCTCGTTTGTGTAACCAACACCGTTTAGTCATAACCTTCACTTCTGTTAGAGTTGTTTTGTTTTGCCGGAAAAAATGGTTAGTGTAATAATAGAGCAACGAATTGTTGTTAAATTTCACTTCAAACTTGGAAAACCGCTACTGAAACATAATTTACTGAAAGAAGTGTATGACAGTGAATGTTTAACGCGGGCACGTGTTTTTGAATGCTTTAAGCGTTTTCAAGATGGCCGACAAGACGTTGAAGATGATTCGCGGCCAGGTCACTCTTCAACGTCCAAAACGGATGACAATGTCGAAAAAGTTGCTAATTTGATTCGACCCGACTGTCAATTAAGTATTCGTGCAATTGGTGAAACTGTAGGCATTCATAAAGAATGTGTACAAATTTTTACGTGACAATTTGAACATGCAAAAAGTGTGTGCCAAAAATTCTCACATTTGAACAACAAACAGCTCACAAAAGTGTTTGACTGACACTTTGGATCCCATTGAAAATGACCCAAATTTATTGAAAAGGATAATAATAATATGATGAATCGTGGTTTTTTACGTATGATCCGGAAACAAAGCACCAATCCATGCATTGGAAGACCCCAACTTCAAAGAGAGCCAAAAAAGCAAGAATCAGCAAGTCAAAATATAAAGCAATGATTGTTTTTTTCGTTATTCATGGGATTGTGTACCTTCACTGGGCTCCTGAAGGTCAAACAATTAATCAATATTACTACCTTGACGTACTTGGTAAACTACGTGAAAGAGTAAGGAAAAACGACCCGAAATGTGAAAGGACAAATCATGGGTTTTCCACAAAGACAATGCGCCAGCTCATTTCGCGTTATCTATCAAGAGGTTCCTGGTCAAGTATAGCATTCACCTTAATCACCAGACCTTGCACCATGTGACTTCTATCTGTGCCCTAAGGTGAAATCTGCATTAAAGGGGACGAGATTTGAGACTGTGGAAGCTGTAAAAGTGAAATCAGCAAGAGTCCTGGAGGAGTTGACAGAAGATGACTTCCAGCACTGTTTCCAATAATGGAAAATTCGCATGGAGCATTGTTGGGATAGAAAAGGGGTGTATATTGAAGATGATAATAAGTAATTATGTATAAAATGAAAATTCTTACATCAGTGTCGTTATTTAATAGCCACACCTCGTATTTTTAAAATTAAACATATTTTTCCTAATGTAAGATTGTTCTCAAGTTGTTGTTAAAAATAAATATTACAATTTATTGAAAATTATAAGACTAATCAAAGTTTTAATAATCTACTTTGTTTTGTTCTAATTAAGGTCCAAACTTATTTTGATTTAAAATGACTTCTCAAGTAACTTCCTCTTGCTTGAAAAATTTGTATACCAACATGTTTTTGAATCTTTACATAAAGCAAATATATTTGTTTAAAATTTGCTCAAAATAAAATTATATTACCTGAAAAATAGCCGCCATATAATCTGTCTAAGCAACATTCGCCATCGACAACAAGACTAAACTTAGTAAGCACATTGTTTCCACCTTTTTTCTGAGACTGTTTTGCAAGACGTGAAGATACAGATCGAGCAATACGCACTAAATCAACTCCAACACAAGACTCTGGAATTGTACTTCCTTCTAAAAATGACTGTAAATCTTGAATTCCCATTGTGGTTTTAAGTTTTCACAAATTCTGACAACTCCAAACTTAAATTTTTGACCAACTCATGAATGAAAAATAATACTATAACCTATTATCAGCGTACCTGCAAAATATAAAAATAGATTTTTATTTTATTTTACAAATAAAAGTTTATTGTCATACATTTTAAAACTAATAAGTAATATTAAACTAATCTTATGTATTTAGTGTTTCCTGCAGGTATTTTAAATAGCAAGGATTAAGTTTAAAGATAGACTTGTTGTCTCCTGTTACTAAATTCTTCACATACAGAATTTCGAACATGACTAAAGCAACATACACACTGGTATAGCTACTAGGCCTAATAACTGATATTACTACCCCAGCTAGTCTTACTTTAGATAATGAACAGTAGAGATGCCATATTGAGATGGTGGTTCTTTTTTTTTTGTGTGAAAAGATTATAGTACAGCATTAATAGAAAAAATCTCAAAAAAAAATTTTTTTAATTATGTAAAGTGTGTTTGAATATATATATTTCTTAATGTACATACTTTATGCCAGCTAGGCTAATACGGATGAGGGATGGGAGTAACTGTGGCTAGAACTAAAACCCTTAAAGAGCGCAGTTCACAGATGAAGCAGACCATATAAATTAATTAAGGATATTAAAGAAGAACAATTTTATTAATAATTGTGGGGCAGAAAATAAATTAGCAGAAGGAATACAGAGCATCAACCTTTCTTCTGAATGCTCTTCAGAAGACCCTGCTAAATATAGGTTGTCTTCGATTGGCATCTTATAATTACCGTAATTCTTTATAATTATAAACCATTATAAAATTGTCTGATATTCATTATTTATTTTTAAAATTCTTTTGGAAAATCCTCTCCATCACAGTATTAAAACCCTCATATTCTGAAAAAATGGATGCTGGTAACCTTGAATTACTGCACTTGCCTGTTGCGACTTCCAGCAAATAGGAAGTTAAAGTAATTCAAACCTATTGTTTGTTCCCATACAAAGTTTATTGTCATATATTTTTCTCCATTTTTTTTTTATGACTTAGGAAAATGAACACTATTACTGAAATTAATTTACATTTGTACCTTCATATATCCATCAGTAGATGGCAAAGTGTTGGTATTTTCATGCTCGTCAAACTACACCCCTTATTTATTTTCACTTGTACGTCTCGTATTTGTATGTACACGCTCACCAATTTATTTCTTCATCTATACTCATTATGTACACCTTTTACTACTTTCCAATTAAACAACTACACACATTACATGAAATAATATATATGAAGATCCACTGTTGATAGTTAAGACAGAAAAATAATATTGAGGGTGACTGTACTTGTGTTCCAACCAACATTCAGAATCTTCTTCTAGTCCAGTCAAGTCCAATTAAGAAACAGTGGTGTTCATTTAATTTAAAACAACGGTAACATATTCTGTTTGCAATTCCAGTCCAATTAAGTGAAAATTCAGTGGCACTGCACCTTAAAAGTAAACTTATAGTCTTGCACACTCAGATTATGTCTTCACGTCACAAAACACTATATATGTGTCATAGGATCAAGGACACCCAACATTTAATTTTTTTAAAAAAGTGCCACTTTTGACAACAATTCAGAACGAGAAATAGTGAAGTGAACAAGTTAATACATATCAAGTTGAAGTATAGTTCATTATTTAACTATGAATAAGGATAATACTAAAAACTTAATGATTATTCGGTAAAACTACTACAATTAATGTAACATCTGTCTTATGCACATATCATAACTTATCTTGATTAAAGAAATTTTAGTCAAAATTTATTAATAAAAAAAATTAACACAAAACTATTCTTTTCTTAATTTTTTGAACAAAAATTAAATCTGAATTTTTGAAAAACACATTTTAGAGAAGTTCTTTTGGTATTTCTATTTGGAAAGTTTCAACTTTGGATATTGCAATAAGTTAGAAAAGGTAATTAGAATTGTAATAACATTTTAAAAAATGATATTTTTAATCAGGTCTATAAATATTAAAAAAACCTGTAAATAATTAATGTGACCACCAGTAACAGATTTTATTTTTAAAATATGTTTCTTGAATAAAATAGTCAAACATTTCTTTTTACTTTAAAAAATATGAAACTGCTTTAAGAGAGTAATAACGGTGGTTATATAAACACTAAAATGTAGCTTCTAAATTATTTATGCAGTCAAGTGACCATAACTGTTTTATTTGAAATAAAACTACTAGTCCACGCATGACCAGATATCCAAGAATTATATTTTTTTTAAATACACATTTTCCTAAATATCTAGTACTCTTCTGGTCCAGACACTCGCCACTCCAACACCTCCATCAGTCTTGCGTACCAATTTTTAAATGGCCTTGACTCAGTGTTGAGTTTTTGTATAGCCTGCTGTATTCACAGCATTGTTCACTAAGAGCCTTCTAGTGCTCAGACTGTAATGAAGTTGACAACTGTTTCTCTATATTTGTTAAGACTCCATCCCTCGTTGACTAAATTGTGTATTGTGTAAATTGTTAGCCTAATTCATGGTAACCACTCAAATGAATTTTTCAAATTTTCAGCTTTTTCACAGTCGACAAATTTTCAAATTTCACAGTGGTATTTATGTCCGGGCACATATTTTACCAGTAAATTAAAGAACCATTTAGATAAATTTCTTAATTACTTAAGAATATCTGACAAATCATTAGTAGAACTAGCTTTAAAATTCCAACTCTAACACTACTTGCTGTAGAATATACAGAATGGGGCAATAAATTTCTTAGCATCCATATAAACAGCTTCTCTGCTCACTGTGTAAACATGTAGTGAGCGACAGGCTATAGTGTAGTCAGACAACACAAATACAATGCATAAACCGGACCCCAAAGTTTTTTCATTTTTTGTTAATAAATATTTGGAAATATTCATTTTTTATTACCTTATCTTGGAAATAGTTTATTATTACAACTGGAACAATTATAGACAATAAAAATGCAATTTCAGATCACTGAAACAGCCCAACTTAGTTTATGAAAATACTTAAAAAATGCCTACAACTAAGCTCATACAATTTTGCTTAATAAAGCCCAATTAATGTATTTCTTTGATGGGTGATGGAACTTAAGTTATCTATCTGTGTAGAATAATATAATTACACTCACAACAAGACACTGATAATTATCATTATTATAATCTGTTAATGAGCTCTCAAAAGATGATCTGGTGGTAGGATTGGTGCTCATTTCTAAGTTCCCGGGTCTGAGTCTTACTATGATTGGCTCAAAAAGTTCATTTTTCTAATGGCAATTCGCTAATTGATTATAATACATTCAAATTACAAATCTGATTTATAATTTAGATTTTTGACAATACACTGACAGAGTGGAACCCATAAACATAAGAATAACTAAGATACTGGTCTAATGTTATAAGCAAAGTATACAAAAAGTTACTCATCTTTCAGACATTTATAAACAAATAAACATGCAGCTTTAGAGCAAGAGTTATAAATTCTCTTATTATAATAACATAAAACTTACAAATCAAATATAGACAAAAAAGCCATATGTCAACAACATAAGGAATAAATAAATATACTTCTGACTACAATGATAAACACCATTAGATTTTTAAAAGCTTACACCAAACAGCCTCAGTTTGAAGTCACTCTAGTTTTCATAACTTTACAATAATCTTCTAAATAAATTTTTAAACAATCGTTAACACAATATATACATATTATAATCGCCTTATATTAGCTGTCTAAAAGGTTACTTCAACAAAAAATAATTAGGCCTAATCCAGGTTAGTACAATATAGGTTTTTTTCATAATATATGTTATACACATGATAATAATATGTACTGTAATGCACTTTGTCAGTTGAATTTTACAAACATAAGAAAATTACTACTAATATTATAAACAATGACTATTAATGCTAAAAAGTATATATATTATATATATATATATATATATATATATATATATATATATATATATATATATATATATATATAATCCCTACATATATAATACATAATCCCCAATTATAATATTATAATCCCTATATAATATTTGTACTATTCAGTATACAATCTTATATTTTATCTGATATAAAATTAATTTTCACAACAAAGAAAATAATTTTTGGAATAGTTTTCTTATTCCATACAACTAGAAGGAACAATTTTCAAACAAAATTGCTGTAATGACAATTTCTGAGTCCCCAAGAAAATATAATATTCAGAATAATGTATATTAAAAAAAAAAATCAGATAGTGGTAGTCATGCTATTCCCCACTAATAGACCTACTATGAATTCATATACCAACAACCAACAGCGGCTGCTTTACCTGCCACAATATTTACAAGGTTAGTAACATTCATGCAATAGTATTATTATTATTTTTTTATTAATACACATTAAATAAAACATTTTAATGAGAAAAAACATGGTAATATTCATGTAATAGTTAAGTTATAATGGTTTTCCCCTCACTACTTTTACGTTTTATTATAAATTTAGAATGGACATGAAATAAAATACAGCGTTCTAGAAATATATATATATATTTGCCCTTGGCTAATGTAAATTTACTATCTGCTTGATATTTATATTTGTTACATTCAACTATACAAACTAAGTTAGCCTAGCCTTTTACATACCGTTTTATTACATAAATCACACTTAAATTTAAAGCATTAACAACAAGAGTAGACATACTTGGATTTCTGGTAATTTTTGCAACAAACCGCTTTGTTTTATATATATTATTTACAATATGTACATATATGAGGTCTGTTCAAAAAACTATTAAACTTTAGTCATATGCCTTTATTACAATACTAATAACTTTATACAAGCTTGTCTACTTTTATAAGAATACACTCTTGTTTGCTGAGCACCGGTCCAAGTGTTTTTTCCGCTGTTAATACGCACCCTCGAACTCGTTTGGTGTGATGTCTTTTAGCTGTGCCAGTGATTTCTCTTGAATTTTTTATACTTTGAAAACGGCGTCCTTTTAAGGTGAATTTTAGTTTAGGAAATAAAAATAAAATCTGCAGGAGCTATTTTATTTTTATTTCCTCACGTGAAAACGTGTGGTGAGTACGGAGAATGGGGTTCCATTACTGGAACAATATGTTCCATTACTGACCAACCAGCAGAGACGAGTGACGTGGTGCGTTGTCGTGTCGCAAAATCCAGTTCTTGTTTTTCCATAGTTCAGGCCTTTTCTGTTGCACATCTTCCCATAAACGCTTTCAAACATCTATGTAGAACTCCTTGTTGACCATCTGTCCTTATGTACAAATTCATTATGAACAACTTTTTATTTCAATGACAGTCAATGAAAACAATCAACATCAACTTCAAGTTTGAGCGACTCATGCATGCTTTTTTCAGTCGTGGCGAATGTTGACCAACACATTGTGACAATTTTGCCTTCATTTCGACATCATATCCATACATCCAGGTTTTGTCTTCGTGATAACAGTTTTCATCTGTTAGCATGATGAAGCAATTCTTGGCTAATGTTGACAAACTTTTCTTTGTTCACTTGTGATCAGTTGTGGCACCATTTTTGTAGACGCGATGCATGCAGTTTTTTTGTTTTTCTGTTAAAATCTTGTGGCACAATGCAATGCTGTTCCATTTGTCAATTTTTTATTTTTTTTCCAAAACACTTTACTGCATGCCCAAAAGTAATAACAGCCTTACAAAATATAAACACTACAAAAAGTTAGAACAAAAATGGAAAATAAAAGTTCCTTTCCTAACCCCAAAATTATACCAAGCAAAATTAGGTAATGCAAAATTAGCAAATCAAAACATTTGCGAAAACGATTAATTAATCATTATATTTTCTTTATTAGTAATAACACACATTTAATTAAATGCATGTTAAAAATTCGACTCAGTTACTGTGTGTACCTAACTAGACTTGGTTGTTGAATGATAACTCAACTCAGTTATGTGCAAAAACAGGTAACGTGTTTCTCATTATAAAATGATTTATTAAATAAATGTTATTAATAATGAAAATAATATAAATTTTTAAAAACCATCAAAAACAAACTCGACTCGGTTGTTGTGTACTTACTTGATTCAACTGTGTTTACCTAACCTGACTTGGTTGTTCATGGAAGTAGGAAAATGTTTTTCATCATGAAAATGATCCATTTATTGTTATTAATAATGACAAGAAAACTTTTTTTTAAATCTTAGAATATAACCTATTCTATATACGAATAGAAAGTTCTCGATTCGTTTGGTGGGTATATTACATTAGAATAACAATTGCACATAGAAAATCTAGCATTCTACATGCAAACTAACTATCAATAACGTCACAATATTGTTTCATTAACAATGGCTTAAAATCATAACTTATCGTAAGAAATTTGTTCTTCCACTAATGAATATCTTTAATTCAATAATAAAGTACATAATTCACTGCTTCATATAAAGAAAATTCACTGCTTGACCAAACTGCTAAGATAAGTACCAAGGACGAAAGAATAAGATTCCAAGATAAAACCAAAATAAGACCTAAACCTGTCATTTCGGAAGAGAAGATCGGAAAGAATGAAGAGCTACTGGGAACAAAGAAAAGTACAGCGCGCAAGAAATGATTGATTCAGCATACCCCAAAGAGGGTGAAACGAAAAGAAGAAAGTACATAATTAAATTTTAAAAACTGCAAAAATCATTACTTTTATTAAAGCACTCAAACATGAAGAAAAACCAAAACAACTTACACTGCATAACTACCATAAACTTAGAAAAGAGAAAAAACTAAGAACCTAACTTGACTATGTTGTTCGGTATTTACTTACCTAACTCAGTTGGCAATATAGTTCAATTAAAAATGGTTTAAGTCATAACTTACTGAAATAAATTTAAACTTCAGTAAGAGAATAATAATAATTCAATAATAATGTACATAATTAAAAAAACGTTTTTAATCACAACTTTAGAAATACTACAGAAATGCAGGAATACCACAACTAGTTCAATACGCAAAAATAGAAATTACTAAGAAGTAAATTGGTTATACAGTAATGTTTTAACTTTCAAGAGAATCTTGGTTAATTAGGGTCTGTCTCAAATAGGTTTATAAGTTAGACCTACTACATAGTACACTTGCAGATTTAGTAATATAGCCTATATTTTCGAAATTCGAACTCTGATGTGATTTATGTAATAAAATATAACGTATGTAGTGCACATATCATTTTTCTTACATAGCTCGCAATAAATAATTTAAATGCATGATTATTCCGATTTCATTATTTACCAGGCCCTCTACTCTTCTAGTCCACTCCCAGAATCTAAACCGGCAGAACATGCAGACATTTTGTTGATTTCATTTTGTGTAAAAGGAGTTATTACAACATCTAAAGTTTTTAACCTTTATATTTAAATATATTAGTAAAACTTACTTTATTCAAATTTGAATATTGTTATTCATTTTAAGCAATATTACTTTGATCATCAACGAAATTATTAACACTGAGAAAATCCGCCATTTTAGCAAAACTATACCAGAACGCGGAGGAAGTTGTACAGTTAATGACGTAAGTCAAAAGAATGAATTAGAACGGAAGTTCACTCCTTCAATTGAAAATTTTCCTATAACAAAATTTTTAATTATTCGGTTACTGCAGGAATTTTAAGCATTAATGGTTTTTACAGTATTTTAAGATCACTAAAAATGTGCAAATAATATTGTATTGTTATTATATTATTTTTTTTTGTATGGATTATTAAAAATAAACTATGGACTTCAGAATTGTAGTGAACAACATACACTCTGGTCACTAATTGTTATATCTTTGATCACCACACAGATCTCGGTGCTCGTTCGGGTATCTATAAACAGTAATATTATTATTGTATAGTCGCTGGTTGACAGATACTCTGAATAACACGCCCTTTTTGTAGTTATTACTTTAGTTATTCACAATAAATTTTGTATTACTCTTTATATAATACTTGTTATTCACAATAAATTTTAGAAAGATTATTGAAGCTCAACTTAGTATATGAATGTTATTACAGTACCAATGTATTATAGTATATCAACGTATCCCTCTCGTAACGATTATAATCGGTTCCTACATATCGAGTACCACGATGTAAATGTAATGTAGTAAATTGGTAAGGATGCAGGTAGACAAGATGATTCTTTTATGTACTGTAGTTAAAACAAATCCGTTAGAAAGCAGGACGATTTTGAAAGGGGGGGGCTAATAAATGCGTATCGAAGTTCAACAAAAAGCTATGATTTTTTTTGTTTAAAAAAGAACACGATTCAATAAATTATTACATATTATTCAATTTTTGCAGTGAATTGGTATTAGTATGACTACATCATCTATGAGTATTAAGTATTTTTAAAATATTTTATGAATGTAATATCCATTTTTCAAGTAATACAAACAGGGAACTAAACAATATTTTGGAATGCCATAACATAGACTAGTGAAATTTGAATAAGACTAAAACCTAATTAACCATACATACACAGTATATAAACACAACTATTTTGTATAGGTACGGACGTTATATGTTACATATCATATTGCAAATATCAACACTTGCATATATATATATATATATATATATATATATATATATATATATATATATATATATATATATATATATATATATATATATATATATATATATATATATATATATATATATATATATATATATATATACACACACACACATACATACGCAAATTTTTATATATTTTAATAAATAATCGTGAATACTAAGAAGTTTAGTCAACTCATGAGTTGTAATTTATTCTTTACCTTTTACAAAATAAAATAACAATGATTTAAAAAAATACATACTGAATGAAAAATACATTTATGTACGACTTTGTTCCCCAATAATTTTAAAAAAACATATTTTTATTAATTTCAATTGGAAAATTTTAAAACTTCCAAAATATTAGAGTTGAAATGAGGTTAGTCTAAGGGTTCCGTTTTATATAAATAGCGATTTTGAATATTTTACGGCAATAATAACCCTATCGGTTTCACGCCAACAAAAAAAAAAATAATAAATAAATAAATAAAAAAATATAATATTTTATTATTCGCTATGCATTAAGATCCTGGAGTTATCTTCACATAATTACATTATGAAGTAGGAATTGTAACAAAAACGAATAGAAAGCTGTCATATATCTCATACCAGTGGTTAACGATTTTGTATGAAATCTTATTTACGAATTATTTATTCTCAAGGTCATTGATACTTGGCAGAAATCAATTATAGTAATGAAATAATAACATGTTTGTATATTTTTCCAACTTGATTTTACAGTTGCCAACCAAGTTTTCACTCTTTAGAGGATTGTCCAGGCTACTTAACAGACTAGAGTCTATAGTCTAAATTACTGTTAAAATGAATATTTCCAAGGGTATGTTGTCAAAATTAGTGCATGCATAGTTGTATTGTATTCCTTTGGGATTTTGACCTTGTCAACAGAAGTGAATATCCATTTCTCACACTTAAAGTGGGTAGATCTTGAAATAGTGTAGTGTTGCATGGCGCTGTTTAAGCCTATCTCCTTTAGTGTAATGATATTGAAGTTACACTTAGCAACTGATCTCATTTCATATTACGAGTATGTTCTTAAGTCTGAGTGATTTTTGTATCATTTTAATATAGTGACATGATATGACGTATTAGTTATGACTATTTCTTCAAAGAAATCCGGCGGAGATAACCTAAGTTAGCAGCTGATGGGCTTATCAATCCACCATACAGATGTATTACAGCTTGTATTACTCTCTCATCTACTCAAAACACATTCATAACTCTACATAGCTTGGCCAACTCTAAAGTGTGAAATAACCTGTGCTGATTGAGTGAATGACACTGGCCTAATGGTGTATCAGAGCCCTGGTTGACATTCCAGGGTTCTTTTGCCTTACCCATACATGCTCTGTATGGGAAGGATGTCATTTCCTTAGCTACTTGTTGATGTTCCCATAAGTAACAATAAGCGGGCTCTCACTTGAACAAAAATATTGGGGTCAAGAAAGAAAGAAAACGTAAAGGAAATTAACAGAGCAAGCATCTGCTTTATATTCTGTATAAGAGAAAATAAGACAATATTATATACTATGGAATTTTCCACAATTTTATTTAGAAAAATTTCTTATCACATGTATAAACGACAGAAAAAAAAATAAGGCTCAGTCAAACATAATTCCATTGCTTATAATTAAGGGCAGGACATAGATATAAAATTGTATGCTATAGAAACAAACCAGATTAATGTGTTGCTCTTTTAAACAACATTATTCCAGTATTCTTCTAAAATTGATAATATATTTATTAATAAAAGAGTTTTTGTTTAAACTTATTAATACCAGATGACAATCTAATTTGGCAGTTTCACTTTGATATTTTATAACAATTATTTTAATGCTAGATGACATTTTATACACTACTATACATTCATCTTTCTAAATATACAATAATTATTTAATCCAGCAAATCTGTATCTTTGATACATATACCAGAGACTAACACCATTTAATTCATTGAAAATGATGGTTATATAGCACAGATTCATTAAATATGAATGTTCTCTTTACAGTACTTGATGAGCATACAATTTCTTGCTTTATTTAATAGAATTAGATTTTTCATTCCAAAATTTAATAAATTAACTAATAATGGATTGTGTTTTAGAATATAAAAATTTATATTCTTTTGAATCCCCCTTGTAATATTATAAATAAAAAGTATTTCACTATAGTTCATCATGATCTTCTTTATCTTCAGTGTCTTCAGCTGCTACTTCTTCTGTCTGTTCTTCGGGTTGATCGTCTGGTTCTTCTTCCACCTAATTAAAATACAATAATGTAAGTTATAAAAGAATTTAATATTATTTAGGAAAGGCGGGGAGATTTATATAAAACTAAGATCAGTGAGTTGTTTCAACATGGTAACCCATTCATAAAGACTGTTATAATTTTCTTAACTCTGAGGAATCGCATATTTTTTCTAGTCACAGATTATAACCATATCCTACAAAGGATATTTAATACATTAAAATGATTTTGAATTTTTACAAGCAACTTTTTATGGATAAACAACTTCAGGTCAAACAACCTACTAACTGGGAAGACCATCTTCACCTGTAAACAACTTAACTAGGCTTCACAACAATTTTAGATTTAAGAAAAAAAGATCATACAAATACCATAAAAAGACATCTAACAATTATGCAGCACTCTAATAATTTAATCTATATTTTTTAAGTACATTTAATCTACAACAGCTTCTTTCAACGAGGAAACAATTAACTCAGGATTTATTATCAATAAAGGGAGGGTTCAATGCTTTTTTGTAGAAGTAGCTAGCTATAACTACTTTTTTGATAATTATATAATGTATTGTTATTGATAACACGGTTAAAATGCTAAAACAATATAATTAGTTTTATTTCATTAAAATACAAAATGGTTAGAAGAGATAGACTGTGCCTATTACAGCACACCAACATTTTATCAAGAATTAGTACCTATATCATTCCCGTAGTGTTGGGCTATTCGAATACTAAAAGAAGTAGATGCATACTTTTCTAGTGAGTATTTTTTTAGCCTAAGTGGGGGACATCTGAACAACTTCTGTATGCAGCACTCAGCAGCAAATGAACAAACAGTTTTATAAATACTTATATTCGAATATTTACTAATTACTTGTCTGTTGCACAACTAACTAGCCTACAATATATTAGTTTAAAAAACTATTCATAGTGACTATTTGCTTGGTAATCATTTTAACTACTATTCGTTCATGACTAAATATCTAGTTATTCCAATGAACAAGTAACTAACTAGTTGACTACATTTATAAGAATTAGCTTACTATTCATTAAGTTTAGTGTCCTGAATTCTTTACGCATTAATTGAAAAGATATTCTTAAATAACAATGACTTCCTTCATTCCGATTAAAATTAATAAATTAATATTCTGAAATAACATTTCATACTGGAAGTGGTAATTTGTTATTACTGTTTAGTTAAGGAAAATATATCAACTTAATAATAAAACTAATCGAAAGTACAGTACAATAAATTTACTATTAATTGATTTTTATTATTGTTATTTTTAAAACTTTAAAAATGTACTAATGCAATATTAATAATAATCAAATTAAATAATATTAATTAATAATTAATATGACTAATGAATATTAAATATAATTTATTGTTTCCCTTGTTTGCAAAAATCATGATGTAATATCAGTTCATTACAATTCATATTAATTAAAAGACAGATCAGACAAAAAGGCAGAAAAGGAACGTTATCCATATCGTAATGTTCAAAATTGGCAGAAGGGAATCCAATTCTGAAAAATCCCATAGAGCATCACACAGCATTAATACCATCAAGGGAACTATTTGAATACTTTTAAATGAATATTTATGTGAATAAAAGTTTACACACACACACACACACACACACACACACACACACACACACACATATATATATATATATATATATATATATATATATATATATTATATGAATATTTAAAAATATTTGATAGTTCTATCACTAATTCATGCAAATAGGACATCATTTCAAATATATTTTATACGCCAACATGCTTATGTTTTGTCATTTTTTTTACCAATATTTTTTACAAAAGATACATAAACATGATAACTGTTTAATTTAAAAGAAATAGCAATTTTTACTTTTTTAGAATTTTACGTTAACATTTTTCAAAATAATTATATAAAGGGGGGATAATTGTATTAAACACATACATCACACTATTTTTGAAATAAAAAAATAATCATAATAACCCACAAAAATCTTATACAGTAGAGTTCCGCTTATTCTACCTAGCCTCAAAGAATAATATTTCAAGCAATTAAAAGATTTGTAGCGCCGAATGTAAAAATTCCTGCACATCATTTTCGGCCAGGCCTTTACACCTACAAGTTACATGCTCAGCCGATGACCTGTTCTCTCAAAAACAAAGAGGGATCAACCACTCTTATACCTGCTCTGTTCATTCATTTCCGTCTTTTAGTATAAATTCAGATTTGTGGAAGAGTTGATGTTTAAAAGTACATTCTGCTTGTGTGTTTTGTAATGTTTAAAATATTTATTTTATTTGCCGTTTTCTAAAAGGAAAAAGATATTGTACGTCTCATGAGACTGCTAGATGTAATGGCGAGAAAATGTCAAACAGTTGGTTAACAACAAACAATTACAAACTATTTTTCCGTTAGGTTTGATGATTTGACGTACTGCTCCTAATTACTATAGTGAGATTTTGTCTCTTGTTTTATGTTTTAGTACAATACATTTAGTAATATTATATACAATTCAAAGTTTTTCAATGTAATAAATTCAATACTTTTTAAAAGTTTTTTAACAGTTTTCCGTGTAATCTGACTTTCCCGCTAATTCGACCCCCCCACGCCCAGTTTAGGTCAGATTAGCGAGACTCTACTGTAATTAAAATCTTATATAGAAGTTAAAAATGAATTTATAGACCCAAAATAAGCACACATATTTAATAGTAATAGTAATATTACAGTTATTATACTGATACATTGCAATATAAAAATTCATTAAAGGTTAAATACAAAATTTACTTTATTATATTTTAAGAGCAATTATTTTTCTATATTTCAATCATTCAACCAGATTCTTTTTTCTGATCAGTGAGAGCATGCGCGCGCGCGCGCACACACACACACACACACACACACACACACACACACACACACATACCACAGTCATTGTAGACCTAATAATTTTTGACATCCATCACTGTAGTGTAGTGTGGTAAAACACTATAAAAATATTTCATTTTGAAATTTGATGTACAAGTATAAAGCAAACATCTGTACTTAGTTTTCTCAAAAATTGTCGAATCTACACATATTTGGTTATATTTGGTTAATATCTACACATAGTTATTGGTTTGTATATTTGATAAAACCATAAACTTAAATAACTATCACTGGACATATGTAAAACTTTATCATGACTTGTAAAAAATGTAAAATCAATTCCTTGAGAATTGCAATAAATTAATTGTAGTAAACCATAGGAGGGGTATATAGGCATTAATCAAACAGTAGTGTTGCGCTTATCAATCTGTCAAAAGCGGCTATAATTCAGTAATTTTTTGAGATATTAACCAAAAAGTCAGCATTTACTGTAAAAAGTGTGTTCACCACGTGTGTACAAAGTATTAAATCGATATGTTAAAGTTATTTTATATATAGCTCCAACATGCATATTTTCTTAATTTTATTCTATAGCAAATTATGCTAATATTTTAGGCAGTAACATTATATGAATTTTTTGAAATACTACAACTGTTTGCGAAAACATCGATATGTTAGTAGACTTCCAGTTTTGTCATCAAAGCTTTTTCAAATTTTCCTAGAAGGTTTCAGCTTCTTTATTATCATATTTGTTGTTTCTATGGAATTGCCTTTTTAATTCTTGCTTTTTCTGATGTAAGTTAAATATACATAAATAAATGGTTTTTGTTAACACGATTTACCTTTAAGTCTAAAGGAATACCCAAGGTCTGTCTCATCATGACTTCTACGCTTTGGGCAAAGTCGGCTGTATCTTGTAGCATGTATCCAGATCTTAAAGTGGCTATAACAAATATTAAAAAAGCATACATTTATTATATACATAGCAGAGCGTGTACGAACAGAACTAACTGGCGTACAAAGTGATTCAGATAATCAAACAAAGCCTGATTTGCATTTAAAAAACTGAGAATTACATTTAAACAACATATATATATATATATATATATATATATATATATATATATATATATATATATATATAGAGAGAGAGAGAGAGAGAGAGAGGAGGGAGGAGAGAGAGAGAGAGGGAGAGAGAGAGAGAGGTAGCCTAGCTTTTTTAAAAAACAAAAAAATGATATAGTAACACATATCACTGTGCACATACTTTTAAAGCAAATGCTGAAGCAGTGTGAACAATCAAACTGTATCTCATATTCTTTCTTCAGAATAACCAGTTGAAAGTTAAATTTTCAATATTTAGCTTTCAATACAAGTTTACATATATATATATATATATATATATATATATAATTTTTTTGTGTTTAACGTTCAACTATTGTGCACACTTACATATATATATATATATATATATTTAAAAATATTTGATAGTTCTATCACTAATTCATGAAAATAGGACATTATTTCAAATACATTTTATATGCCAACATGCTTCTGTTTCATCATTTTTTTTACCAATATTTTTTACAAAAGATACATAAACATGATATTGGGCGTTAAATTTTGCATTACTAAGTCTCTTGAAAAAAGAAAATGGTCTTTCGCATGACAAATCTTTTGTGCAGGAAATAAAGCACATTTCCTAAGCACAAAAAATTTGCTTTGTTATTTTTTAAGAGCAATTATTTGTCTATGTTTCAATCATTCAACCAGATTCTTTTTGCTGATCAGTGATAGAGCGCATGCACGTGCGTCTACACACACACACTGTGAGACGTAATAATTTTTGACATTCATCGCTGTTTCAAGTACAGCTGAGAAAACAGCTCAGCATATAATTTCTAATTTTCCAGTTTTGGACAGGAATCGATTTTAATTCCTAGACACCAAAGACCTGAGGTTGGTTTGGGAAGGTTGAATCTGTGAATGAGGGTGTACAATAAGCTACATAGCTGAATGGCAAAAACGAGGATTATAGGCTTTTGGCAGGAAAAACTATTTCCTACATATAATTTAAATTAAACTAGAATCACAGTGAATAAAATAACAAATACAATTAACATTAAGTATAACAATAATCCCTTCACATTTTCTGTGTCTACATTATCAGCTTAAATAACTTAAAATTTCTGTTGTCGAAAAACTTACAATAATGGAAAAATAAAGTACATACATAAATAATAAACACCCAATTAACAGGACCAAGAGATAAATAATGCTGCATATATCTATTGTTACCGTTTATTTGGACATTTGTCATTATTTGTGTACATAGAACCATTACATGATATTTATGAGAGTAGTTTTAAGTATTTTAACATAAGTTTAGGCATCTAGGCTTATGTTCTTGTTGCATATTTAAGTTTTAAGTCAGGCACTTGAGATCAACAGTTGATCCATACTCTGGAAATGTCGTGTACTATTCTTATATACACAAATGATGGCAAAGTTCGAATAAACCACAATAAAATGGATATTTCCCTCATTAAGTTACAATTTTAAAAGCGCAGTAGCCAGTTGTTCTTACTAAAAATTAGCTGATTAGAATTTATTATACAAATAAAATAACTATAAATTACGAACTTTATAGTATTGACATCTGGGCAACATTAAACTGGAAGCTAAAAGGTTTTAAATGACAAACTGTTTACAAATTACAATCAAAACAAATTGCAGTATTTTCTTCATTAGTGCAATTCTTTTAGAAAACTTACTTTTTTATGACAGACTAATTAACTTCACCGTAAATTACTTTTAATAACAAACTTGGACTGACAGTTAAAAGAGTTATGGGTAATTGTGCAATTCTAAACTTACCTGTTCGGAACATCATTAATGCAATTTCTTTAGCTTTTTCATCTTCTGGATTATCATCCACTCTACGTTGTAATTCTATGATTAGGGGATGCCGAGGGTTAACTTCCAGAGTTTTGCGTTGGTTTAAGTAATACGATCTTTGTGGATCATCAGATTTTGTGTGGGCATTAGAGATTGCTAACCTTTCCATATTACCTGTCCATCCAAACATACTAGCAACTAAGGCACATGGAGAATCTGTGAGCCTTTCAGAAACTTGAGCTTTTGCGATCTGTGGATTGAAAAAATTAATAAATCTTTAATAACCTCAAACTATGTAACTTAATTTCAATATTATCAACAATTTAATGGCAGTTGTTGAAGTGTGTTGGCTTAAATATCGATTCACAAATTACGAACAACTTCAGTATCACTTCCTCTACTTCCACTTCCACACAATTAACAACAGATGAAATTATAAGACTATCACTCAGTTTATTTTATTCACACTCATTCACCCATCCTACAATATCATTTTCATTTGCATGAAAACATTTTCACTGCATTTATAATGTTTTGTAACAGTTGAATCAGTTCGCATTCCACGAATAACGATTGTGTGAGTTTGAATCTGTTTTCAAAATTCCACAATCCAGAATGACATCTATTTAATTGTTTTAAGCATATCAACACAACTATTCCTTTTATTGATGTCGCTGATTATTTTCATTAGGAATTTGTAACTGTATTTTCTGAAGTGTTGCGAAAACTCCTTCATCCATCAGCTGGCACAAAGGAGTGGAATTTGGCAACAAGAACTAACTTTTATGTCTACTTATCAATTCATCAACATTTGGATGAAATGCTTCATTGTCCAGGAGAAGAATAACATTCACGGACAAACTTATTGATTTGGGAAATGTTTTGACCAAACTCTTTGAAAAACAAGCCCTGAAAATTTCTGAATCCATTCACACATTTTCCTCACTTTTATAAATAACTGGAATTGTAGCTGTTGATATATTTTTAAATGTCTAGGGTTTTTAATATTTTCCAATACAGTCATTTCATATTTTTGTTTGACATTCATACTTTATGCCAGTTAGACTAATGAAGACGAGGGATCAGCGTTAATGGTAAGGGTAAAGCAACAGGAGTAACTACGTCTCGTACCAACAATCTTGTGGTGCACAGTTCAGATACAACAGTCACCAGTGCTTTATCCACATCAACCATCAAGCCCTTTAATATATTCAACAGCTTTAATATAGTCAAGAGCTAAAAAATAGTTTTTTCCATTTCAGTATATGAAAATGTAGATAATTAAAACCCGATCTAGCAGAATAATGTACCAGTTATATAAAAATGTAATGTTTGATGCTTCTTACCTTGTCCTTGAGTGCATTTTCTCCAAGCCATTTGGTAAGAGGTTCAAACTTTGTTTTAATAGCTTCAAATTTGTCTTTGTCTTCTGGCAATGAAAATCCTTCTTTTGCTACATTCTGGAACTTCTTACCGTCAAACTCAGGTAAAGAGGACAAACAGTATTCATCAACAGCCTCAACCAAATACAGAACTTCATAACCTTTCTTTAGCAGCCTTTCAACAAATGGACTGCTTTCAACCTATAGAAATCATTAATACAAAAGTGTTTACATTACCTATGAACTGTTGTGTTACATTTGTGTAATATAATCAAGAAAACAGTTCTACAAGTTCAGAACGAACTTGAATTAGGTCCAAATTGGTTGTTTTTTTTAAGTACAATATTAATAGGCTTACATTAACTTCTGAAAATATTACACAAATTTTAAAAGCACACTTTAAATGAATGGTACACTTTCTCGTATTCAATTACTTGGCCAAAAAATCAGACTAAGTATAGTAGTTGCCAATTATTGTTCTGAAAGTACAAGCATCGATGTCGCTAATGTGGACTGTTGTCATATTTTATGACCATGATCCAGTAAACATAAATGTGTCTACATGATTTATATAATATGATAGAAGCATTATAAAGTTTTTTTTATACAAAAGGTAAACTTTTTAAACACTGTATTACTTGTGCAGGAACAGTACAACAGTGTCTGTATGAACCTTTTGTATAACATAAGAACATAAAAACTAGCCTACAAAGAATGTTTAACATTTACAGATATCTTAATTATCCACAATAATAATTGGGATGGGTATAGCGAATAAAAATTAAACAATGTAATATCGAGGTTACTTGAAAATATTATATTAATGAACGACTCCTTGGTTGAAGGTAGCTTGATTAAAACCATATTGGTGATGGTAATGAATCATCCAAAACTTCTCTCATCCTTTTCCGATTGTTAGGAAGTTGGAACTGAATTCTGTAGTTTTTCCCTAATTGTTAGCAATTCACGTACAGTAAATTGAGGAATGTCCAATTTAGATGCTTCTTTTCTTTGTGACATTAATTTTAAATTTAATTTATTGAATTTTATCAAAATTTTAATTTTCTCTTCAACATTTTATTTTACGTACATTGGACATTTTTAAGCACAGTTAAAAAGTATGTAAATGCGACTATACTAACTGTAATGTCTTTAAAACCAATCCTTTATGCCAGTAAGACTAATGACAACAAGGGATGAGTGTTAACTGAAACAATAAAGTTTATAGCAGCAAATGCAATTATTGAATGGAGAAATGTATAGCAGAAACTGCAAATTTTAAACCAATTACCTTGAGGTAGATAGTTCAGAAGATAAGTTGCCAGGTGCTGGGTGTCTACTAATATTACATTTCTTCACAATTGGAGCATGGTCTCATAGACATTTGACTGGATAAACACAGTAAATGAGATCAGACCCAGAGCATGATGAACAACATGTGCTGGGTCAATAATTGCAATAATAAATGGTAGTGTAGAGATATACTTGTGAAGTGAGTCACAATGACAGGCAATTACAAGTGTAAAAAATGTTGGTCTAATACGTAAAGTGAAAAAGTCTTAGGTCGGAAAATGTCAATGTTAAAATATCCCATAAGAATAATATGACTGTAATACGATGGGCGCAGGACACACCAAAACATTTTAAAAGTCTTGACAGATATCCTACTTTGGGAGGGTGATAGCATAAAACAAGTAGAATAACTACCTGATAGTTTTACCTCCACAAACAAAACATAAGTTTGGGCACATTATTTAATTGAGAACAAAATAAAACAAATTAGCATTGTAATAAGATTTTATATAAATTGTGTAAGACCTCAACCATCCTGGCTGGCACAAAACTTCCGTGGAGATGACAGCAGGTTTGAGTCATGACTTAGAAATTAATATAGCATCAGAAATATTATCTTAAAAAATATTACTTCACAAAATTGGTGTATCACATTTTGCTCAAATTTTAATATAACTCAAATCAGTGGTAAATTAGTAATAAAAGAATTATGGATAAAGAGTTAATGTTTTTTATGTACGAATCATAAGAACAAATACAATTAAGATAATATTTATTTATTACTTTAAACTTACATCTTTCCTTGAAGATCCGGCAATGTAAAATATATTTTCCTGTTTTGGTTTCATGCGGGCAACATAATCTGCAAGAGATATGGTTTCAGTTCCAGTTGTTCCAGAAGATTGGAATCGCAAGATTTTTGCAAGTCTGGTTCTGTTTGCTGAGTCTTCAATAACACCAAGCTTCATACTAAACAGAATTTACAAAAAAGTGATGAACTAAATTTTTCTTGCAATCATCAGAATATATTTTCATTACTAAGGCTCTGGAATTAAGCTGCGTTGCCTTAAAACATAAATACAGGTTAATTTTCAAACTTAAAATTTTTTTGTGAATACCCATTTTCCTGTTTCATGCTGAAGGTTCATATGTGTAAGCAGTTTGTTGAAAAAAATCAATTCTCACTGGCAAAATTTTATAAGTTAAAAAGGAGGCACAATTAACTTCATTAAGAATAGAACTGATATAAAACTGTCAAATGAAACAAAGGCATAACAAATATCCTAAACATAGTGAAACTTCAATTGTATATTACAATTTATTTTCTGCTATGGTCCCAAATGACCTCTACATGTTATCGATTTCCATAATTACTTAACAAATATCCTACATTTTAAATATTTGTAAATACGGGAAATGTAAAGTTAAAATTAAAAGATATAAGCCTAAATTCTTATTTAAATTATAATTGAACTAGGGAGAAGCTGTAATATTTTAAATCCAGAGGATACTTTTGTTATTACAGGATACATGAGGCTTTTCTTAATTATCCATAACAGGTTACAAAAGATCATACACTCCGAAAGTGCTTTTAGTTGGATGTTAGTTTAGATTTCATTTTTCTTAACGTCCATGCTTTATGTCAATTATTCTAATTTGTAATAATATGTTGCCATATCACAGGAATTTAATAATAAATGATTATAAAATGCATATTAATTTAGAACAGATAGCTTAACTTAAAAATTAAAGTGAAACTGACTAATACTTTTTGTACTATCCAGTTGTAAAAAAAATTAAAAACTAATATTACATGATAGACTAAAATAACAAATGGGTAAAGAAATGTTAATACACATGTTAACATTATCTGTTAAATATAAATTTTATAATAACAGTACAGAGAGATATAATTTTTAAAAGTATTCACATATAAGTAAAGAATTAATTTTAAGGACCAATCTATGTACAGGCATTTAAGCCTCCTGTAGGTCCTTCGTATTTTGTATTATATTATGTATAATTTTTGAAGGAATTTTGAAAATAAATAACTGATTACATAAGATCACAATGTTATAACTGTTTAAAAAAGCTCATAATTATAAAGAGAAGTTTAATATAATTATAAAGTGATGAATTTGTTATATTAGCACCAAAAACCAAAATACAGCCTGACCTCCAAATTTTGAACTTCTTCATACTGAATTTCCTCTGCTTATCAATTTTTTTTGAAACATGAAAATTAATTGAAAAATGGTTTCCATAAGTCAAAAAAAATTTTACATACCCAACTGAATAAATGAAAAAAGTAAAATGTCAGCAGATATCATTTAGCGACGAATAACACAAAGTCATCGGATCTATTATCAGCTGCAGAGGGAACAATGGTAACATGATGGTGGTTTGAAGGAATGACGATTCACATGATTACTGTATGATAGGAACAATGATTTACATGACAGCAGTATAGCATATGATGGGAACAATGATTTGTTTCAGTAATTTACAGTAAGTTAGTGCATCAGTATTATAAAAAAGTATCTCAATCAAACACTATTAATTTCTAAAGCAAAAAAAGTTTAAGAAGGACCTAGATTACAGTTATGAAAATATTAATACCTAGAGCTAAAAATAAATTCCATTTTAATTTTTTAAGCGAGTGATAACAATATTTACATTAAATTCGTACAATATATAGTTAAAATATTAAATTCTTACTTTGTAGAATATTCCTTCCAGAATTTTTCAATATCAGCTTTGCCCAGCTTTTTAATTACATCCAACACTTTCCGTACGATTTTCTTTTTAATAACCTTAAGAAGTTTATGTTGTTGTAGAGTTTCTCGTGACACATTTAGAGGCAAGTCATCAGAATCAACTACTCCTTGAACAAATCTTAAATAGTTCGGCAACATGTCCGTGAATTCATCTGTAATAAAAACTCTTCGCACATACAGCTGTAAAAATAATACACACTCAATTAGATTAAATCAGTTAATATTAGTAAAACATTACATTACTATTAAGAAGGAACACTCCTTACTTTTATGTTATCTGTTACTGTTGCGTATCTGTTAAATGAATCACTTGGCTGAGTACTTGGAATAAACAAAAGTGATTTAAAAGTTACTTCTCCTTCTGCAACGAAATGAACCTTCGCTAACGGTGGTGCCTGGTCCTTAGTCAAGGCTTTATAAAATTCATCATATTCACTGTCTTCAATTTCAGCAGGTCTGTAACAAAACAAGAAAAAAAGAAATTTAATGTAAGTGTTGTTAAAAAAAGATAAATAACTCATTCCTCTTATCATCTATCTAATTCATATTATATTTCTGAAAGTTTTTGTTTGTTTGTTTGTTTGTTATTCAATCACGCTTTAACCACTTGACCAATTGAGATGAAATTTGGTACGAATATGGTTCAAGTATCAGAGATACATATAGGCCTATTCCCGATTTACAAAACGTGATTATACTACTTACCCAGCCCAAAATAATTATCAGTTTTTAGTTTTGTGTCATGTGTTAATTGTAGTTATTTACTGGACATGTGATTTAGTTACCTGAGATGAACATAGATTCAATCCTATTTTAATAATCTTAATCTGTGTTTTATTTATTGCAAAATTATTGTTTTTAATGTAACATTTTCATATTTTAGTAGAAATTTTTTTCAAAACTGACTTTGTTACTTTGTGTTGAATTTTCAATATTAAATGTAAAAAAATCCCTACACAGAGTGCCAATTGTAAGGTAGTATATATATTTGTGTAATTACATTACATGAAAAAATAGTAAATATGCAGTGTAGCATAACCTATATTTTTCGATATTTTTGTTACTAAAATGCTTTATTATGTGCCCAAGAGCAAGAATCCAAACTATGAAAGCACGAGAAGTACGATAAAATCGAAAATAAAAGTGACCAACATAACCTCAAAATTGGTACCAGGCGAAAATCAGTAACGTGTTGTAAATCGGTAAAACAATAAAAATACGACTAACACGGGTTTTGGGTGATAAGAAACCAATTTTTTAAAAGAATTCTGCATAACCAAACTGACACGGTTGTTAGGCCTAACAAGGTGATTCATGAAAAACCTTTATTTTTTTTTTAAATAGCCTACTATATATCCTGACACGGTTGTTAGGCCTAAAACGGTGATGCGTGAAAAACCTTTACATTTTTTTAAAGAATACAACATATCCTAACTGACATGGTTGTTAGGCCTAACACGGTGATGCGTGAAAAAACCTTTATATTTTTTTAAAGACTACTACATATCCCAACTGGCACGGTTGTTGGGCCTATCATGGTGATGGTGAAAAACCTTTATTTTTTTAGAATACTACATAACCTAATTGACACGGTTGTTAGGCCTAACCCTGTGATGTGTGAAAAACCTTTATATTTTTTTAAAGAATACTACATATCCTAACTGACATCGTTGTTAGGCCTAACACGGTGATGCGTGAAAAAACCTGTATAATGTTTTAAAGAATACTACATAACATAACTGATACGGATTTTGAGCCTATCACGGTGATGTGTGAAAAACCTTTATTTTTTTTAAAGAATACTACATATTCTAACTGATACGATTGTTAGGCCTATCACGGTGATATGTAAAAAAAACCTTTACTTTTTAAAGAATATTATATAACCTAATTGACACGGCTGTTAGGCCTAACACGGTGATGCGTGAAAAACCTTTATATTTTTTTTAAAGAATACTACATATCCTAACTGACACGGTTGTTGGGCCTATCACTGTAATGTGTGAAAAAAACCTTTATTTTTTTTTAAATAGTACTGAAAACCTTAACTGACACGGTTGTTAGGTCTACCATGGTAATGCGTGAAAAATACTTTATAGTTTTTTAAAAGAATTTTCCATAAGCTAACTAACATGGTTGTTATGCCTAACACGGTGATCCATTAAAAAAACCTTTATTAATTTTTTTTAAATAGTACTTATAACCTAACTGACACGGTTGTTGGGCCTAATAAGGTGATGCATGAAAAAAACCGTTATATTTTTTTTTAAAGAGTAACTTAACTAACACGGTTGTTAGGTCTAACACAGTGATGCGTGAAAAAACCTTTATATTTTTTTAAAGAATACGACATATCCTGACACGGTTGTTGGGCCTACACGATGATGTGTGAAAAACCTTTATATTTTTTTAAAGAATTCTACATATCCTCACTGACACGGTTGTTAGGCCTAACACGGTGATGCGTAAAAAAACCTTTATATTTTTTTAAAGAATACCACATATCCTAACTGACATGGTTGTTGGGCCTATTATGGCGATGTGTGAAAAACCGTTATTTTTTTTAAAGAGTACTTCAAACCTTAACTGACACGGTTGTTAAGTCTAACTTGGTGATGCGTGAAAAAAACCGTTATTTTTTTTTAAAGAGTACTCCAAACCTTAACTGACACGTTTGTTACGCCAAGGTGATGCGTGAAAAATCTTTATATTTTTTTTAAAGAATACTGCATAAGTTAACTAACATGGTTGTTAAGCCTAACGCGGTGATGCATTAAAAAACACCTTTATTTATTTTTTAAAAAAAAGTACTCCAGAACCTAACTGAGACGGATGTTGGTCCTAACACGCTGATGCGTGATCGTTAATGTATTACGATTGCGGGAAAAGCCGTGACGGTTAACAGGTAATCATATTATATTTCTGAAAGTTTGTTTTTGTTTATTTGTTTGTTATTCAATCACACTTTAACTATTGGACCAATTGAGATTAAATTTGGTATGAACACGGTTTAGGTACCTGAGATAAACACAATACTATTCTAGTTTAATTGAATAATAGTGATTTTTTAATAATACTGTATTTTATTAAAATATGACAGGACCCTGTTTTAGAGTATCGAGTAGCAAAAATGTATATTTCTTGGCCGAAAACCATAAATCGTATAATATTGTAAATAGAAATATATTAAAATGAAATGATCTATTCTGATTTTGAAAATCGACTATAAATTTTATAGCCTACATTATAATTGCAGGCAAAGCCGCAACGGGTAACAGCTAGTGTATATATTATAAAACTTAAACTTACTTTCTTGTCCAAATGGGTTTGCTATCATTTATTTTTTCCCAATCCCACACAGTTTTTTCTACTGTCTTTGTCTTTGGTTTATCTTCATCTTTTTTTGTTTCATCATCTTCAACATCAGCTTCCTCATCTTTAGGTTTTTCTTCCTCTACAGGTGTTTCTTCAGCATCATCAAGTGGTATTTCTTCTGTTACTATCTACATAATTTTGTTTTGATTAGTTTTTTTTAATATATAAATACTGGCAAATTCATATAATTAAATTAACTGTAATTGTAAGAACAAATATCTCATTCATAATTATTTTTAAAATTTCAAAAAAAAAGATTAACCCGACTTGAGTCATTGTCCTTTATATACGCCTGTATTGCTTTTTCCTGCAGGTAAAATGATTATATATATAATTTATAAAAACACTAATTTTCACCAAGAGTTTTTGTGTATTTGACTTTGTATATTTTATTTTGCAAACTCTAGTTGTTGTGGCACAGAACTTGTTGCATAGGAACTCAAGTCCACAGCCATATTGTTTCAGTAAACAACAGACTAATTAACTGATGGCTGCACTTATAAGCAATATTTATATTGGCAATGAAACTGAGTGAACATGATATCATTTATTTGAGTGATAATAGAAATGACAAACAAGTGAATGCAACCACAAAAATTCAATCAAATAGATAGAATGATAAGCAATAATAACAAAGAGAGTAACATGATCCGCTCTTCCCACAAAGCGTAACATTGTGGAAGCAGCGTCACTACTGCTTGTGATATCAACGTTTTATGTGATTATCTTTTGAATACGCAATAGTTCTAATGCTAAATTCTGCCACTTGAAACTACTTTTAATTTTCTTCTGATAAGGTTTTCATCACATTTAAAAAATATTGAATTTTCAAGGTTTAACACCAAAATGCACGGCTTATTTATGATTTCACGGTTGAGTGGTCACCATAATGTTACCTCAACCACTACAAAGAGCTAATTCTAAGTAAATTTGCTATGACCCAGGAAGTATTAAATTAAAATATTTTTAAAAAAATGATAGGCTATTTCTTAAAAACTTACTCTAATGACTTACTTTGCTAGACCATAGATATATAGGAAAGTTGATAAACTGGGAATATTTCTGAATCAATTTCCTCAAAGTATCCACTTCCAAATAATCACTTGCTTCATCTTTCAAGTTCAAACTGTAAAAACAATCTTTTTAAGTATTAAATTACTAAGAAAACAGCAAAAGTAATAATATATCTAAATATGAATATTTAAAAGGATGTGTCATTGTTTTTTTTGCTAATGCCATCTGTACATACGTAACCTGTTCCAAATAAGTTAAATATTTTGTTTTCTTAGTTTTTCATCTTAATATGATCAGCTACAGTCTGAGGATCACTTGCTTGGGTCCATGCCGAGGGGCCACTGATTGACGGGGAAGATAACGTACAAGCCATATTGCACTGTCAGAAACAAGAGTAGTCACTTTTTACATCAAGATCCAGACTATAATTATTTTCTCTTACTAATAAAGGCAATACTTAACAGATATTTTACCACTTTAGCAAATTGTACAGTCAAAAAATGCATCAGCATGAAGTTAGAAACCATTTAACAAAAACAATTACATTCTTAGGGCGGTAGGTTACTAGGTTAGGTAGGCATCATTATTTTGTAAAGGAATCGTACATAGCAATATTTTATCTCAAATGTATAAATTTAAAACAAGTTTCATATTTTAATGTTGTAAATGATTCTGAATAAACTATTTATACTCATGACCACTGGTACTTTGTGGAAATCCATTATAACTAATGAAATATAGTGATACCTTGACTTACAGCTGACCTGGACAACAACATTCAACCATTTAATTCATGGAATGAAAAATGATCTCATAACAGATTAATAAAGGGTTCAGACCTTTAAACACAATACTTACATTTTGTTTAAATTATTTCTAAGCAGATGTTTAAATATACAGATAACATTGTGTTATGCTACAGAAATAAACATTGTGCTGAGTTAACACAAAGATTGATGGGTGTTTGGTTTTTGTAGGGCAATAACTTCCCTCAATATTTCTTAGTTATCTGTTGTCAGAATGCCCACTTCTATTCCCTAAAAATATACAGTACTAATGTGTCCTGCTTGTACATTTGTATGGATTTAGTTAAAATAAACTATGCCTTCTGTTCTGTGAATTCTCTTCATTCTTCATCTTTGACATATTAATAGTGAGCACTCAATTATTTTTCTCTATGAAACCACACCATTCCTTTAACACATTTCTTAGTAATTCCATAATTTTTATTGATACTCTCCTAAAACATAAGGTTTCACTTGTCACAGCATTGTCAAGGCTTCTTAACAGAGTCTGTGTTAATATTTCATTAATTTTAAGTGTTTCTACTCACTTTTAGAAGTGTTATTGGTTTGGTTAGGTTATTATTATTATTATTACAACCATTATATTATACTGATAATGCATAGTATAATTCATAAGAATAAGAGACCATCAAACAATACAAAAAGGAATTAGTGCCACTATCAAACTATATTAACAAATAACGATACATAGAGCGGTGGTACAGTACAATCAGAGCGGGGGGGGGTGACAAAAGTTAACAAACTTTTGCATCCAAAAAGCAACTTTGGGGATGCCTACAGGTTAAATTGTAGTACAAAAAATATGAACAGTAATTTTTTCTAATTTTCAAAATTCACAAAAATTAACTGACCAACAAATTTTTAATTTTCTAATAGTCATTTTTTTATGTCATCTAAATATAACACCTAAATATAAACTAGTTTTTCTTGGTTTATTCTTTTTTTAAGACATTAAATAAACTTTTCTAATTCTGTTTGTTACCGTTGCCATAGTCATAACATTTTAAAAACAATCAAAATTTCATGTTAACTCTAATGAAATGTGGCAAATTAAAATTTGTGCCAGACACCAAATGGGGTGCTGGTATTGGGACCAGTGAGTGGTTAGAAATTGGCCTAAACTCCCGCAACGTGTTATGTGAGAAATTGCCAGCCTATTGTATTCTTTGATCGCTGTAGGCCGGCTAATCGTATGATTATAATCAGCTTTAGCATAAACACAATTGATATGGTGAAATGTAGTGGTGGTCGAATTAGTGGGAGTTGGATTATATGGAAAACCATTACAAAACATTTAAAAGTATTGAATTTATTCCATTAAAAAACTTTGATTTACTATATTATTACTAAATGTATTGGACTAAACATAAAACAACACACAGAATCTCACTACAGTAATAAAGAGCAGTACGTCAAATCATCAAACTTGACACAACAAGTTTGTAATTGGTTTTTGTTTACCAATTCCTTGACGTTTTCTTGCCGCTATATCTCGCAATCTCATGAGAAGTTAAATATCTTTTACCTTTTAGAAAACAGCGAATAAAAAAAATATGTTAAACATTATGAAACACACACAAGCAGAATGCACTCTAAAGGTCAACTCTTCCACGAATCTGAATTGATACTAAAAGACGGAAATGAATGAACAGAGCAGGTATAAGGGTGGTCGACACCCTGTTTCGTTTGAAGAGAATGTAGGTCATTGGCTGAGCACATAATTAAGACGTAGGTGTAAAGGCCTGACATGAAAGTGGTGCACAGGCATTGTACATTTGGTTTCGCTACAAATCTTTTAAATTGCTTGAAATATTGTTCTTTGAGTCTAGGTCGGATTAGCGAAGGTCAGATAAGCAAGACTCTATTGTATATTGAAATTTGTATACAACGATAACATCTTTTAGACACGTATATTTGTATTTTCGCCATAATTAATTTCAGTTCTAACTTTTTGAATGGACACTAGGTTAAAAAAGAGAATGAATGTGGTTTCTAACCAAGCTTTAGAGTAAATGTTTAACAAATATGTTATTGCATATGCTCTCTGGAGAAAAGCTTCTCTGATAATAGAATACCAGTATGTAAGATTGTAAGATTATAAGGGCCAACACATTCAAGTTTTTGCATTGTAAAGGACCAATCAAAGGACAACCGCCAGATACACCAACAGTGAATGGTAAAATTTCTAGTGCAATTTTGATTAAACAAAAGTTACTGCTGCAGACTGAGAAAGAAATATATGTTAGAGATTACCTCAATAAATTGGTAATATTCTGTTTGAGAAGAAAGAGTAGAAACACAAACTCTTCCACACAAATGAAGTGGAGAGAGTCCTATGTCCTAATATATTGTGTTTCACAATCTCTCCAATTCCCTCTGAAAATTCTGCATGCTTTAGCTCTTAAAATTTTATATGTCTAGATCTTTGTTGTTGGTTTCTTGTTGGATCTCTTCAAGCCTTCTCGGTATATATTTCATTTCACCATGGTACTGGGGAAATGGAGGACTGTATTGATTTTTGAAATTGTATTATCTGTTACAAATCAAATATTATTTACGAAACTATTATTTGTGAATATCATTATTTAGACTAGACTGAATTAGTTTACTAAGAAAGAATTAACCACATTGATCATATATTTTTCTATTTGATTTTGAAATATTTTTGAATACCTGATTTGTGTTCCCCGCGACAAGGTGGTTCCACGAGGGTCTTCTGAAATTTGGAAGCTACTGGCATCTGATTCCCAAATGTACTGCTTATCATCATTGTGCTTTGTCGTTACAATAACTCTATCTGCAACTGTAAAAATTAAATTTCATAGTATTAATAACGTGTTAAAATGTTGCTTACATGTACTCTATTTATTACCCTATTTTATTTCATTTTTATTAAAATAACAAAAAGATATTTATGATAATGTACTAAAAACATACATGTAGTTGACTGAATATTATTTGTTAATATGAATTTTAGAAATGTATTGAATGTTGTATAATGGGTTACTAAATGCACTGTAGCATAAGGCGAGGCAGTCCACCATAGTAAAGGCCAGTCCATGATTGTCTACACAGGCATCATTATTAACCTTCCATTATTCCTTCCACAGGTTGGTTTATTACTTCCATTAACCAAACCTAGTACAATCTCCTAAACCGAGCTCTGGAACCTGAGTAACCCAATCTGGTTTCTGCGTAAACGTGGTGCTTGCATGTATAAAAGCATGCAGTAGCTGCAGAAGGCAATCTACCACCAACTCCGATCAAGACTAGTGGTCAGCCTATCACTGACTACAGCAAAATGAGGTACTCTGACAGGTAACGTATAACATGGTAATGAATATATTAATCCTTAGCTTGAAAATACTAAGCGTTCCGAATCCTTGGCTTGAAAATACTGGGCGTTCCGAATCCTTGGCTCGAGAATACTGAGCATTCTGAATCCTTGACTCAAGGATACTGATTGAGCATTTTGCTAATCATACATTTCTGCTGCAAGGTTTTCAGTAAAAGATATCAAAATAATGTTATTTTGTGTTAAATAAAAGGACTTTGTTTGTCGTTTTGTATGTACTAACCCCATTTGAATATAAGCTCTGTGGTAATTAGTTAACATTATCAAGGTGCCACGGTAATGCTATGGTCTACATGAGTGGCAGAGCAACATATTATATTATATAATATTACATATTATATTTGTAATAAATATTTAGAAAGCAACTTTGTTTATTAAGACTTGGATTCTGTATGTAAATTAATAATCTGTTTTTTTACTATGTTCAGTATTAAATTTATTATTTCAAAACATGTATGTATTCATGTAACATCATTAACAATAGATCTTTTTATATTCTTCTTTTTTTCTGCTAGGATTATTGTTACCACGGTATATAGATACACGGTAGGGGCCACGCGCATGTCTCCCCCACCACTTGCCGGCTGAAGTACGTCATCGAATCCCTGATCGAATGACGTAGTGTTCACTCAGACGTAGTGTTCAGTAGAAAACAGTTTGTAATGTTAGTGTTAGTTGTACTATAATGTTGTTAGTGTTACTATAATACAGTTGTATTATAGTAATTACAATAATAATTCCTTATATCTAACATTAATAACGCTGTTAATTACTTTACTTAGTGAATTCGCTCATTGTCAAAACGGAAACTTTTTATTTTATACAATATTACATAATATTAAAGTAAAATAAATTATAGGTCCATAGCTTGAAAAATTCCAGGTTATTTTTGTTTGAAAGTTAAAAGCACATCACACTATGAATTATGTATCTACGGATTTTCCGTGATAATTATGTGGTTGACTGTGAAAACGCACATCTCAATTAAAAAATTAACAACAAATTAAATAGCAAATAGGCGTATGCCTATTATGCAAACAGTAAAATAAAACATACGTATTTCTTAGAACTTACGTTTCAACACATATTATCAGAAAAAATATTCTTAAAATTAGTAACATTGCTTTGTAAAGCCACATTTTTATTTTTAACCGAGGCCAGTTCTTGTAATGCAAGTTGAATTTGTTCCTTCAAAAGTAAATTTTCATTTCTTAAACATTTCATTTCCTCTACAGAGGCATTATTTACAACGATATTTGTATTAAAATTACTGACTACGGAAGGGTGGGTTTCATTTACAGAATTACACGTTACAATTGCACCAACGTCATTTCCATTTACAGGTGATTTTCCTGGTAGATTTCCATCGGACTCGTCAATAAGTTTTTTTAATGTTTCTTGGTTTTCACGTTTTTTAATCCTTGCAGCTCGTTCAGAATTGATACATTTATTTTCAACGGTGGGAATGTTAAAACGTGGAATGACACCGGATTTCAGCTGTTTTTTAGGTTTCATATTTAGTAATTTGGATTTAAAATCCCTTTCGAAATCATCGTCATTAAAATGAAGTGAACAGACTTTAACATTATCAAAATTAAAATGATCTGCTCGTTTACACGCATGAACCCATGCTTTTCTCAGGCCTTTGTCTTTTGGAATTCTGTGAAATGTAATTCCTTTCCCTTTACAATTCTTATCAATATTATAGCAACTGGCTATAACGCAATTAGGCATTGTTATGCATACACAATTATACAACAGCAAACAAAACAAATTATGTATTTTTTAGGATTCAAAACATAGGCTAATTAAATCTTTTCTTACACTTATTAAACCTCGACCACAAAACACAATTAATACCTTTTATTTACACAAAAAAGACCTTTTACTTAAAACAAACACTCACATAAACACACCGAATCTCCAACTACATTTACAGAACACCGCATTGTTAAACGGGAAATTACAGAATGTAGCAGTGAGGATTCAGTGACGTCACGCGCGCGGTAGTCTACTGCACACACCCACCGTGGCCCCTACCGTGTATCTATATACCGTGATTGTTACTATGTTCAGTATAATAATCTGCCTTCCCTAGCTTTGTCAATTCTACTGAAAGTTTGAAGCTAAGGAAGGCAGATCATTATACTGAACATAGTAACAATAGATCTTATATATATATAATGGCCATGCATATTGAATACAATTATGTTTATAAAATTATAACAGAATACATTTTGTTCATAAAAAATTCTTCAATTTTAGGACTTATGCATGAACTCAAAATGTAGTGTAAATTTAAAAGATGATTTAACAAGCAAAAACACAACTATTCTGTGCTATTAGAACCTGATATTAGAAAATGCAATTTTTACCCACTACTACACTGGTTTTCTACCTAAAGTTGAGAAATGGTTTTTGGTTTTTATAAGAGGATTTAGTGATTTTATTGAGCACAGATGTTTGTTTTCATCACGTTTGTTGATCAGACTCAGTTTCAAAATCATAAAACGAATGCCTGAAGCCTAGCAAATTATTTAAGCACCTACCATTATTATTTTTATACGATTTAATCAGTTTTATTTTACAGACGTTCAGCAGAATTAAACCCTTTTTAATGTAAGATAATTTACCTAAGAAAGAAGAGTAGAATCCAACTCCAAACTGTCCAATCATGTCATTCATATCCTGGCCACTTCCTTGTTCCTGCATTTTGCTAAGGAACTCTGCTGTTCCAGACTTGGCTATAGTTCCCAGGTTATTAACCAAGTCATTACGCGTCATACCGATGCCAGTATCTGTGATGTGTAATGTTTTGCCATCTTTATCTGCCTGTTAACAAAGTATAATTGAGTATATACAGCTGTACCTCAACTTAAGTTTGCCTGCACTTACATTGCTATTACACTGTTTCTGACATACAACATTCGATTTTTTTTTTTTTTAATTAAGCTTTTTTGGGGAAAAACACATGAAGGCTATCACCACCGTGCAGCAAAATTCTTTTACACAGAGGGGAAACTAAATCTAAATACTGTGAATGATGTACTAAAACTAAACTGTTTAAACTACACACTAAAACTAGATAACATTATAAAAATGTATAAACTTAATGAAAATTTAAAAGGAATAAAGGTGTAAAAAAATAACAAAGTAAGTAACAGACATAATAAAAAGAAATTATCTAAAAATAGTTAAAAAAAATAATAATAATAAGGCAGTAGAAAAGCAGGAAGAAAGGCAGTAAGGGCCAAGCTTGCAATCACACAAATAAACAATAGCACACATACTTTTTCAACACTTGCTCCTGCTGTTGTTCAATTTCAGTCTAATATGCTGCTTCCTTTGTTTCGGATTTAATTATTTATATTAATGTACATTTAGATTTCTTCATAGCGGTAGGAATAAAATAATATATAATTCAGTAATTAAATCCTTTCTATTGTAATTTAATTTTGTTATATTTATTATTTACTTAACTGTTTATTCAACTGCTACATAATTTCTATATAATAAAATTTATTTAAAACTTTAATTTTGGCCTATAGCTTTTTACTCTTTTCAGTTTTTTTGTTGTTGAACATATTAATGAACAGTTTATTGAAGTTATGTTAGGGTGAATTTTAAATCGCCGTATATATATATATATATATATATATATATATATATATATATATTGATATTCAGTAGAGTCTCACTAATCTGACCTAAACTGGGTGTGGCCGGGTCGAATTAGCTGGAAAGTCAGATTAGACGGAAAACAATTACAAACTGTTTAAAAGTACTGAATTGAATTTATTACATTAAAATCATTAAATTACATGTATTATTACTAAAACATAAAACAGCACACAGAATCTCACTACAGTAATTTGTTCCACAGAAAAAAATAATTAAGGTGGAACACTATTTATTCATATCACTATTAATATATCATAGATGAAAAATGAAGAATATTCACAAAACTGAAGTCACATTTTAACTAAATTCATAAACATGTAACTATTTCACATATGTGCACACACAAGACAAATCAATGCTGTTATTTTTTAGTTCAATAGTTAGTTTTTTACTTCCACTATCACAAGCACTTCTTTTAGGACCAATTTAATTATTATTCACAAAAAAAATTGAAAACAGGATGTAAACAACAATTTGAAACTCACACACAGACACTTGACATTTTGCTAAATTTAAAAATCAAAAGTATGCAACACAATATTACTAATGTTTAATTTTTTAACAGGCTAACAAATTACAGTAAAAATGTTGATCACACACTAAATAAAATTAGATAGGATGACCAAAAAAGAGAACAGGAATGGGAATTCTGAGAACAGATAACTAAGAAATATGTGTAACTTGTTGCCCTACAAAACCCAAACAGAGCACAACACAATGTTATCTCTATATTTACACATCTGCTTAGAAGTAATTTAACAAAGTGCTAACAAAGGGCTAACACTCTTAAATGTTCAGCCCTTTATCTGAAACATAAACTGTTTTGGGGGTCATTTTTCATTCCTTGAATTAGACTGTTGTGAGATATGATCATGACCTTTGTCCTGTGTCAGGATAATATACACACACACACACTAAAAACAATAAAAAATTGCCATTATAAATCTGAATAACAAACACATTACTTACTTTAATTTTTATTGAGAATTCTTGTGTCGCCGATAAAACATTTGGTTCAGTTAAAGATAAAAGTCGTATCTTATCCAACGCATCTGAAGCATTAGATATCAACTCTCGCAGAAATATCTGAAAAATAAAATAAATAAAAAATTGCATTTTGAAACAAAGGAGAAAAAAATAGGGTACTGCCCAAAAGTGTTATGGTGGAAATTTATTCATAAAAATAAAAAGATATATAAAAACAAAGTATTCAAATTAATACGTAGAACATTCAGGTATAGCTCACCTAGTTAGTTACAACTTATTAATAGAATATTGGATTAATTTAGACAAACATAATCACAACTAGTAAATAACTATTGTAATACACTGAACTAAATATTATACATAATATTTAAATACAAAACTTACTACTGAAGAAAATATTTAATTTTCTTTTACTACAATATTTAATTTTAATATTTTTTAATTTTAATATTTAATTTCAATTACTACGAAAAAAATTAATTAATACATTTTTGTACGTTTTTACTAGTATTCTTGTTTGCTGTTTAAGTACCACATCTGACATTATTAAAACTCGATAAATTATGACGCATAAATATTGATCATTTCAATGTTTGTGTTTGCACAACACACGTTTGGAATGAATTGTTTTGACTGTTTCACAAACACCTGCTGTTAACAACTCCAGCAGAAATTGTAATTGGTTAATCAATTAAAATATTTATTAAAACAAATCAAGGCAGACAGTGACTGACTGATATTGTGCATTGTTTACTTTTAATAGACTGTTCAATAATATTATAAAGAAAACAAATCATGGTGGAGAACCAATGACATTTTATTCAAAATCTGTTGTAACATGCTCTCAGGAGTGATGTCTGTGTTAATTTTACACATTTCTCAACAGTTTTATTTTATACACTTCCTTTCCGACGAATAATTGATGTTCTTATAACAAGGAAATCAGGTGGACATAAGTAAATTACCATATTACTGTGGTCTCACAATACTAATTCATACCACTGTTAAGATTTTTAAAAAATGTTAATTTTAATTACTAGTTTTAAATATTATAATGAGGTCACAGCCAAAGAATGAACACTATTGACAAAGACAGGCAAATTACGAAACAGCTGACATACTGCCTGTTGCAATAAGCAACTAAGTATGTAGAACAGCAGTTGAAATAAAAGCTTGGGGAAGAAGTAGGGCGGGGACAGTCGATTCCGGAATGTCGGTATATTCCGGGGAATGGTTGATTCTGTGGAGACCTGAAGGGCTGTACGTCGGGACGCACTACGGAAGAGAATTCCAGCCAGGAGGTGCTGAGAAGTGGTGAATCGGCAGTAAAAGTAAGTAGACAAAAATTTGCGTACACTTCTCCTTTTTTACTTTTGGTTTGAATACATTAGGATATATTTTGGAGGAACATTTTGAAGAACAAGACAGTAGTGTTCATTCTTGGGGTTGTCATCAACCATAGTTGTAGCTGTTACAAGACAAATGTAATGTAATACATCTCAATATATTAAAGGTTTTTTTCTTGAACCACCGATGGTTAATTCCTTGGAGGACCCAAGTAGTAGAGTCCCCGAACCACTAACGCATTCATTAATTTTTCAATTTGAATCTAAAAACAGTCAGGCAAAATATAAAATATGGTACCATCCATACTATCAGTGAAGTAGATACTTTGTTACTCACAGTCGGTTACGTGACCGACAAGTATAATCCAGCTTTAGTTTTACTGACACACACCGTTTTCTGTATGGTTCAGTATAAACTTCTTTCTACACTGAATAACCCTGGCAATATATTCTCAGTAAAAAGTTTCTCAAAACGTTAGTTTGTAATTTTATAATGATTATTTTCATAGATTGTAAGCTACATTTTATATGTTATTATCTACCCTGTGAGTTTTACGTGTTGTATTTTTCTAACACATTAACTTTTGTTATTCGATTTCATGGTTGTTTTATTTGTTCAGTTTTTTTTTAAATAATATCTAAAACATATTAAAAAAATTAAAATCTTTTAAACAAGATAAAAAATGTTGTCAGTAATGTTCAGCAATAGGGTTAGGATCAATGACCTAATAGGACAATACGATTATTGACAGGTACATAGAAATATAGCTATGAAACAAAAACCTAAAATATCTTTTTTTGTTATTTTAAGACGAAAAACACATTGAGGCTATTATTGCCTCCCTAAATGTAAGTGTGAATATAAAGTGTTAAAGTCATAAGTGTAGTGTTGTAAGTGTAACACAACACCTCAGATACCGTGAGGGACGTCTAAATCCTCTCAATAGTTGCAGCTAGTCTGCACCCCCTGCGGGGCCCTAATTATCAATATTTCTGAAGGTAACAGATTTCACAAAAGTAAACTATAAAAAAAATATTTTCTAATTTAATTTTACTACTTTTTGTCAACACAAAGGCAAAATATTAAACAAAAATTATTTGTTCAAAACTAGCCATTTACTTATATAATGCAACCAAAGATTCGAGAACTGAAAACTACTCCATTATTATTAAAATGTATTGTACTGCAATAGAAGTTTTAATAATATAGAAACATTATTAGATAGCACTTATCACAAGTGTATCGAGCAATACTGGAATTCTATGATTTTTTCCAATTTGTATATGCATTTAAAGATTTTATTTTAACTTGCATTACATAACTTTATTATTTATCCTAAATGATCTGTTATCCTGTAATTTGTTAATTATATTTGCATTGTTATTTAAATATATCTAGTAATTATTAATTATTATGTTATCTATCAGTTACATTAATAGCCTCTTTTAATTATAATTTTAATTTAATGTACCAGTAAAACCATTAAAATAAATTTTAATGGTATAAAATTTAATTAAAATAATTAAAATAAAAGGGTGGTGATGTTTCAGGAAGTAACATTTCCATGCTAAAAGGTGTGAAAAACAAAAAATATCCATGAAAAACATATTTATAAGAAACAATCTAGAGTGCAACCCACTAAAACCCATCTCTCTCCCATGATACCCTCATATTCTAAGGCATGCTGTGCCCCTGTTTTCTTGAATATTTCTTGTGTATTGATTTAGTGGGCCCATATGACCTTGGGAAAAGAACCGAATAATATACAATCATGTAGAGCAACAAGTTATTGCTTATTTTAAAGCAATGGCATTCATTACATTTTTTTGTTTAATACAATACGCCTTACTTCACCCTATCTTCATATATAAAATATAACATATAAAATTAATTACTTAATTCTAACATTGTAACTTATTGGAATATTTACAAATGAAATCTACAATAGCAGGGTTTTACTTTACCTACCTAAATTAGACTACATAATATTAATATAAAAGCAGAATCTTTCATTTAATAACATTTACAAATATGAAAGTCGAGTCATTTATTTAATAACATTTACTTATTATTAGAACTGGCCTGGATAACTTATTCTACTTTCAAAACTTTCATTCAATAATTATTTAAGTCTTGAATACAGTCATAATTTAAGTATTACTTTGAAGGTTTTTTTTAAATCAGCTGTTTTAGTACACACACAGTTGCCTGCATTGTACTGCACTGTCATGGGGACACTAATTTTATTTACAGACCTTTTATTGGTTTTAAGTTGGTTTTATTTTATTGTAAAGCCTTAAAATGGGAAAGTATGAAGCGTGAGTGTTCGCTGGTGTTTTGTAGGTGCCCCATATATAAAGTACTTATTTTTGGAGCAAAATTGATTGAAATGCTTTGTGTAATAATATATGAAAGATTACACATTTAAAAAGTTTAGATGTTACGGTAATGTTGTAATACTGTAATAAGCATTTTTCAGTATTTATGGTTATACAGTACATTGTTTAATCGATGGACCTTTTGATAACTTTGTACCATATTCTGACGCTCTAATCTGTTTATAAAGTCAAGTCACTGAACTAAAACAAATTGCTATGTGTGTACTTAATTAACAGCAGCAGCTGGAGACACTTGAACACACACAGTTCACATGTAGGCCTCAGAGATCGTTCAGTGTTGTGTAATCACTTACAACACTTCATTGGTTAGGTGATCACAGTGTAGGAGGTCCGTCATACTGTGTACTGTATATTTTATAGCCTGTTAAGTATCACTACATTTATTTTATTTGTAGTAATGTTGTCTTTGTACTAAAAGTTCAGTAGACATTTTGTGAATCAGTCTTTATTCATTTCCAAGCCACACAGCTTGTTACGTTTGTCTCTCAACTAGATAAATGCTCTTTTTTTATACTGTATTTACAGTACCATACTGTAATGAAAAACAAAAGAGAGCGAGATGAGCCACTCTGCCTGTGATACCCTTGGCCAATTGTACGCAAAAAACAAGTTACTCATCGAGTCACTGACACTCATGTTACATAAGGTGAACCAATTATACTCAACTTTTTTTTAAATTCTAATATTGTTTTGGTCAACTCAGATTTCGGATAACCCGAGTTCAATTAAAGATGGTATTACTATACTTTTAAAAAATTTAATTATTTTTTCATTCAAATTTAATCTGGTTTGTTTTTGATAGAAGAAACAGTTTCCATCATGGGACAATAGGGACGGAGACCTAAACAACATTTTTTTTGCAAAACAAATAATACACAATAATGCTACAGTCGGAAATCATAAAGTTTGCACTTTATTTCAGAATCACAAAAAGGCACAGATCTCTGAAGTTTGATTGTGTACAAGTACTGTGCAGTTGCAGTTGTCATTAAGAAAGCAACAACAGAACACAAGAGACTAGACATTTTCTGCAACTGGTATGTTGCGCACTTTTAGGTTTATATTTATATGATACACATCATGCTAACAGTTGTCCGCACTACATTACTGCACTAATTGCAGATTTAGGCTGACTGTATTATTAGACAGCATAAATAAAGGGATGATATAACATTAGACATAGCATTTGTGGCCATAAATGTTCTGTACATTAAAACCCATGCTCAAGGTTTTTACTGTAATTTACTATGCTATACTGTAATTTAAGCAGTTTTTTTTAACTTAAAATAATTGTTCAACACAATTGTTGGAACTACCTTTGTACTAAAATTTAATACTCCTGACTTTAGCCTACATTATTTCGTGACTGTTAGTAGCATACGTTTTCTACTGTGTAACCAATTAAGATGTAATTTCAGAGTTCTACTGTATAACTATGTTGTAATTTCAAAAAATATTTTGTAAATGGAAAACACCTAAACGTCACTGAAAATGTATTTACATTTTACTTCCCAGAATTATAGATTTGAATATTCTTTGTTCAAACCTTACAATTGTGTTTCAAAAAGTGTCGCAACTCAAAAAAAAGTAAACTGTGTTAAACTTGCCTATTGTTTTGAAATTTTAATTTTACCATGAAATTTAGTATTTTAGCTGACACACACACACACACACACACACACACACACACACACACACACACACACACACACACACACACACACACACACAAAGTAATAATTTGCATTTAAAAATAAATAATAATTAATTTTATTTATTAATTATTATTATTATTATTAATAATTTTAAAACACATTTAATGATAATAATAATAGAATAGTGACACTGTTTAACTCACATAAATAAGAGACTACAAGTACTTTTTATCTAGTTGTAAGACTTTTGAACTGTGCCAAATTGATTTTAGAGAAATAATTTCAATAAAGGAAAATCACTGCTGACAAATAATATTAATATTGTAAACGAGTTTTTATATTAAGAAACACAAGCACAGTGACCTTCTTTCATATGCCAGTCATTTTAACCATATCACTGAAATATTTAACATGTAAATACATAAAAATGTATTATCTTGGTTGAAAGTAGTAATTCTATAAAGTTAATAATTAACTAAGTAAATATTACAAAAATGTTTCACAAAAATATGAGTCACTCAAACTGGAATAGCATTACTTTTTAATACTTTTAAAGGAAACATAAATTATATATTTTTCTTTGTATTTGAATATGTATTGAATTAAAAAATGTGATCAATCTAAATAGTGAATGACAATTACATGTCAGATTTAGCAAGAGAAACTTCTAAACAGTAATTAAGATAAATTTTTTTAAAAATTCTCCTCACCACAGTTTCATTTGGTCTAGACCTGTAAGTATGAGATGGTGAGAAAGTTTTTTTTGTGTTAAACGCCCAACTATTGCGCACACTTGGGCTAATGCAGACGATGGGATGATTTATAGCTTACGAAAATGCCAAGCCCTGACCGGGAATCGAACCCGGGTCCTTGGGGTGAAAGCCCAGTACGCTATCAACTAGGCCACTGAGGCGGCTTGGTGAGGAAATTAACACAAATATTACATCAACCATTATTAAAATTTGATGAAATTTATAAACTTTTCCCATTAAAAAACTTGAAAATTGTTTAACAAATAAAAAAGTAGAAATCGATTTGTATGAGTATTGGTTACAGCTTTGAAACTGAGATGCCACGGTTGAAGAAAAAAATACCATAATTGACTGGAGAAAAATGGTTTTAAACTAATTTCAATCTCACGAATCATCATTTAAATGGCTGACAGGTACTCCTTACCTTTATTCGGAACACATAACAGTTAAAATGGCACCTGTGAATCAGCTGAACTTTTACATCAATAGCAAAAAAGGCAGAGTTTTACTTTAGACATTCACCACCCGATAAACTATATAGAACAGATAAAACTGGGGCTTGCTGAAACTTCTTTGAAACAGGCTATGTGACTTACTCTTTGATAACTAGCATACTGACTGGCCGACACTCTATAAATATTTCATAAACATTTTTAATCAAATGACTTAAGTACGGTGTTCCTTACTTGTAAAAACATAAAAACAATCAGAAACGAATGAATTAATTAATTATTAAAAGACATTTTGTAATAATTTCACATACTTCCTTGTTCCTATACAAAGAGTTGATAATTAGTTTCATCATTCGGTTAACTTCTGCTTGGAAAGCGAACTTCTCAGCTTTGTCCCGCATCATTTTTATTTGAGCAACATTCAGCCCATCTATCTTTATTGCTTCTTCTTCTCTCTTTACAACTTCATCGTCTACAAGTTCAAAACAAGGATAAATTACATTCCATGTAGCTTATCATTACTAAATACGAAACAAATTTTTCATGCATTTCAGTTGAAAAATACCAAAATATTAATGTTAATTTAGTGTATGTTCCAAGTAGTAGCAATAATTACAAAGTACTTTTGTAGTACCAATACTCACAGTTATTTCAAGCGTACAATCAAAATTAATTTTGTGTTTCAATTAACTCGAAATGTGTTAATTCATCCTGTTACTACTACATACACAATGGGATAACATTAATCTAATATTTTGTTTAAAATAATCAGATTACTAGGGATCATTAAAAAAGAAAAAATATATACTTACAGGTGAAAAATTTATATAGTTATCATCATCTAAACCTAACTAAAACTAAAAAAAAACTTTACAGTAAACAACACTTTACTGAACAACAAAACTTTACACTCACACACAGACAGACAGACAGACAGACAGAGAGAAAGAGAGAGAGGGAGAAAGAGAGTAAGTGAAAACAGTATGTATATTTTACAAAAAAAATACAAAATAAAATCGAAGATAAAGTAAAATATTAATAAATTAAACAAATTTTTTTTCAATGTTGTAAAAGTGAAATTTTGTAATGCTATTTCTAGTAAAATTACATATGGATTTCAGGCTGCTTATTAGAATAAATGCAATTTTAAGTCGGTCATTGAGAGAAACCAGAGACAAATCCATGGCGTCCTCAAACCAATGGATCACCAAATTATTCTATCTAAATCCAAGGATTAGGATTTGCAAAGCCACAGGACCACAAATTAAAGGTACAGCTGACAGCTTTTCGATCTTGTAACCGGCAAATTTATTTCATTTTGTGCTGTGCAAAATCGGACAATCCCTGACTTCAAATTTTTATCTGACTTCAAAACTAAACACTTAAAAATTACTTAAAACTGAAGCGTAGTTCAATAGAAAATTGTTGCAACACTTCCCCAGAAATTTTCTGTTCTTCTAGCACACAATTTTACGCTACCGCACTCATATTTCTAAAATGGACTCGATAAATTTGTTATTTCCTAGCCAACTTAAAATTAATATTGGAAATTGTCACAATATTTTAGGACAAAATTGAGCAAAACAAATAATTTCTTGAAAGTAAAAGATTGTGGATAGAAAAGCTATAAAACTTATTAAAAAATACAATACTTTCAAGGTACTAACGAAGGTATATTTATTAGTTAAGTAGCTGTTAAGGTTTCAATGCCCTTCTTATCAGTTTTACAAACATGCCCACGCTACATAACATTTTAACGAAATTTATGCTATGATAAATTGATAGATTGCATAAACATATTTCGTATAACTTTACATTAACAAGAAATAAATTTTATTTACCAGTTTTGGATCCATCTCGACTTGCTCCAATATCTATATTCACAGTTTGATCTTCAATAATATCATCTTCTGCTTTGCAATATCCTAAAAATGTAACAAACACTGTAATTACAATACTGTAATATATTAATGTTGGCTACATACAGCAAAGCATTAGTTACGTACAAGGTAAGCGACACAAAATTGTCATCTAGTGCTTAGCTAATGTAGTTCAGTATCTGACAGAGTGACCAAAGAATCAAACTTTCAAAATGCACAGACTTTTCTCTGAACGACTTGTGAAAAAAAATGACGAATGACCCATTAAACAAATGACAAAATTTATTTATTGGAACCCTTTAAAAGTCGTTTTCTTGAATCTTCTCTAATTTAGATATGTCTGATCAGGAAAATCTCAAAATATTTTTTAAACGTAGTTTGGATCAAAACAAGGTTCCCACAATATTTTATAATTTTTGTATTTATGGACCTCAAAAAAATATATTTTGAAAATTTACTGCCATAGATCTGCCACTAACAATGTTGATATTCAGATATTAATGATATACTGCATAAAATGACATATATTCAGATCTGAATTATTAACTTCACATGAAATTATCTCCACAGAATTAGTTTTGTGTGTCTGAATTGGAATATTTCGAAATCAGCATCAAATCTAATTGTATGATTAATATTTGATCATATGTGTAATCCCTTTCCATAGACAATGTACTGTACGATAATGATGTGTGGATTTGGAATAAAACACTAGTGATTCTGAATATCAAAATACTTGGGATATTCTGATTATTGAATTAATTCACTCATATCATGTATGGATATGGAATTGGAAGCAAAAAATTCGAAACAATTCATTTCACTTTCTTATTTTGACATCATCATCATAAAAATCAGTTGTAAAGTCGACATTGTAGCTTATACACACACACACACACACATATATATATATATATATACATACACACACACACACACACACACACACTTACATATGTATTTATATATTTGAAAGTATATATTCAAAACATTTATACTTTATGCTGCTATTTATATTAATGAGGATGAGGGACAAAATTAACACCGAGGATAAAGCAAGAGAGTAACTGCAGCTTGAACTAAGAACCTTGAGGTATGCAATTCAGAGATCAGATGCAGAACACTGATTAGTGAAAACTTAAAAAAATATATTTTAATTTAATGTAGGCATAGAAAATAATAAACAAAAAGTACTTTATTAAGTCTGGACTTGAGTGTTGAAATGATTATTTGTATGCCTTGAACACACGTCTGGACTGATGATGTCAGACTGCACAAAATGATTCTGCACAGCTGATTCTTATTCCGAATATTCAAGTCATTCAATTCCGACTATTCCGAGTATCTTTATCATCAAAATACCAACATTACTGAACTCTTAATTTTGTCAATGCCTAAAAAAAACATGATACTATTTCAGGAAATAAATAATGCAGTAAGAACGATATCCATACGTACATAAATCTACTGTTTCTTGATACGCCAATGTATCTTACACACCAACACCAACTATATATCTTATCTAAAAAGGTCCACTTTCCAATTAGCGTTGTCATGTTTGTATTTTATATTTATGAGTTAAGTACAATGAGCTCATTCAGCCAACATAGCGAACAATATTTTTTTATTTCATGAAACTTTTATGTTTATGATGGAACTGAGATATCGAAACACTTTAAGTTGTCCCTTTATCATAAGCTTTGCATTTATGTAGAGTATGGACTACATTAAATTTTAAGTGCCCATTTTTGTTATTGAATATAACCGTTATATCAAATTCCGTTATAGCAAAGACTGACTAGTAAAGCATCTGTGGATTATCTATCCTTTCACATATTTTACTATTTTTCTCTGACCAACATTCTGACTTTCTCTGTTAAAACAAATTTCCCAGGCTTTTATCAGTATTCCCGGTCACCACCCTGACCTGAGGATGGTGTTAAAAAAAATGTTATGAAAGACGAGGGCTATCTAGGAAGTAACATGTACTTTACGCTGACATGGCTTAGCCTACTGCCACCATCTTGCTATCTGTGAATATGTTTACTTTTTGGATAGTGAACTGTGCATTTTTAAAGTGTATACTGAAATAGAAAACCCCACCAGCTGTAAAATATAACCAGTGATTAGGTTTTTGTTAACAGAAAATAAGAAACCAACTGAAATTCACCAGAAACTTTGTAAAATGTACAGAAACAAACTGAATAAAAGTGGAGTGAGACTGTGGTGAATTACGTTTAAAAATGGCCACACTAACATTCACAATGAAGAGCTAAGTGGCCGACCAAACATTATGTGTAATAACCCAGTGTCAAAAGTAAATGAGACAATTTGTGAAAACCGCTGCTTTACAGTTTAGGAGCTCTTGTTTCAGTTTTATCAAGTTCCATTAAGTTTGTTACATGAAACTGTAAAGGGCAGGTTAAGTTTAACCACCATTAATTTTGTGCCACATGGGTACCAAAATTGTTATTAGAAGACTACAAAAAACAGCACCTGACAGCATTTTGATATTTCTAGAGGCTTACAACTAAGATGGTGACTCATTTCTTGATCGTTTCATAATTGAGAATGAGACTTGGGTAAAACATGTCAATTGTGAGAAAAAAACAACTAATGGAATAGAACACACAAGTTCCACAGAAACCCAAGGAAATGTTTGCAGACATTGTTAGCCTGAAAACTACAGCAACAATTTTTTGAAACAGGAAAACTGTACTTTTTGTTGATTTATTTAACTGTGACAGGGAAGACTGAATTCAAAGGGTTTTTTTCACGATACTGCACAGAGCTTGGGAGCTCCTGGATGGATAAAATTCAAGTTTTAGGCAGCAGAATTTTATGATCAAGAAACTTGTGCACCATGATAAATGCCTCATTTTGAATGGGGATTATACTGAGAAGTGTTTAAGAGTCAGACAATTTTTTAAGTACAATAATTTATTATATATATATATATATATATATATATATATATATATATATATATATATATACCATGGATTAATAAGAAAATTTAATTTATTTAATGATAGTTTTACAAAACTGATTATATTTACATTTGACACGATATCTGGAATTCTTAGTTTTAGTAATTTATAGTTAAGTTCATGGATTTGATATAAAAAAATATTAATTTGATTACTGATCTCATACAAAACTTAAAAACATTAATCTCTTTTTTTATTCACTGTTGTATATTATACTTTTGTACTGTAACCTTTTAATCTCTATCTCTGTTATATATAGGCCATTACAAAATTAAAGATGAATATCGGTAAAGTACATAAAAAAAACAATTAAAACATTGGATTTATGTTTAATATCTCGGTTATATATTAACAAGCTAACCTTGTTCAAGCAACTGAGTATTCACAAAACATAAAACATTAAATTAAGAAAAGTAGTTATAAATGCTATTACACAGGCTAAAATTAAAATACAGGTAATATTTAAATGTAAGAAAATTATTTTAATTTATAAAATTATTTTATGAAATAATGTTTTTACTAATAAAGACAATGTTTAAAAAAAGTTTCAAGACCCTAACATGGTTGTTAGTAAAATCTGACATGATTGTGTTAAAAACCTAACAAACACGGTTTTTTTAAATAACTAATATTGTGTAAATGTTATTACCCTTGTAATGACAGTTATTAGCATACTAAGCATGGCTTAGAGGTTGGTTAATAGTTTAAATTCGTAACTTATAATACATTTAATACTCTGCAGGTGAATATCTCTTAATTCAGTGATAAGTACATAAAAAATTTTCTTCTGTTAAAAGCTCTACTTCAATATGAGGCCAAAAGTACAGAAATGTCGGTTTGAAATATCACAAATACCTTCAATAAAAGCCTCTAACACTATTAATAAAAACTTAATGAAATTACTATTTTTATACAAATAAGCTTAGAATTGTTTAATTTATAAAAGTAGTTTTTATTCTGTCAAATAATAAGCAGCTTTCAACTTTAAAAATATGGTAATGCAATAGACTGAATAACTGTTAAAGGCAGGTTAGGCCTATTTCTCTCTTAAATTCTAGGATTTATTAAGATTATATTATAAATAACCTACATACCTATTAATGATATTCCAGCAATAAGTAATAATATAAAGTATTTCATGTTGAAAAAATTATCTAAAAAAACGTTAATGCTGAACCAATCGAAACCGGTCTGAAAATACTGAACACGAACACAACATCAAACGTTTCTGGTTTGAAGAGAAGGACTCTTAATACAGTTGAACAGTTGTATACAACATACATGTATACAGACTACAGTGTACTATTAATTCAAAGATTACTTGCAACCAGCATTGTCTAAAAGTAGGAACATGTAAACCAATGAGCTTTTACCACGCAAAACAAAGAACCAATCACAGGTTAACAAATAAAGCCGTCTCTACCAATCAAGAATACGTTCCATAATCATATAATATTTATAAATCTCTTAGCAATCTATGTTTATGTTCAGTTATCCGAATTCATTAGAAGTAATAATTAAATAAATTAAGCCTATTCACTATTCGGTATTAAGTAATTGTACGAAGTCAGAAACGGTGAATAGACTAAAGATTTGATTGTATAGAAGTACATAATATTAAAGTGTTTTAAGTTTCAAGGTATGAAACATTTCTACTTTTATGAAGAATCCTGGGATCCTCCGAAAATAAAAAAAAAAGTCTTTCCGAATTTGAGTTTTCAGTCAGGAAATGTTTACTGTCAATGAATCAATAGCATTGAATATAATATAAAATTTTTAGCCAATAAACTTAATAACAGATTATTATTAAAAGATTCATACAAAAGGATTAACCAGAAAAAGAAACGAAGTGAACATAATAAATACTAGAACAATATAAAAATTACCTGCACAAAAAAACGTTGCTTAAAGATGAAATAAAATGTCTAAAATGCAGACTTTGTAACAAATGACGTATCTCGAACATACATGACAGGTGGAGAAGCGTTGACTTTATTCGTCATTATTTATTATTAAATAGCAACATAATTAAGAAAATTAAAAACGGCAAAAAGTTCTTATCGATAATGTGAGGGATAAAAATTATGCTGATAAATGTTTACATCCCTTCCAACTCAAAGATATCTTTTTTTCTCGAAACCGCGATAGTCTTTACGAGGTGAGTAAATAGACCACTAGACGGAAAAATAGGTCATAATCCTAATTATTCAAACATATCTATAGAAACCTTAAAAATTATCATACAAAATGACAAAAGAGTATATGGCCACTGCAAGTATAATTGAGTTATACTGATTACAGTTATCTTCACTGATAAATTCGAAACCCTTCCCCTTGTTCCCCTAATATAAAAATGAGCAAATCATATGTAGTGAATTTGAACAAAACCACCGGGCTCCACTATACTCAGCTTATGTTCTGTCTGTCTGTTATTCAGCGCAATCAATTTCTTTTTCCTTCATCTCTGAATCTTCCTTTTATACTAATGACCATAATCAGCAACTCCTAATGTACTCATAGTGGCTAAAAAGTATCAGAAAGCTTGCGTGAAGTCACAAGTCGTAAAATACCATAAACTATTTCAAACATACATTAGTAGGCATCCAGCAAGGTAGGAGCAGCTTCAGGGTCGGATGACCAATTAGAGATCTTCTGCAATTAGGGTTCTGAATTAAGGAACCCGCTCGAAACTCCCGGAAAAAAAGTTGAAAGTGTTCCTACATATATATAAACTATATATATAACTATATATAAATAAAGAAATATATTATTATTATTATTATTATCTGCGTATAGGCCCTGTTGAATCACGCAAAGCACTCCGACTCATGTCTTGCTCCTTCTAATCCTCCACACCTCCCTCATCCTGTCCCCATGGATCCTCTTCCGCTCTATTGAGTCTATTTCTGCGTCATGTAGGTCTATCTGACTTGTGCGATCCACGACGTTGTTGATTTGACACCTTATATATATAGTTATTTTACTCTTTAAGTGTGAACCATCGGTATTTACGAACGTCTCGTGTTTTTGGCATATTCGATATCATAAGTAGGATAACATGAATGAATAAGCGGTAACTACCCATTTGCAGTCAAATGACCAGTAATCGATACGATAAGTCTATACTATCAGTTATACAATGCATTCGTATGTGTGATCATTTCTACGCGTGATGAATATAAGCAATCGAATTTTGTATGTCGAATTTTTATCCATTTTATTTAAACTTGGGCACAAAAATCGGTTATGGTAGTAGCTTGGATAAATTCATTAATCAGCAAAATTCATTCAACGATTTCAAATGCTGGCCACTTCATTAAGAAATTTTGAATTTTTTATCTGAAAGTTTTTTGACAATTTCGCCACCATAATCAGCATTAAAAACTGTATAAATCAATATTTTGATTTTTCAAAATCCGTTGAAATTAAGAAATTTTTAATTTGACGGCAGTTAGATTTCATTTGTTTATTTTCAATGTAATTTTAAATTTTAAAATGCCAATACATATAGATTTTAATGCTGATTATGATGGTAAAATTAAAATTTCAATGAAGGTAAAATAAAGAAATACTTTTGGAAATACACTTTTATTTAGATGAACAGATTATAGAGCACGTTTAAACGAAAAAAAAGATCAGAAAATGAATCAGGTTTACCAAAAAAATTAAAAAAATCCGTACGATATTACTGTTAAAAATGCGATAATTTAGAATGAGTACGATAGTTATGGTCTGATGTGTTTGCGACACTGCTTAGAATACAAGTTAAAAGTAAACATTAAAACACCACTACAGGTACATAACTACAAACAGTAAATAATAACTGTGATCTATTGAATTCTGTTAGATGGAGTCTACCTGAAAGTCTACCTGGTCGTTACATACAAATTATATTGAATTACAATTGAAATATCGTATTTGTTTACTGTAAAAGTAGGCCTACTAGGAAATCAAACTTTAAAATGCCGTGTGAAATGATAACTCTCCAACTTGGACAGTGTGGAAATCAAAGTAAGTACAACCTTACTTTTATCCAAATTAATGACTTCAAAGAGATCAAGTTTTTGGTAAATCAGAACCCTGGGACGTATGTCAGTTTTGGTAGTTTTTGCGCCTAATCGTTTTATTATATGCCGAACATTAATTCGGTAAATATACAGTGTAATTTGTTTTCGATTACTTCGTAATATTTTCGCCAAAAGGCTTTCTTACATGCTCAAAAGCAATAATCGGAAAATATAAATAAAAAAGCCCAAAATATAAAAGCTCAGATATTACGGGAAGTTCAAAAAATCGAAAATAGAAGTGACCAGCTTAACCTCAAAATCTCTCCCGCGCGAAAGTATGTAATGAGTTTTTCATTGCGAAAACTATTAAATTAAATGCGTGTGTTATTAATAATAAAAACAATTGATTTTTTTGTAAAAAAGGCCTAAGAACCTAAATAACATGCTTGCGTATGTTAAACCTAAGCATGCAGCTTGCAACAAAACATTTTTTTTTTATAAAGACAAGAACCAAAAATTATTGTGTTAAGAAACTAACATAGTTGTGCATGTTAACTGATCATGCCAGTTGCATTGAAACATTAAGGAAGTAGATGAACGTGCATGAACACTTGTGAATGACAAAACAGCAATGATACCACACTTCGCCTAATACTTCTAGCATGCTCATATAATGTAAACGTCAATGACTTCACAATATAGTTCCATTGAAAATTACCTAAAAACATAAGTAATTGTAAAAAAAATATTTTCTGTGGGTGAATATCTCTAAATTGAATAATAAAGTGTATAATAAAAGAAAAAGAAATTCAAAAATCACTATTTGAAAAAAAAAACAAGTTACATTACTTAAAAATTAATAACTCGGCGATGATAACCTTAACGGTTTTTCACCGGAAAAAAAATAAAAACTAATAATACAAAATATCAAAGTGCAGTCAGAAAAAAATTAACTTTAAACAATTCAGTTTTAGTAACCAACTGCATAGAGTTACTGGGCTACATAGAAGAATCACTTAAAAGCAAGAAAATCAGCTTGGCTTCTTTTTCATATCACACAAGCTTTCAACAAAGTTTTTTATCATGAGGGGTTATTCTATAAATTATAAAGAAATGTGTATTGGTTCTACCAGTTCTTAAAATCTTATTTGAATTTTCAGTGTTCAGGAACGTCTCGGTAAGAGTTCTGAAGGAAATGTTAATGGTCCTATCCTATTCTTATTATATACAAGAGAAATACCTATCTGTAAACAAAGTGCCAACATTTGCTGATGATATTGCTATTTTAGATGTTGGGGACTGTGTTGAATGATGCTTTAGAGAATTCTGGATAGTGTTAGTACTTGGACAAAAAAGTGGCATGTTAAACTAAATGAGTCAAAATCCACTTGTATAAATTTTATAAATAAGACAGTGATTAATGTACCCATACAAAAACTCACAACTTATTATATCAATTAGAAGAAAAATACTTGGGAATGATTCTTGACATTAGGAGATCTTATGTTAAAATGAAAAAAAAAATCTAATTAAAATAATCTGAAACTAAATGAAACTTAAAATATAGAAGGATGTATTTCTTGGCTTATAGGATGAAAGTCTAAATTAGATTTATTAAACAAATTACTTTTATATAAGCAAGTGTTAAAAGAGTTTGGACATAGGCTAAGGGTTGTAACTTTGAGGATTCACCAAGATCATTAAAAGTGATTCAGACATTTTTTATAATAAAGTCCTTTGTAGTATTGTTGAGGGCATAAAGATCTCAAAAATATGATCACTGAAGACATAAAATTTACTTCAGGGAAGTCTGAGCGCAGGTTTTAAAATTATGTTAATCCTATTACCTGAGATGGTTATAATTAAGATGTGGTGGGAAAGTCATTTAAAGATGACAAATCTGTTGGGTCTGGTGCATGTGTTTGTAGTATAGCTTTGTGAAAAGTTGGTATAATATATCAGAGTTATTCATAAGAGTGATTTCCAACAAAAAGCAAACTTATTGCAGTGTAAACTACTAAATAAGAATGTATTTTAGTTGTAGTTTTAAAAAGTATAAATTTAAAAAAAAATAAGTGAGCTGCCTCGGTGGCCTAGTTGATAGCGTACTGGGCTTACACCCTGAGGACCCGGGTTCGATTCCTGGCCAGGGCTTGGCATTTTCATACGCTATAAATCATCCCATCGTCTGCATTACCCCAAGTGTGCACAATAGTCGGACGTTAGACACTTAAAAAAAAAAAAATTATAAGTGAACGTCAACTTATATTTATATTATATTTAGGTTAGTCAGACAAACCTAAATGTAAGTCTTACTAGCTATATTTAAAAATAAATCATGATTTACCGTGATTAGTCTCACCCATATTAACAAAATTATGTTTTTAACAGTGTTGTTTTCATTGTAAAGGAATTTACTATAGACTTTTTTTAAAACAAATTTCTTAAAAGAAGTGTAAACAATATTATGAAATTTTGTACACATTTTTTAACAATTCATATTTTTGTTCCAAGAAATAAGGATTAAATTATATAATAACATAATACAGTAGTACTAAGTAACAATAAAATTAGAATTTTTAATTCAATTCTAGAATTCAAAATTCTTTATATTTGTTCACATGTTTCAGAGTAATTCCATGTTCAAAATTTATTATTGTACTGAAAATATTATTGAGTAGGCCTACAATAATCAGTTTTGAAAATGGAAGTATTCCAAAATGCACGCACAAATATAAAGTTTTTGAACCTAGGAAAGGCAGAGATATGTACTTTACAAAATAATGATAAAATTAATATGTAGGCCTACTTTATATTTTACTTTTATATTGAAACAAATTAATTTTCAAAACTGTATTTTGCTTAATTTATATTTTGTAAAGGAGACCTGTCCTTTCGTGCAGTAAATAAATGTGGTCATGATAGCAACAGATATATCTGTCCAGAAGACTGGATATACCAGATATCTGGAAGACCAGATATACTGTATTGTTTATAATACCAAGAAAATAATTTGTCCGGTTTCTTTTCGTATTTTTTTTTTTTTTTTGACATGGTTTTTCACGAAACAGCAAGCATACCAAGATAACATTCCAAAATATGATACTGAAAACACAAAAATAAAAATCATATTACAATAAACCCTTGATTTTACAGATAAGGGTACCTTGAGGTAAGAGGTAGTCCGTTAAAGTTGTTTACTTGTTTAATGAGGGCAGAATCTGTAAGTGCCCTGATTATTAATGTTAATTGTTTTACCTGCTTTTTATTGTTTTTTCTTCAGTTGTGTACAAAAAATAAAATGTTTTGTTAAATGGTTGGGTTTGTTAGAACTCCGGTACAGTATGTTTAAGAATGGATTTATATAACAGCATGTTCAAGTAACGATTAATTGAAACTAGCAAGTCATAATATTAATTGTATGTTCATACTTACAGTAGTATGGTAATGTAAATTAATTTATTTAGCATAAAATACATCTCACCATAGAGGAGATACATATTCCCGAAAGAGTGAAGAAAAACTTCACTGTGCTCAGGAGCTAAACTTACAAAACTAGCTTATAAACTGAAAACTAAAGAAGCTTTTCAAATCATTACCTGTTTAAGTGCTACATAGAAACTTACATTAGTAAAAAATTAACTTAAACATTTTTATAGAAAGTATTATCACTCGTTCTCAAAATTTCAAACAAAGTAATAATTGGTTTTTGTAGTTCCTAAAATTCGAAGTCCATTAAATTAGGGTTCGTTAAATGGAAGGTGTTTATAAAAAGTCAAAACACTTTTTATTTATAAAAATCATTAACAAATTTATTAATGATTTACATTAAATTTAATACATTGCTTAATTTTTTTTTCAACTGTATTCTTTTGTTGTAGTTGGCTTTGAATTTTGGAAAAAGTTATGTGCTGAACATGGAATTAACCCTGAAGGCATATTAGAATCCTTTGCAACTGATGGTATTGATAGAAAGGATGTATTTTTTTATCAGGTTAGTAATACATACTTTTTAATTAGTTATATTAACTGTCAGTCTTCTCCAAGTAAATTTGTCACCTTATAAGCCATCAAAGGTGCTTTCCCACCTTTAAGTGTGTAGGGGTCATAATCTCTTCTATCTTCCAGAAGGTGCACACTTGCCCACAATTGTAGGACATTGTTCTTCACGTAAACAATTCACAAGACCAAATCATTGCAAAGCCTTTGCCTCCATCCAGTCTATTACTCTGTCACATCGAACTTTTCACACGTGGTTTCATTGCAGACTAAGAAAACAAGGTCTTAAACTCCTTTTTACTGTGTATTCTTATAGATTTTTAAATTATTTTGTTCACTTATTATATCACATATTAAGATACAATCAGTTATTTACTTGAAATTTAATTTTTTTACTTTCTTGCTTCATATCAGCTCTCCACTACAAACTGCTTATCATTTGCTGTTACTGTACTATAATTTAAACAAACTTAAGAAAGTAATTGCAGTACTAAATATTAAAAGAAGAAAAGTTAAAGCCCTTTTTACTTTGGTAAATATCGTGATATTTTAAAAATATGTAGTAAAAACGTAAAACACTGCTATTGTCTTTGCTACAGTTAAAACATAAATAGAAGATATTTATTTAAAGTCTCATTGAAAGTTTTCTAGTCTTTAATTTTACAAAATCTTTTAAAATGAGGTTTTTTAAAATGTTAATGGGGTGCCCAATCATTCTTGAGATATGTTAAACCTAAGATATACCTTTATCAACTTAAATTTTGAAAAAACTTTTTCGTAATATCTATAAGCTATAGAGATAGAAAGTATGAACAATTCATAAACAGACAAAAGTACTGTGGTTAGGTTAGATTAGGTTATACTCACTAAACTAATTCATATTTTCTTACTGTCACTCTATATAGCTGAGAAAAAATTAGTGGGAGTTGTCAAACTATTTTTGTGCTCTAGGATAATGAAACCATTCTGTAAAACCTCTAGGTGGAATAAAGTGCGTTTTAGTGTAGCGTTAACTTTGTTTAGTTTCAGATGCTCCTCTGTGTATCAGGTATTTGCTGGATGGCAGTGCAATCCTTCATGTGCTTTTGCTAAAAGCCTTAATAATAATAAAAATACATTCAGAAGTTTACAGTTGAGTTCTTTCAAATAATGTAATATTTATCATCGGAATGTTTGGCATAATTCTTTATATTGTGTGGTGTTCTGCCAAAACACATAGTTGTTCAAGGCTATGCATATTGTATGTTTAGCCATTCCATTACCCTTTGGTCTAGACATGATTGTGACTGCACAATATTATAATCCTGTACCTTTTGATTGTGTATTCTTCAATGTAGATTCCAAACAAACAGTCGTTATCCAGCTTTGATAAGTAATCATAAAACCAATCCAAAGGAATTTTGCAATTAATAATAAAATAATAAAAGGAAGGAGATATAATCAAGAAAAGGAAGAATTATAATCAAGATTTTATAGTTGAAATATAACAGCTTGCAATGAACTCATACATAGGGTGTCCCATGAAGAGGTGTACAAGGTTTTGATTTCATATTATTTGCTGATTTCTCAACTGATTTTTTTGAAACTTTAAATACTTTTTATTAAAGTTACTGCCAAAAAATGTATGGAAAATTCAACATACCAATGTTTATAGAAACAAAATAGTAGAAAAAAGAAGAAAAACAGATGTTGAAATAAAATACCACTTTTGTTACACTTGGAAAACAAATTTTGTTGCTACGAACGTAATTAGATACAAACAACAATTTTTTTTTTAAAACAAACTAAAAACTAATTATTTGTTTTAAAAACCATTGAAAATGAGATTAAAATATTAATTAATTCAAACTAAAACCTATCCACTGTTACATATTGATAGCAATGCCTAACAAATGATTCGTATGCTCTTTTATAGTAATTATATTAGATCTGTTCCTGTTCAATAACACTCCAAATCCTCTTATTTTTTAAATTATGTTTAGGGCTTATATACTTTTCTCTTTAAAATAACTGTAATAGCAAAATCATTTCGGTTCATATGTTATGTTTAGGGTATCAAGTTGAAATAAAGTAGGCATGGATCAACAACAGGCCTATATGGAACCAAAGAACCATTCAGTAAAAAAGGTGGTAAAACATGCCAGATACAGCCAATAAAAACGTATAAAATGTAGAAAAGAATAAACCAATGCATACAGTGGAATTAACAGTAAAGTGTTAAGAAAACAATTTTGTTGAAACATTAGAACCACCGAGAGACTAGAGACATTTTGAAAAGCATTGAATGAGTTTAATCGCAAAGATCAGCGGAAGATAATTTAACAATTTGAGTGTGAAAACAAAAAGATTAATTTAACGTAACCAATTTATCAAGAAAAATAGAGGCTACCATTACGAAAGACTAGAATTAATGTTTACAGAAATTGTTACATTTCAAAAGATTTTTATATAAATTTTTTTTAATAAGGAATTTATGACACAAAAATAACCTCAAAAACAAAATTTATCATTACTGATAAACTGACTACTCTGTTTGCCCAAGATCAAAAGATGTTGTGTTTACAAAATGAATATAAACCTTTTTATTTGTTTTAAATTGAATTACAATTTAAAATACAAGAATAATTTTGTAACTGTGTTAAAAAAAAATTTGTTTTATTTTTCTACATTTTATATAAAGCAATAAGAAAAAGTAACACAAAGACTGGGGTGCCCATTCTAAAAACTGACTTTGGAACTAATCCAATGCTTTTGAAGATTGTTATTTAGCGAATGTTTGACTGAATTGGCGTAGTTGGGTGAAGCACCATTCTTGAAAAATAATTTGATCCATTTCCGACACCATAAAATTGGTCAGTTATTATTAACTTAAAATTTGTTAATTCTTATTACCGGTTATGGTGCTATCTGAAATGTTATGAAAGCAATTAGCAATCATAGCCACACTACTTTTTGTTGTAATAATTATAGTTATGTCTATTTATAATACCACTGCAGCAGAAAGTAGATTCATCTGAGAAAACAATACGAGTTGCTAAAGCAATTGAAATTTATTAATTAATTCTGAAATGCTATTAAAAGCAATAACCCGCTCACAATGCTTTACAATTTGCTCAATTCTAAAAGTGTTTTTGCAGCTACGAAGGATAAACAAATTGTACTGAAGATAATTAGGCTATTAGTTTCTGTTTTAATATAATTATTGTTTATAATTTGATTCAAACAGCTGTTAAACAATTATTTAAACCTGCAAGAGTGAAAGGTATAAAAGTTTAAGGAGCATTTTGATTCTATGAACTCCAGAGTGCTGAAAGTTTTCACGCAACATATTTTGTAACTTTATTTAAAAAGTATGTAATGTCAAAAAGAACGTTGAGGAATAAGCAATTAATAAAAACAGAAGCATGTTTCTCTTTGTGGGACACTTCGTGTATCCAATGTAACATTTAAAATCTAATTTATCAATTTTACAGATTTAATTTAATACTTGTTTTAACAAAATAAAAATTGATCTGCATTTCTTACCAACTAAAATTTGTAAAAAAAAAATAACAGTGACTTTAAATATTAACTATAACGTTTCAAAAATAGTTATTGATTTATAATAACAATTAAAAAAGCAGACGTTTTATAAATGGTAAACAAAAGCTAGATTATTGCTTCAACGAGAAAGGTTTATCCTAAATTACAGAAATATGAATTGATCAGTGTAGGACCCATGTCTCAAATCTAATTGTCTGCTTTAGAAATTATAAAAAATAAATGTTTGTTGAACAGTAATGAATGTTTGTTATTATTGACATTTTGTAAATGTCAGAACTTCAACAACGATGACGAAGTCAAAGAACTTGTTGCCTTGATAAATTTTATGGCTTTCTTCAATTCTTTTCAGAGTAAATTCTTAATTGAAATTTCTCATTGAAATTAATTTTAATTCAAGCATATATTAACCTGTATACAGCTGCACTTGTCAAGTTCTGAAACTATTGTTTTAGTTCTTTTAATCACACCTTTTTCTTTAAAAAAATATTTTCTCCATGTAGTCATTTAAACATGGCATCATATTTTTACATTGCTACTTACTGGAACATCAAACAATAAAATATCTACTGTAAAAAAATAGGTTATTTGGTTCAGAATTAGTAATATGTGAGTAATGACAGTAGGACCTCACGTTGATGTCACAGCATTGACTGATTAAGGCAGGCGTTGTCATGTCGAGATCAAAAAGTTACTTAACCTTTGTGATATATACCTGGATTTAATACAGGTTTAGTGTTCTTACAAATTTTAATTGAAATTGAAACTGTTGTCAATTAACGATATTTATTATTTTTTTTTTTTTATTTAGGCTGATGATGACCACTACATTCCCAGAGCTGTCCTTTTGGATTTAGAACCAAGAGTTATTCATAGTATCATGAATTCAGATTTTGCTAAGGTAAGTATATAGGTATATTGTATTAATAGTATATGCGATAGGTTAGGCGATTTGAATCAGCAGAACACATAAAAAGCCGAAAGTATTGAGGTTAGATTCAAAGTGACATGGAAATAATGATTCCAATAATAGTGACAGTAATTTAAGGAAAAAAACTGTAAAAATAAAAACAGTGTAATTCAGAAAAAACTTTGTTAGGCTTATTGCTTGGATGTAGAAGACATAATTTATTCAAATATAATGAAAAAGGAACGTTATTATTATGAGGGTTATCCGTAAAATAAGGTTCCCAACAATTTTTCACAATGAAAAACATGTTTATTTGTATTGAATAATACATTTTTGGAAAGCTTATACTTTTTCTATTTTTCGACATATTCGCCGTTGAGATCGTTATATTTTAACATACGGTGAAGCATCTTTTGCATGCCTGAGTCGAAAAACTCTCCTGTCGCACCGCGAAGGTAGCTTAAAACTTTTTGTTTCAGTTTCTCTCTGGTACTGAAATGCGTTCCAAGTACATGTTTCTTCAAATTAGGGAGTGATAATAGTCACTTGGGGCTAAGTCCGGGCTGTAGGGTGGATGTGTGACAGTATCCCATCAAAATTGGTTGTTGATTGGTTGTTACACTGGAGGTGTGCGGACGAGTGTTGTCTTGATGGAAAGAAACTCCCTTTGTGAGCATGCCTTTCCTCTTGTTTTGAATTATGCTGCGAAGGTTCCTTAACGCCTCACAGTAACGATCAGCATTGATTGTTGTGCCGGTATCCATGAATTCGCACAACAATAACCCCTTCCTGTCCCAAAACACGCTCGCCATGACTTTGCCGACAGACAGTTTTTGTTTAAACTTCCGCGACTTCGGTGACTCTGGATTTTTCCACTGACATGATTGTTCTTTCATTTCCAGTGTCGTACAGTGTACCCAGGTCTCATCCCCAGTGATAATGGAGTCCAAGAATTTCTTGCCATTGGTTTCGAAGGCCTCACCAATCTGTTGCCGTTTGTGGTCTGCTGGGACCAATTTTGCACAAACCTTGCTATACCCTAAATGGTCTGTCAACATTTTATCAATGAAAGTCTTGCTGACATCAAGGATCATCTTGGAGAGATCCCGAACAGTCACCCTTCGATCGTTCAGCATTGCTTCTTCTACTTTCGCAATTGTTTCACCCGAAACAGATGGCCGTCTGGAACACTGTTCATCATGAACGTCCGTCTTTGAATTCTCTGCACTGTTTGCACGCGTGTTCTATGCTCATACATTTTTCTCTGTAGACTTCACACAGTTGGATATGAATATCCACCGGCGCAGTGTTTTTTTCACACAGAAAATGAATCACAGACCTTAATTCGCACCTGGCGGGAGACAGAAGAGGCAATTCTATTATTATAGATTACCAAGCCAAGACTGAGCATCGCAGAATGTTCGCGGAGTGAGGATTGGGAGTGGAGGAACCAAGGAAGCCAAGGTCACCGAATCTCGTGTAACAATGTTCGTAGCGACTATAGCGCCTTGGGTACCTTACTTTACGGACAACCCTTAATTAATTATTATTAAATTATTACTTTTGTTTTTAATAATTTTCCATTTTATACACAGCCTATTGGTTGGCAAGTGCTTCTGTTAGCTGCTAATTAATGTGTTGGGCAGGTATATCATAAAGTACGATATAATGACACAGGGAACAGTTAAAACAATTTAACAACAACAACAAAAACAGTTGAACAATTGAATTTTATTTATTTTATAAAATTGAATTATATTACATTAACATATTGTATATTCAAGTTCATTGGATTCTGTATGAAAAAATATTAGTATAAAATGATTGATACCCTATACAACCCTTAAACAAAATATAAAAACAAAAGAACGTTAATCCCTTTGCTACTTGTCATAGATATTATTTGTTTAATTTATTATTGGTATTTGTAGTAATCTGATAGTCTGTATTTCTATGACACATATGTACAAAATTAAAATGAAATGTTCATGTTACAACACAATGAAAATTAATGGATGATGCGTGTGTTTCAAGTTAATATCTCGGGTATGGTGATTGTGCCTTTGAGTATTTACAGGAAACATATATAATTAAATTAAGAAAGGTAATGATGAATTGCTCTGGATAAAAACTAAAATTGATTTGAGAAATATTTGGATGTTATGAGAAACGTTCAAGTTATAAAATTTATTGAAAAAATTACTGTTGTTCTAGCAGAATTGATTGATTGGTATTAAATAGAAAATTTAAAATTATAATTTCAAAAGTAAAGTTAGAAAGTTCACAGTGTACTAGGCTTTCACCCTGAGGACCCGGGTTCGATTCCCGGCCAGGGCTTGGCATTTTCATACGCTATAAATCATCCCATCGTCGCATTAGCCCAAGTGTGCACAATAGTTGGACATTAAACACCAAAAAAAAAAAAAAAAAAATAGACCACTGTGCTTACTCTCAACTAACGACGTGACCAGACTTGCTAGGTCTCTGTATTTAGAACGGAGACTGTGTTATTGGAATACATTCTTCACAGTTCCGTATTTACAATCAGTTTCTCCATATTTTAATACGATTTGGGCTTCAACAATAAATATCAGTGAGACAAAATTATTTATACAGTTATCGTGTTGTTTGTTATGTTAACACTTTATATGTGTTTAATTTGTTCATATTAGTCTGTATAACAAAATACAATTAATATAAAGTGTGATGCTGCCTGGCTTGGACAGCTAGCACTGTGACATCAGCATGTCTTGTGATTTTCATCACTGAACTCAATAACATATTTTTCCTCTGTAGATATTTTATTGTTTTTTCTGTGTCTCAGTAAGTGGCCATGTAAAAATTTGAAGCTGTTCATAAACAAATACGGGGAGAAAATTCTTTTTATAAAGAAAAAGGTGCGATTAAAAGAACAAAAACTTACACGTTCACAACATTTTCAGAATATGACAAATGTATACATACTGTAACCAGAACCTTTTATGTGAATGAGACATTTCAATTAACAATTTATTTTGAAGATAAATTGATGGAAACCATAATTTTTTGGATCAGATTACAAAAAAGGGTACGTTTTTACTTTAAACTTAAAAAATCAGTCACTTGTTCTTTGAAACAAAAGAGAATTTTAGATTGTTTGACGTATGAGGTTAGGTCTGTCGTATGTAGAAAGTAGGTTCTGTATGTAATAAAAACAATGAGTACAGATACAGAAAAACTATTTATTGCAAGGAAACCTGCAAACCTTAAACTATTTTCTTACATAGCTGCCACCATTTTGTAGGCACTTGTAATAGCGGGACGCAAGTTCTTGTACACCTTCTTCATAAAATTTTGCCACCTGTGTTGTCAACGAGTAAAATGTTTTTTAAGCTTGTCATCGTTATTTAAATTTTGACCACCAAAAAACAGTTTCAGGTGCAAACAAGAGATGCAGGTCTCTAGGGGGGTTGATTGACTGATTAATATTTCCACATGACTAACAGATTTGTCTGTCAGAAAAGTAATAAACATTTTTTACAAATCAATAATTATACAAATACATAAAAACAGTATTATAATTGTTTGTGGTTATAACCTATAACACTGTTTTTAATAATTTCATGATATAAAAGGAAAATTTATTTGGTAAATTAGCAATATTTGCTAACTCGTGTGAGACAGCTGATAGTCTGTATTTAGTATGTAACATGCTAAGCTCTGTAATAATTACACTGATTTTTTTTGTTAGTTATATAACCCGGAGAATGTGTATTTGTCCAAACATGGCGGTGGGGCTGGAAACAACTGGGCTTCAGGTTACAGCCAAGGAGAACGTCTGCAAGAAGAGATATTTGATATTATAGACAGAGAAGCTGATGGTTCAGACAGCTTAGAGGTAAATGCGTGCTTGATGACTTCTTTCTATATGACTTCCATAATTTAAAAAAATATTAATTTTAAAAATCTTAAAGTAATGACTTTCATAATATATTTTTGTTTATTAATGATAGTTTAAAAAAAAAATCACACCAATTATCAAACATAATCACATAACCTTAAATTTTAAGTTGTAGGGAAAAATAAATTTCCCTTAACCATAACGTAATTTTTCCCAACAACTAATAAATCTAAAGAAGTAGGGCTTCAGGTCTCTTCTGTGTACCATGACTGTTTCATGAACTTTATTCTCTGCAGATTCTTACTATTTGAACTTATAAATTGTCTTCTAGACCACCATTTAGTTTTAGGTACGTTTATATTTATTTTATTTTACCTTGTTATTGTTGTAGGGCCAATTTACAGCACTACAATAATTTGTGTGTATGTTGTTGTTTTTAGATATATTATATTATTGTTAACTAGTTTTGGTCATATATCTATAACTGTTATTTTGTTTTGTTTTATTTGTTTTTGTTATTATAGTTTGTTGTTTGTTTTCTTATAAAACTTAATTTTTGTTAATTTTATTCGTTCATTTATATTATTATTTTGAGTATCGGTGATGATAACCACATTGGTTTTTCACTGGCAAAAAAAAAAAAAAAAAAAAAAATCACCATATTAATCAAAAGCAAAGACATCATCTACAGTTTTTCAATAGTCTTATGATTTCGTATTAACTTGCTGCCGTAGGTATTTCAATAGCTATGAAATTCATAATAGCCTTCTTAAAGATTTGGTTAGTTTTAAAAAGTTTTTTTCAGATACTTTTTTAACAAAATGAACAGTTTTTTCTAATTGTTGCAGGGTTTTGTGTTGTGTCATTCAATTGCTGGCGGTACAGGATCTGGAATGGGATCATATCTGTTGGAAAGACTGACAGACCGTTTTCCAAAGAAGCTTATTGAAACGTACAGTGTGTTTCCTAATCAGGATGAAATAAGGTTTGTAAATGTTAATCTAGCACTGTTAAACTAAAATCACGTAGAATCACTTAACTAATGAAGGCCAGTTATAGCGGCAGTTCAACACTCCTGACAAGTCCATGTGTTTATTAATGTTTATGTTTTTAGTGATGTTATTGTTTTATTGAAGCATTTTGTGAAACTTGGACAATTTGACTTTAAGACACAATAGTAAAAATTCAGATTATCCAAAATTTGAATAAAGAAAATTGTTAAAAGGACTGAAAAAATAACAGTTAACATTGTAATCTAATATTTTTTTTTATAAATGTAAAGTAATTCATATGTAATATGAGAGATACAGGTAGAGTTAGTCGCCTCGATGGCCTAGTTGATAGCGTACCGGGCTTTCACCCTGAAGACCCAGGTTCGATTTCCGGCCAGGGTTTGGCATTTTCATAGGCTATAAATCATCCCATCGTCTGCATTAGCCCAAGTGTGTACAATAGTCGGACGTTAAACACAAAAAAAATGTTGAATGTAAATTTAATTAAATTTTTTAAATAAATAAAATTCAATTTTCTTTTTTTTTTTTTGTGTGTGTGTGTGTGCGCGCGCAGGAATCCTGTTTATATTCTTACATTCAAGTTCATTGGTTTGATATTAAAACAACCAATTGATACTACTTTGATTAATGATCTTCTAAACATTTTAAAAATACAAAAAGGAAACATTAATCCTTTTGCTGTTTAGGAAGATAATGTTTATTTATGTCATCAATGGTATCAGTAGTAATCTGCTAGTTTATATTTCTGTTACACGTGTATACAAAGTTGTATACAAAGTTAAAATTGAATGTTGGTAGAGCACCTGAAACACAATGAATAATAGAATGATTTGTGAATTTCCGGTTAATATCTTGGATGGAGTTATTGTGCCGATCTTTTTTCATGCTTTTGGGTATTCACAACAAACATAATTAAATTAAGAAAAGTAATGATGCTCTGAAGGACTTTAAACTTGAAATGTAGGTGACTTTTGGATGTTTTGAGAAAGTGTTTAAATTATAACAAAATTATTTAGAAAGCTAATGTTGTTCCAGCAAAATTGGTCGATATTAATTTGAAAATTTAAATTTAGAATTTTGAAATAAAAGTTAGAAAGTTCACTGAATAAAAATTATGGATAGGTATCATCAAACTGAAGATTATTTATAAATCGGTGTATAAAATTAACTGAATTTCATTTGTTATATTTTGGCTCTCCAATCGATGTCTTCTATTTATTAATCTTCTTTTTTAAAAATAATTTAAGGAAAAAAGATGTATAATTTCAAAAATATTTTAGTGTGCCATTTAAAATTCATGTCACAGCAATAATAAATCGTTACGGTTTTTCGCTGGTAAAAAGAAAAAAAAATTAATGAAAAAACTTTATTTTCGGAGTATTAGACAATAGTTTGTTCACTTTAAGGTCCCAAAATTAATTTGTTTAGCATCTTTTTCTTCAACCCTTTGAAAATGTTGGAGAAGTTATTCTTTCACTCTCATCATGCTCTATTTTTTGGTCATTCTGATTTTGTCATCTTGATTTGTTAAATTTTTAATAAATTATTCATTATAACTTACTAGTTGCAACTTATAATTGCACTTATTCAAGTTGCAAAAGTTCTAACAGCCGCCTCTGTGGCCTAGTGGATAGCGTACTAGGCTTTCATCCCGAGGACCCGGGTTCGATTCCCAGCGAGGGCTTGGCATTTTCATACGCTATAAATCATCCCATCGTCTGCATTAGCCCAAGTGTGCACAATAGTCGGATATTAAACACAAAAAAAAGTTATAACTTATTGATTATAAAATTTTTATTATTTAAAATTTATAATTTAGAGAATTACAGAATATTTTTTTTATTTAATAATCTGATTACTTAAAACTAATAGTACACAAGAGTTTTTACATTTGCGTTCAGTATCTATCGTGTGATTGGCTAACCGTTCAGCGAATAAGAATTTGGCTATGCAGACCTAACTAACCTACGTAAGTTAGGTATGTTTTTGAACTTATTCTGACTTCACACTTGTGTTATAGTACATTAATTGCTGGAATGCCTAAATATGCCGCTTCTACCTATTTCAGTGGGTTACATTGTTATGTTCAAATTACACAGACTGTGACTTGATTTTCATCCATTTGGTTCCTGACTTATGTGAATTTATTTTGCATTGTCTATTTGAGAAGTTCAAATTTTCCTTTTAAACACATTTCGATTAAGGTTGACAATGCGTAAATATTGAATTTACTAATTTCCTGTATTATCCAAAGCCTTTCTTTATACAGTAGTACCTCGATATACGTGTTTAATTCGTTCTGTAACCTTGCTCGTATGTCAAATTGCTCGTATCTCAAAGCAATTTTCTCCATTGAAATTAATTTAAATGTCATTAATTCATTCCAGCTCCCAAAACACCACCTCAGTTGTTTTTGTTAAGTGTTTTTGAATAAGAAAATTGTATTTACAAGAAGAAACATTTATTTATAAATAACAAAAACATATTCTATAAAAACATAATAAAAGAAAAAGTGAAGTGCTTACGGAAGCGCTTAATTTTCGTCACTGGTCTTCGCTTTTTTTATCACGCTTTGCTCATTTTCACCTGCAGATCGTTTAAAAAACTGTCCAAGGAGGTTTGTGTCTACTTATCTTTCAGGATATTGCGGAAATGAGTTAGGCAAATTTCGTTGAACAACTCCGATGCACGATCAGTTGCAACTTTTTCAGGGTGATTTTTGTCCATGAACTCTACAACTTTCTCCCACATTCCCAAGATCTTCTTTATATCTTTTGTAGAGATAACCTCCTCCATCTCTGGCTCCTCTTCAAAACTAATTTTTCGTTGAACCACTATATGCTGCTGCGAATGTAGATTGTGTAACTCCTCAATTGTCAGCTCCTGAGACTGTTTGTCGATGAGTTCGTTCACATCTCTCTCATCCACCTCCAAACCCATGGATTTTCCTAGAGAAACAATCTCTTCTACCACAGACACTTCGGGTTCCAATCCTTCAAAGGTTCTTTCAGCTACAATCTCAGACCACAGCTTCTTCCATGCAGAGGTTAAAATCCTCGTAACATTCAGCCAGGCCTGATCAATAATTCTTAGGCATATCACGATGTTAAAGTGGTCCTTCCAGAACTCTCGAAGGGTAAGGTTTGTGTTCTCTGTCACCTTAAAGCAGTGCCGAAAAATGTGCTTAGTGTACAACTTCTTAAAATTAGAAATCACCTGCTGATCCATGGGCTGCAGGATTGGGGTAGTGTTGGGTGGTAGGTAGAGAACTTTTATAAACTTGTACTCTTCGAGTAAATCATCTTCGAGATTTGGTGGATGAGCAGGGGCATTGTCGAGGACGAGAAGGGCTTGCATGGGTAGGTTGTTTTCCTGTAGATATTTTTTAACAGAAGGGCCAAGCACCAGGTTTATCCACTCCACAAAGAGTTTCCTGGTGACCCACGCCTTCGGATTTTCCCTCCACATAACTTGCAATTTTTCTTTTAAAATCTTGTGACTTAAAGGCTCTGGGGATTTTCCGAATGGTATACTAGCAGAGGCTTGATTTTGCAGTCACCACTCGCATTGGCGCAAAGTGCTAGAGTTAATCTATCCTTCATGGGTTTGTGACCTGGCATCTTCTTCTCCTCTGCTGTTATGTAAGTCCTATTCAGCATCCTTTTCCAGAAAAGCTCTGTCTCGTCACAGTTGAAGATTTGCTGGGGGATGTATCCTTTGGCTTCTATCAGTTCGGAAAACGTTTTGATGTAAGCCTCAGCTGCCTTCACATCGGAACTTGCTGCCTCACCATGCCTGACGACGGAGTGAATGCCAGTCCTTTTCCTAAAGTTGTCAAACCAGCCCTGACTGGCTTTAAATGAGTCTTCCAATTCCTCGTTTGTGGAAGTGTGTGGAATCTGCTTCAGCAAATCACCGTAAATCGCTTGTGTCTTCTCACATATAATGCTTTCTGTTAAGGTTCCTCCTTGAAGCTGCTTCTCTGTCACCCACACCATCAGTAGTTTCTCCATCTTTTCATGGAGAGAGGTCTGGAGCTTAGAAATTATTGTAACGCCCTTAGCTGGAATTATACCCTTTATCAACTCCTTCTGTTTAAGCAGAATACATATCATTGATGTGCTACGCCCGTACATCCTCGCCAAATCAGTTATTCGCACACCTTGCTCATGTTTTTCTATGATTTCACGCTTTAGTTCAATAGACATCATCTTCTTTAGACCCATGGTTATAAAAATAAATGTGATAATGTTTTGTAAATGTACAAAAAGCAAAAAACGTGAATCAAACTTATCAAAAATGCTTCGAAAACGAGGGAAACAAGCACACAGACTGAGGTCTAGTCTGAGGTGGGAGAAACTGTTAGACGCTGCACGCAACACCAACATATGCCTCGCATGTTGGGGTCGTTTGCAGCGGTGTAGTGTGCGATTCTCGTATCTCAAATGTTGCTCTCATCTCAAAGCAAAATATCGCTTGCGCAGCAGCTCATATCTCAAAACACTCGTATATTAGGGCACTCGTATATCGAGGTACAGTGGTACCTAGTTTATAGTATATCGATATACAGTATATAGGTATATACACTAGTATATCGATATACAGTGGTATATAGTTTTGAATTTGCAAATTTTATGTAAGCTTAGACCACATGATGTCATGTTTGATTTTTTAGCTTTCTTCTTTACATATTGTTTATACTCTGTGTTTGTATTTTAAAGAAAATGGGAGTTTTGACCATTATCTGAAATTTATGAATTGTTGCACAAGATGTATAAAAAAAATATAACAATTATAGGGCTGAAAAATATCACATTTATAAAATGTTTCTTATTGTTCCAGTTAAGTGTTCTTGAATCAGTAATGGTTTTAGAAAAATTCGCAAAGTTAGGGGAAATTATTTTGAATTTTTTTTTTAGAACTCTGAATTTGGTCTATTTTAAATTACTAACCATTTGTCTATGTTTTTAGAACTGTGATATTTTATTGTGTATTAAAACATGTAAAGTAGTAAATTGAAATTGTTTGATTGTAGCGATGTCGTTGTGCAGCCGTACAATTCATTGCTGACGCTAAAAAGGTTAACTCAGAGTGCAGATTGTGTGGTTGTGTTAGACAACACTGCTTTAAACAGAATTGCTTCAGACAGGTTGCACATACAGAATCCAACATTTGCTGAAATTAATTCTCTCGTTTCAACAGTCATGTCTGTTAGCACAGCAACTTTGAGGTAAGATTTTAATTGCAGGAAGCTAGCTAATCACTGTGCGTTCTGTCAATAGGCATAAACTAGATTCTTTGTTTTACCATACAAATATGGAATTACTGTTTGTTGAAAACACAGTAAATAAAATAATTAATTATGAATCTCAGTTATTTTATTTAGTATTTATTAAGTATAACAGATAAAACTTGTTTCATTTTCAAAATCAGAGAGTCAAACATAATTATATTCATTATTGTAACATAGCCACCGGACCACATATTTAAGTAATTAGGATTATGACCTATTCTTCCCATCAGTTGTCTATCCACTTACCTCATAAAAGCTACTGCGGTTTCAAAACTCTATCATTTCATCTTCAGGCCGTTATACAAAATGTTAAATCCCTCTGTTGTGGTCGTCACAAAGTCAAACAAAACATTAAAAACATACATTACAAACACTGAGCACAATTACACAATTAAAACAGTTATTTTTTTTTACAAAACAATAATATTCTGGCAGTCCGGAATGTAACGACGTATGAGTCGCGCGTGTCGCTTGGCCGCCAAGCCGAATTTCATCGTACATATTTTAATCGTGTAATTGTGCTCAGTGTTTGTGATGTATGTTTTTACTGTTTTGTTTCACAACAACTTAACATTTTGTATCACGGCCTAAAGATGAAATGATAGAGTTTCAAAACCGCGGTAGCCTTTACGAAGTGAGTGGATAGACCACTGACGGGAAGAATAGGTCATAATCCTAATTACATAATTATATTGTTTGGTATTTTATAAAGTTGAAAATTAGTACTTAAGAATTTTTATGCATTCAAATTTCTAGAAAAAAAAATCAATATGGCTATAATAGAGTGTCAGTTTTAATAGGGTTGTTGACAATCGAGGGAATTGGGATAGTGAAAGTGGAGAAAAATGATTTGAAAGTTGCACTTTTCTATTTCTCGTTTTCTTCTCCTTCGTCTTCAACATTGATGTGCCTAAACTACTGAACTGATTTTGATCAACAATGACTCATGTTATCTGTCTTGGTAACAGGATGTGTTTTTTTGCATAAAAACTCAAAAAAAGTATGTGTTTACAATTATAAATTTGTGAAAGAATGAAAAAAGTGGGGAAACTATAGAATTTTATATATTTATGTGCCCACAGCCTTAAGTACAGATTCACTTTTTATCAACGATCACTTATTTCATTTATCACGGTTGCAGTATGTCTTATACTGCAGTTGCAAAAAAAAATAAGTACAGTTGCAATTATAAGATTGCAATGCACTGCCAAATAAATTTATTGATTTCTGTATTTTTAACTTCAAGTGACTGACCAGCAGATCTTTCTTTGTTATTATAATTTTTGAAAAATTAGCAACAATATAAAATCCCTCTTAGTATATATTTGGTTGTTTAAATAAGTCTACAATTCCAAAAAGCAAGGAAATAGCGACAAAAGGTTTGCAGAAGAGTGTGTCCGCTTGCCCCAAAATACTAAATGGATTTTAACCAAAGATGTTCATCTTATCAGCTTTGATTGTATACAGATAGTCTCGGGCACTGTCCAGTAGCTAGTTATTGACTGCTAAAAAAAAGTTATTAGTACCAAAAGACTTTAATACTAACAACCAAGGCTTTGGTTATTATGGTGAAAGATGTCAAAGCTACCACTGGCCAAATGCGCCAAGTAGGAGATACTAACTTATTCAAAAACATTAGATTGTTACCAGTGGTTTTTCGTAATATTTGGTACAATATATCCTACAAATATGATCCCAATCTATTCAGAAAACACCAAGTAGTAAAAAGTTCCCTAACAAGTCTACAGTTAAAAAAAAGATGTTAAATCAACTTTGAATTCTGGTAAGAGACATTCACCTGCTTGTGCAGTTTATTGAACAATATCAGTTTTTGCACTTGATGGTGGAGTTGCCTTTCTCTTTCTAAATAGCTTTCAAGAAATGCGACAGCATCCTGCCTTGCTAAGTCACCCAAGTCACACTCTGCTGTTGCAGAGTATATAAAAACGAAAGCTCTCATATACTTACCAATACAATAGTGTTGTACCATAAGAGGCATGACACAGTGTTAAGAATAAACTAAAATTAAATAGAGGTAGAGTCATTGTGTAGAAAAACAATTTTAAAATATCATTTTTAACAATTTTTTGCTTACTTCTCCGTCTGCAATATTGGTGCATCTACAGCTTAAACTACTGAGCCGATCTAATCAACAGACCCTTCCTCTCCCCCAATTATCTTCTCTCTTGGAGTTTCTTCCCCTGTAGCAATCCTACCCCAGAAAAGAGAGGAAAATTTGATAATTTAAGGTCACAAAAATGAAAATTTTATTCCTTTTTGCATATAAAATATGTTATGAAATTAATTTAGAAATTATTTTATTGCACCTGGATTATTGATTAAAGGATTAAAAGTGCCATGCCCATATTAATTGATTAACATTTACATGTTGACTACTAACCGTCACTACTGTGAGACTGTTGTGAGCACACAGTACTAGTGTACTAACCTGGCTGGTCTTACTGAAAATGAGCTCATGCAATGCATAATTGTGGTTTATATTGGTACAGAAACTGTATTGTTATAACCTCTTTAGTCCCCCTTCCATAGAACTGCCACTGTTTACAAAATTACAATAAATTACCAAAACATTTATCGATTTCGGTATTTTCTACCTTAATTAACTAACTGAACAGCTGATCTGTAAGAGATGACTTATTATTCTACATTATTAAAATTAAACATATTTTTTCAAGTTCATTACAACCCTAAAATTTCACCTTCTGCTCTTGTGCTATTATGATTAAACATAAGTATTCAAATAATTTCTTTGCATATACATTTCATTTTCTTCGTAAATTCTTAGATAATTTAATTTACCATGATCATCTTCCACATATTTGTCTGTATAAGTCTAAAGTTAAAAGAAAATTGTAAAATACCTCTTGTATTCCGCCAACCAAACTTGCTTACACAGTTTACTGAAAAACATCAAACTCTGCACTTAGTGACAGGGTGCCTTTAATGTTATCCCTCATTACTGACTAATGTCAGCAATGTTCTTTTATGTAGTTTTCTATGTGTGTGCAAAAGGTATAAAAATACCTTTCAGATGTAGAAATCATCAGATTATTAAATTTGAACCACACACGTATTTGGGTTAAAACTATATAATTCATTACAAAACCAAAATTATATAATTAAAGAAGGCCACTTACTGTGAAGACCTAACCGTCGTTTAGTACAGTTTGTTATGCGTGGTTTATAGATGCGCAGAGAATCATTTTTGTGTCACGTAGGCATGGCAGTTCATTGTGCAATTAACTGCTGTACCCCCTCCACTTTTACTCTTGTCAGTCTGTTCAAAACCTTTGACAACAAAGTGTCCATTTGACGTGTGTGCTATACATTTTTACAATATGCCTCAACCAAAGTCAGCACACCTAATAGGCAAAGGAGTAACTGCACATTCCCCCTCCTGCTAGCGCATGCCGTCTCCACTTCTCCTTCATGTGCTAAAATTATGATTACATAACTTGGACAAACTGTAATTCTATATACACTAGGGAATTGATTTATCTGAACTTGATAGGACTCAAGGTCTTTCAGATAAGCAGGCATGCCATAGAAATTTATCAATGTGTGTAGGGTGTTTCACACCATATAATGTTATCATGAGCTGCCACACAACACTGTCAATGCCTGACGTGAGTGATCGTTATTTATATACTAAAGACAGTTCCCGCCTTTGCCAGCATTTGTCACAGTAAAAAATCATCAGTAGTGTATTCTTGAGTGTCTAGTAAAACTTACATAAATAGAAAGGTAAAATTTATTTAACAAAACTAAAACTAAGAGAAAATAAAAGTTTTCTATACAGTATCTGCAGTTTCACATAATACATAATGTGATAGTCTAATGTTCAATAATGCAATTTAAAAAAAATGAACGAAAGTCTAGCGTTATAATTGTCTCAAGGTATAATCAAAAATATGGCTGCATATGTGTCCAAGATCACACAGCATTTTGACATTTGATTTGTTGTTGTCATATATACGTATATAATTAGTTGGCACCATGTAGGGCCTGATAGTAGCAATATCAATCGGTGATGCCTGTTAAAAATGATTACTTAAAATGCTAGTGATTCAAAAATTGTAATTTTGAAATATTCTAAAGGTATAAAAGCAATAAATTCTGTGCATTAGGAAAAGTATCAGCACAGAAATGACAAACAAAATCTTTTTTTCTTATTTAAAGTTTTTAAACCATTCCAGATTACCCGGAAATCCAGATAAATGCAATCCGAATGATTACGTACCTACCGTATAAATTCACTTAAAAACTTCAAATTAAGAGATGCTTAACCCAAGCATGTTTCAATAATTTTAGTATCTATTTATGAAATGTATCTAAATAAAATCAGATAGCTATTTTGATGAAGAAAGGCACATTACAGCAAAATGCGAAGTTTGATATTGTTCAGTAAATTGTGTAAACAGGTGACTAGTTCAGGGCAAAATCTGAAAGTGATGAAATACTTAACTGTAGACTTGGTGGGGGAACTTTTACCATTTGGTGGTTTTTGTTTAGCGTTTATTTTCCTTATCATCAAATTCGAATACTGGATGATCAAAAATGTTCAGCTTAAATTTGTATAAATCTCAACAACTAAGACTGCAAATGCTTTTTTTAGATACCCGTCGTACATGAACAACGATCTGATAGGACTGATTGGACCTTTGATACCGACACCTCGTTTACATTTCCTCATGACTGGATACACACCTCTCACTACTGACCACGAAGTAAGTACTCAAAATAAAGTAGGCTTACATTTGGGAAATTATCAAAAAATAAGTTTTTATTTCAATACTATGGGGATTGCAATTCTGTGGATTAATTACTTTTTGTGGAACTAGGTTATTGCAAATGTCATTGAGACAGCGTACTGGTCACACAGTAACTAAATGAAAAATTCTAAAATTAATAATTAAGTATCTTTCGTATTATTTGTATGTAGTATAGTAGTTGCTGTTATTGCAATTCACTGGTTAATCCCATCAAATATCAGATCACACTCTGCACTGGGTCACTGGAAAAAATAGATGATTTTTTTTTTTAAGAAGTCATCACTCACCTGCTGGTGAGTACAGGGGAATACATTGTTGTCAACATCACTTCATTCTAACAACTGGAGCAGCCATATCATCAGGCTGTTAGTGCCTCCTTAAAAGTAATAAGTTTAACCTTATTAGTATTAATATTAGCTGTATGTGATAACATAGATGCCAAAATTTCATTATCTGTTATGGAACCAACAACAGGAATATCATCGCCAGTCATAAAATGTGATAAGATCTGTTCACTGTGGGAACTTTATGCGATTCCATTCTAAATGTTTCACTAGGCTTTGATCGTTATCAACCCTGTCACTTGGTTTGTTATCACTGAAGCAGAAAGTACAAATTCTTCATCACATTCCTTCTTTAGCATAAGTTAGAAGCAATTTTAAATCGTAGACAGACTTTTTCCTTCATCCATACATTTCAACAATAATCTTATGATTTCCATTCGATCGAACTTCTTGAAATTTTTCGTAGTTCTTGGTCATGGGGTGAAGTCATATTTGGTGGGAAAATTCAACTCTAACGCTATTCAGTAGTGTATTGTCTCTATGTGTGTATCGATGAAGAGTAAGGTGTTTCATTTTTATTTTTTCGTGTCATCATTCAACATGACTATCAATTCACAAGATGTATCTATGCTTTATTTTTTGTGGAGTAATGCATTGGAATTGATTTGATATTCTTGAAACACAGACTTTGCAGATTTCGCTATCATGAGAGGTTTCAAATTTTGGGTTCCATTCATATTGGCAGCAAACAAGAGGGTAAATTTCTCTGTGCTTTTCTTGTATACATGACGGTTTTTATTTTCGAAACGCATCGTCCGTTTGAGTAGGCATTTAAAAAACACACCCATCTGTGTTAAAGACAATCTTAGCTTCATATTTTTCCAAATGTCCAACTACTGTTGCCTTTCATTCTGAACATAGGTTATCGGTAATGATTGTTCTTTCATCACGGATTTTTTTAATTCAGTGTTGTGACATTTTTTTGAATTTTGTTAACTCACTCAATCAGCTCTAAAATCTGCGATACCCGATTTCTCTGCCAATATTTCTTTTTCTGCTGCTACTTGCCAGACTTTCGTGACTTTCTCTTCAAAGTCGACATTAAAGAGGACTGCGCTATATGAAACCAAACAACCACATTTTTTTTTTGCGTCCATCAACTAAAACAGCTTCTAAAATACGATTTGTCCGTGAGAGAAAAAGATTTATTTTTTGACACATTTATTGTTACAATTAACAAGGAGCAACGGCTCTGAACGCCGTTGTTGGACAGTTGTTAAACAATATTGTATTTGAACAGTTTCTATAAGAACTGACTGGAACTGTCCATTAAATAGGCCTCTGTTATTGCTTATTATCTAAACATTCACTATGTTCAGGCTGTGTGGCAAAGTACAGTGTATTTGTGTACTGACTCTGTGCTGCTGACTTTTGACATTTTTATGTCATTGCTTTTCCATTTCGTAATGACAGATGTGCCTTATTTTATCAGTAAGTAAATGTCTTTGAAATGAATGAGTTATACAGCCATTGATTACACTACAGATTTATGACCCAACAAATAAACAATGTTGTGCTTACATAGTATAATCAAGAAATCTACCCAGTTAGTACGATTTCCGTCAAGGCTAAGGCTTGACTGAGTACCAATTATAGAATGGTCATTGCACTTCCTCAGAATGAAATAATGCATTGTTTTCATACGATTTATTAAAAGTTTTTCAAGTGACGACCGATTGTACTGTATTTTTATTTTAATAAAGTTGTTTAGCTCCTCTTATTATCCAAATTTTTGTGCCTTCTGACCGTTACTGGATTCCAAGGGTGATATATAAACAGAGTTCTATAATTCATTTTTATTTTACAGAGGTTAAATATCTTTTATCACAGAGTGATTTTAGATTAATTGTGTATGCATATTGCTATTCTATTTCGTTACGCAGGCCACATCGGTACGCAAGACAACAGTGCTGGATGTCATGAGGCGACTGCTGCAGCCAAAGAACATGATGGTGTCAACCACTCATGATAGAAACGCTGCCCATTGTTATCTCTCAATACTCAACATAATTCAGGTAAGAGTGTAAGGTTTAAAATTGACCATACACATTAATAGTTTAAAAAAATGTGATTTGTTATATTCTTTAAAAGGTTGAGTTATTTTAAAATTATTTCAATGCTGATTACGATTTACCACCGGGTGAAGTAAAATTTCCAATAAAAATGAAAAATAAAGTAATAAATTTTACACCAATCAGAAGTACAAATTCTTTGTAAATAGAAAAAAAGTAGCTTTTTAAAATATTTGTTTGTATTATATTATTTTATAAAATTTGCTTCCATCACATTTGCGATACAGCTTTGTCCTGCAATTATTTATGTTATTTGCATCATACACTTTTAATCAGTTTTTTAATTAAAAGAAATAAAAAAAAGTTTTGAAAAAAAATTGGAATGTAGTATATATAGCTGATATTATAAAATATCAACTTTGAACTAGGGTTAAGCAGATACCAGTGCATACCAAATGCATGGTGATACCAATTCATCGGTATAACCCGTTCAATAACCAATAATTATATGATAATGTACGATTGCTTCGCAGGGGGTGCAGACTAGCTGCACCTATTGAGAGGATTTAGACCTCCCTCGTGGTACCCGAGTCTAACACATAGTTAAACTTGCAACACTACACTTTACGACTTTAACACTTTACTCTCACACTTACATTTAGGTTTTTTTTTTTTTTTTTCCAGCGAAAAACCGTTCAGGTTATCATCGCCGTCACGAAGGATTAAAGTATATAAAAAAAAAATTAATTAACAAAATTTAACTTAAGAAAAAAACAACAACAAACTATAACAGTAAAAATAGATTAAAAATTTAGATAACAGGTATAGATATATTACACTTAAGAACTAAATAACAATAAATAATGAATAAAATTTAATAACAATTCGTAAAATAATGCAAAACATAACAGAAATAAAGTTTTTAAATAAAATAAATAAATAAAATAACACAAGAAATTACAAATACAATAAATTAAATTTTATTTAAAACATTCAGACGATGAAGGAAGTCTAGAACCCGGTCAACGGCCGAGGCACTATCTCCCAACATCGTCTGCAAACAGTTGCTCAGACCACACATAACTCGTACATTTTGAAAACCATCACAATCGAGCAGTATATGTTTAATTGTGATGGCTTCCCTACAGAATTCACATTCAGGTGGGTCCCCGCGTCCCATCAGAAATCCATGCGTTAACATGGAGTGACCAATGCGAAGGCGGGTGATCACCACCTCTTCTCTGCGACTTGCACGTATTGACGACCCCCAAGGACAAACTGTACTTTTGATTACCCTCAATTTATTACTGCTTGTAGCTGCCCATTCATTTTCCCACTGTAGATGAATTAAATGTTTTACGTGACAAAGGAAGTCAGACACGATTACACGTTGAGTGCATGGCGGAAGAAAAGTTGCTTCCTTTGCCGCATTATCCGCTACAGTGTTTCCAAATATTCCACAGTGGCCAGGAATCCAGATAAATGATACTCTTGCACCTCGTAGTTCAAGTCTATGGACAGAACACAGAACATCTTGAACCAGAGGGTTTACCGAATACATATCCTGGATTGCCTGGAGTGCACTTTTTGAATCGGAACAAACTACGTAATGCAAACTATCGAATTCAATAGTGTTTAGAGCCTTTAAGATGGCAAAGAGTTCGGCTGTAAAGACACTACAGTTGAGGGTAATCCATACTTATACGTTTCGTCCAGTGAGTAAAATGCACACCCAACATTGTTATTCATCTTAGAGCCATCTGTGAAAATAAATTTAGCAGATGGATATGAACTAGTCAGTCGAAAAAACTCACGTTGATACACAATGTTAGGAGTGTTGTCTTTCTGGTATGCACACAAGGAGAAATCAAATGTCGGCATATTGATTTTCCATGGAGGGACAAGACAAAAGGACCTTTCAAACATTGGGGGTAGTTCAATACGTAAGTCATCAAAAATACGGGAAGTTCTAATACCAAGAGGAGCAGTAGCATTCGGTCGAGTTTCATACTGTCGCACCAATTGATTTTTGAAAACTGTATTAAAAGCAGGGTGCCAAGGTTTAGATGATAAATTACTTACATAAGTTAGCTGTAGTTTCTGTCTCCGTCGAAAGAGTGAAGGTTCCGCAGTCTCGGCTAGAATGCTTACAACGGGACTAGAACGGAAGGCTCCAGAGACGAGTCGTATTGCAGAGTGATGGACTGGGTCTATTTTTTTTAATACGGATGGTCGTGCAGACGAATATACAATGCTGCCATAATCAATCCGCGAACGAATCACCATGACGGTAAAACATCAGCATACAGGTCCTATCAGCGCCCCATCGAGAACCACTAAGCACCCTCAACATATCGAGAATTTTGTTACATCGTAACTTTAAATCATGCAAATGAGGGTTCCATGATAGTCTTTGGTCGAATATTAACCCCAAAAATCGAACAGATGGAATGGTCCGAATTTCTGTACCATCGAGAAATATTGAAGGAGTTCGGATCTGTCGACGGCGACTGAAGGCAATACATTGAGTTTTAGCGGCAGAAAATTTAAACCCAGTTGAATTCGTCCATGACTGCAATCTATTTACTGTAAGCTGAAGTGTTCTTTCAGCTGTGGCCAAACTTCTAGCACCAACATAAATTGCAAAGTCATCCACAAATAGAGAACAGCGAACAGGAGACCGCACATTAGTAGTTATACTATTGATAGCAACGGCAAACAAGGTCACACTAAGTACACTTCCCTGCGGGACACCATTCTCTAACCGAAAACGATCTGACAATGTAGATCCAAGGCGTACTCTGAAATATCTGTTTGAGAGAAAATTTTTAATAAAACCTAGTATATTACCTTGTATACTCCATGATTTTAATGTATTTAGTATTTCTCTTCTCCAAGCCATATCATATGCCTTCTCTAGGTCAAAGAATATTGCAACAAGTGTTTGACGTAACAGAAAGGCATTTTGGATTGCAGATTCTAATAAAACTAACTGATCGATGGAAGATCGCCCTTGCCTAAAACCACACTGGTCCTTAGAGAGTAAATTATTATTTTCTAAATACCAAACAAGACGGCGATTTACCATTTTCTCCACTAGCTTGCATAGCACACTTGTAAGAGAAATAGGGCGGTAGCTGTTTGGATCAGTTTTATCTTTGCCTGGCTTAAGAATAGGAATCACTGTTGCTTCCAACCAAACATCAGGAAAGAGTGTTCCTCAAACATACGATTGTATATCTTCAGGAGGGAAATCCTCCCGATGTTGGAAGATTTTTAATCATGGAATATACAAGGTTATCAGGGCCTGGTGCTGAATCTGAAGAGGATGACAGTGCAGATTCCAGCTCTTCTATTGAGAAGGCGCGTTCAAAGGAGAAACAGACGTACCAACGACGAATGACATTGCTTCTTGAGTATTTTTGAAAAGACAAAAACCATTGCTATAGGAAGTAGACGAAGAATAATCCATAAAATATAAACCCAATGTATTAACAATATCTCGAGGATCAAAACTTATTATTCCGTTCCATTGTTTGATGCCCATCAAGGGAGTTGATGGAGATGAACCAGAAGCGGAACGGAGTTTCTTCCAAACAGTTGATACTGGTGTTGTTCTTGATATTGTGTTAATATACTGGGTCCAAGAATTTTTCTACTTTGTCTAAATATTCTCTGAGCTCTAGCTCGGAGAATTTTATACCTCTCAAGATTTTCACTCGTTGGTTGTCTGTTGAACCTTCTTAGAGCTCGTCTACGTAAAAGCAAGGCATTCTTACAGTCCTCAGTCCACCAAGGAACGGGGGGACGAGATTGATGAGTCGAGGTTTGAGGAATAGTTTTATGTGCTACATCTAAAATATTTTCAGTTAAAGTTTGTACTATTTCATTAATAGAGTTAAAATCTTCAATGTCAGGTGATACAAATTGTTCTGTGAAATCCACCCATTGTGCCTTTTGTAGAATCCACCGCGGAGGGCGTTGATTCGGACGGTGGAATGTACAAAGTGAAACATTAATCGGAGTATGATCGCTGCCGTAAAGATCAGACATCGCCGACCATTCGAACTTCGTTGCCAAAATTGGACTGCAAAAGGTCAAATCAACGACTGTCCAACCAAATGTAGAAGACGATAAGTGTGTTGGGGAACCATTATTTAAAAGACATAGATTTAATGTAGTCCTTATATTGTCAATTTGGTTTCCTCGTGAGTTACATGTAGTAGAGCCCCACGATGTGTGGTGAGCATTAAAATCACCCATCAATAGAAAGGGGACAGGTAACTGAATTAATAAGTTAACTAAGTCGTTGTTTTGGAAAGCATAGCTAGGCGGTAAATAAATGCAACATATGGTAAGTTTAAATGGTACGGTAGTCTGAACTGCGACAGCTTGTAAAGGAGTTATTATGTCCACAGGAACGGCATCAATAGAGTCACGAGCGAGTATGGCTACCCCACCCCTTCGTTCTTCCGTTATGAAGTCGGCCCTGACAACAGAATACCCTCTTAAATTGAAAGTGTGCGATTGGTGAAGGTGCGTCTCTTGAAGGCAAATGAATAATGGAGACGTATCGCGTACAAGAAGTTTTAAATCTTCAATATGACTTTTGGCTCCGTTAATGTTCCACTGTATCACGTTGTTATAAATGGAAGGCGTTGACATTGAAAATTAATAATTTAGTTTATGATAGGATTCATTTTCTCAATAGAGCATACTATAGGTGGATCAGAATCAACAGACACAGAGTCACAACTGTGACTAATGTCAGACTCTGATGATTTTTGGTTTTGTTTGCAAGAGGTTTGGTAGTAGAACCTCCTTTAGAAGTTTTTTCAGTTTTCTTTACAGGTTTGTTTACTGTGGCAGAATTTTTATTTTTAGGTCCAACTGTCGGTGGACAAGTGTTTGATTTTTTTTTAAGAAATACTCTAGACCCGGAGTGGTTTTCTTATCAACGGGCGACAGGAGGTTTCTTAGTACTTGCGACGTTGTCATTAGAGGCTTCGTCACTGGAGATTTAGACTCTTTACATGAACTAGACCCAGAAGTAACTTTAGTAGGAGAAATCAATGAAGGACCTTTCTTAGCAACCGAACCGAAATAGGTGTGACATTGGAGGATAACAGACTTAACAATTGAGTTACTTGATCCGTCAAAACTTTGACAGTTTTGGTTAGCTCATCACAATTCATACAAGATGATATTTTTGGATTAGATGTGACAGCTGCAAAAGATTTTCCATTGAGAACAGACATAGAGCTTTTGTGAACTCTCTTGGCTTCGGAGAAGGAAATCTTATCTTTGGCCATTATCGATAAAATTGACTTTTCTTCTTGAAACTTGGGGCAGTTTGGAGATCGGGCAGGATGACCACCTCCACAGTTCACACAATGTGGGCTAGCCTGACAACCTTCACCACTATGACCGCCAGTACCGCAATTGCCGCAAACCTCGGGCTTGAACACGAGGAACTCATATAGCCGAAACCTTGACATCTAAAACAACGCCTTGGGTTCGGAACATATGGTCTGACCGACAGCCTTTGGTAACCGGCATAGATATACTCGGGTACAGTGGGTTTTCCAAATGTAAGAATTAAGGAGGCTGTGGGAATTTTTTGTCCCTTATCTACTCGCATTATTCGATTTACATCGATTACTCCTTCGAAGCCAATTCTGTCTTTATTTCTTGGGTATCAACGTAAACAAGATCTCTGCATGTTATGACACCCTTGCAAAATTCAAGGTTCTGTGGGGTTCCACAGATACCCTGACATTCTCAAAGAAGGATGTCATTTTAAGCAGCGACTGGGTCTGTTTGTCGCTGTTTGTTTGTACAAGTAAAGTCCCGTTTGTAGTTTCTTGATAGAAACTACACGGGCCTGCCCTACCAACAATAGCTTTATTAATTAAAAACGGCGAGACTTTGGACAAATCCGCTCCTTCCGTTGCATTTTTTACAATTAAGAATCTCGGAGAAGGTAACGTAAAGTTACCATCTCCTTGAACATTTGGTGTAGTCTCTTTTCCTATTGCTGCACTAACATCACTTTCTACAGACTCGTTTGACAAGGTCAAACGATGCCTCTTTAAACTCATTTTGGCGTTTTGTTTGTTGTTTTCCATAGTTAGTTTGCCGAGCGATTCATGAATGCAGATTTTTCGAACAACTGGCACAGGGTACTCGAACTAAAGCAAGAACCACCAAAAAAAAAAAAAAAAAAAAAAAAAATGGGGGGACCTCCAGATATCCTGGAGCCGAAATACATGGTCTGTCAGCACTCCAGAATATTTTAGGAATGGGTTCCGGTACATCGTTACGGTTCCCCAAACCCAAGTACCACTGGCAGCCGCTCTCTATGTACTCACAGAATGCAACCATTTGTTTCGATAGACCCAGCTATGGGCTCCGACACCCATAACTCAACATTCATGCGCTTGCCAAGCGCCTATAGGCTGCTCGGTTCCAGAACCTGTCCCATCAGAGGTCCTCGGCAGTGCTAGGCACACATCAGGTTCCACATACTTGGCCCCGCCAAAGGAAACCAAGCAGAATCGCCACTCCCAGACGTAACGGAACAAGCACAGCAAATCCCTAAATGTATGTGTGAGTGTGAAGTGTTTACATCGTAAGTGTAGTGCTGTAAGTGTAAGTGTCTGCTAGACTCGGGTGCCGCGAGGTTCGTCTAGGTCCCCTCAGTAGATGCAGCTAGTCTGCACCCCCCTGCGGGTGTGTATGTGTTTGTGTGAGAGAGTGTGTTTGTGGATGTTGTGTGTTGTGTGTATGTGGAGTAAATGAGTGAGAGTAGAATGAGCTAGAGGTATGGTGGGGTCACTAAGCCCATCAGCTGCTCACGTCAGCTGCCTCCGCCGGCACTTACATTTAGGGAGGCGATAGTAGTCTCAATGTGCTTTTCGCCTTAAAAAAAAAAAAAACAATACCTCATGTCAAGCAACTTCCAATTAAGTCCAAAACATTTTAAGATTCCTAAATATTACTTCAGTTGATGTTTCAGAACTTACACATTTAGAATTTTTAAACAGAAATAATTCTACAGAAGAATCTCGTTGGTCATTTATCAAGAAGTGAATAGTAGGGGGCAAATGTACTTGGAAGTTCTATAGTTACATGCTTATTTATTTATAAATATCTAAGAGATTATTAACTTTGTGTATATGATTGCACATAAATACTAGACCAGTTTCTCAGTTATTCTTTTGTTTACCTGTTTGACTCTGTCAGTGTATTGTCAAAAATCTAAATTATAAATCCGATTACGATATTTGAAACTTGGAAATGAGCACCAATCCTGACTTCTAGATCATTTTTTTGAAGGATTGTTAACAGATTAGCAGCGTCTTGTTAGTGTAATTTTGTTAACGTAGACAGATAGAATACTTAAGTTCCATTACCCATCTACGAAGGCAGTAGTTTGGCTACATTATTGCAGAATTGCATAAGCTCAATTGTAGGCTCTAGTGTATATATGTAAGTATTTTCACAAACTGAGTAGGGCCCACTTTGTATTTTAGTTACGTACAATTTTGTTTTTGTTGTCAATGATTGTTCAAGTTGTAATAATAAGCCATTTCCAGTATAAGATTTTAGGGTCCTGTTTGTGCATTGAATTCGAATTATCTGACAACAACCTATCCCTGAACACATTTCACTTACCATGAGGCCGTTTGTACGGACATGTCAGGAAATTTTACCGCAGTGTTGTATACTCTATAGAAAGCGATGCTAGAATTAGAATTTTAAAACTAGTTCTAGTAATGATTTGTCAGATATTCTGAAGTAATTAAGAAATGTATCCAGTATGTGTTGGGCATAATTACCCATCGTGAAAAGGCTGTTATTTTGAAAAATTAATATAATCACCCTGATTTATTTTCATAAGTAAAATGACATATTTATAAAATAGATAAACTAAAATCATTAGAAAAACATAAATTTATAAAAAAGGAAAGAAAACAATCATACACAGGGTACAGATGATGCGCAAAAGTCTTGATTTCATTTAAACTGTTTTTAATGGAGAATTGTTTCAAAACAATATTCACTATGGAGCAATACATACTAGAGCAGCTATAGATTTATTTAAAAGAATTAAAAATATAATAGGTAAAAATAAACAAAGTCCAACTTTTGATTGTTAGGATTTCGATGTTGGACTATGTCCAACATACAATGGTTAAAAAACAAAAGCTACTTTTATTACAAGCTGTATTGTACGTACTCCTTATTACTTTAGTCCAGCAGTGATTTATTTATTAGAATTATGATTTTACATTAGTCACTTTAGTTCGAATTATTTTTTCAGGGTGAACTAGACCCAACACAAGTTCATAAGTCACTGCAGAGGATTAGGGAACGCAAGTTGGTGCAGTTTATTCCATGGGGCCCAGCCAGTATTCAGGTGGCACTGTCTCGCAAATCACCTTACGTTCATTCCGCACATCGAGTGTCTGGACTTATGCTTGCCAATCACACTAGCATATCATCGGTAAGGTTAGGTTAACTCGGTTTTACAATCATAATTTTGTTTTATCCACATTATTGAAATTTAGACAAAACTTAAGGCCCATATCACTCATATCTGTCAGTTTGTACCACATTGTACATCTAAAAGACGCAAGCAGAATATTTCTTAAGTCCAGTAGGTAAATAGACAGTTAAACTACTACACTACTTTAAACTAGACATTGTTTGTTTTTATTTGTGAACAGCTTTACTTATAACTTAATAGTTACAGAAATAAATGACCTTATTGCTCAAGCAGTACGAATATAAAATTGAAAGGTTTGGTTCTCGAACTTTTAGATGCTTCTTACTTCTTACTGCATCGCTTCATGCCGCTCTATCCATTCTATAAATTCCCTCAGCAGTAATGAAAGTGATTTAGTTAGAAAAATCTGAATGGAAGGGTTTGGATCACCAAGATTCTCAAGGTTCTTTTCAACCTATTTCTGCAGAAGGAGTCATCGTTCTCACGATACAGTATGATATTGAAGGCAAAGCCTCAGATTGAGAGCATTCCAATGTATGAAATATAGAATTTTTCTCTTGTGAATGTTATGCATTTAAATAATATAAAATTAATTTTGAGGGTGGTTGGTATTATGCTCGTGACCACCAGGAAGCCACTGTAGTTTGAAAATATAGGACAATTTTCTAAATTAATGTCCTGTAGTGACAAGCCAATCTTGGGTGTTGTTACAGCTACCAAAAAATTATGTTGACAGAGAACGTAATTTTATTTGTATTGAGCCACCTCGGTGGCCTAGTTGATAGTGTACTGGGCTTTCATCCCGAGGACCCGGGTTCGATTCCCGGTCAGGGCTTGGCATTTTCATACGCTATAAATCATCCCATCGTCTGCATTAGCCCAAGTGTCGGCTAATAGTTGGACGTTAAACACAAAAAAAAAAAAATATTTGTATTGCAAAGAAAACTTCTTGTCTCTTGTAGTTTTTTTGTTGTAAAATTAATGGTTTTTGAGATATTTAGCATTAACAGTTTTAGTCAGTTGCCATTTTTTTTAAATAATAAAAATGCAGTCTATTTTTTGCAGTTCCTATGTGGTTTTCAAAACTGCTACTTATTAGGTTACAAATTTGACTAACGGAAGGTCGAATAATGTCCATGCCATACACTTTGCCACTTAAAAAAAAAAAAATGCTAGACGTTTCTAATGAATAAAGTATGTAAAAAAAGTGTTTTCCGACACAAAATATTTTTCCCAAATTTTCCTACAATATTGTTTTCATTTTCAGAAAGTTTTTCAAAAATATGAGCATCCCTTGGTCCATATAGGATTAAACAATTTTATGTTTTCATGTACAAATGTGACAGATTCTAAAATGAAAAGACATGGTAAGGGATTAACATTTTGAAAGAGTGGCTTACACATTTATATTTTTCCCTCCACATATAATGTGTATAGTTTTTTCTGCAGTTTGAACAGAACTGGCCTACAAAATAACACCATATGAAATTATTTAATGAAAATAAGTAAATTACACCTTTTTCAAAATCTCAAGAGAACTAACCTCTCTCAAAGACCTACTAATGAAATAAGCTTTGCTAAGTGTTTTGGGGATATGTAATAGCTTAGAGATTTATTAACTTAGGGAATCGTTTTTTCTTCGACGGTACCATGTTATAAGTTAGAGATCGACCTGTGTGATAAGATAGAGGTTCCGTGTTGTGTATTAACTTAGAGACTACAGTTCCGTCAAGTGCGTTGCACCGTGTGTATATATTGCCAACGCCGCTGCTTGCAAACTTAAATATCTTTACAGTTTACAGTTGAATATATTGTCAATACTATGGTCAACAACATATCTAAATGTTTATTTTTGACAATTATCTGTATAGAAAAATAGAAATATTGGTGTTTTATCGAAAAAAAACGTAAGTTTACATGAATTCATAAATTTAGGGCTGTTTTCTTAATTCAATTCGGATATGGTTTGAATATAGCAGCTTTCAAACAATATTTTTATATTATTATTACTACATATGTAAATTAGTATACATTTACAGCATTGCACATAAGCTATTAAGAACAAAACCTATCCAAATGAACTTTATATTTTAATAATATATCTTTCTTTAACTAAGCAAATCCTACTTGTTAGATAAAAGATACTGAAGCACCTACAAGTAGTGGCGTCGGCAACATATACACACGGTGCAACACACTTGACGGAACTGTAGTCTCTAAGTTAATACACAGTACGGAACCTCTATCTTATTACACAAGTCGATCTCTAACTTATAACATGATACTGTCGAAAGAAAAACGAATCTCTAAGTTAATATATCTCTAAGCTATTACATCTTCCTGTTTTTTAACATGTCATCAGTGTGAGTTTTCCAATTTAAATTCTCCTCTGTATTAATTCCAAGAAATTTAGTTGAGGTTATCGCAGAAATAATTGTAATTATTGTTGAGCAATTGTAAATGAGGAGATTTATGTCTAGTATAAAATATGCCATAATTTTTTTGGAAGTTGAGAATCAATTTATTTTGGTTGAACTGTTCATTTAATTCAGGAAGCGCTGTATCTAATTTTATTTGTTTTAAAGTTGAACTTAAATTCTTCATCTGTACATTTGTGTTCCACAAAAAGTACTTTTTACTGCATCCTGCATATCATTAATGTATATGAAAACAACAATGTTCCCAATATTGTACCTTGAGACACACCAAATTCTAAATTTCTGCAATTGTAGGATACTTTTGTATGTCCTCCACCATTACTGATGACAGTAATTTCTGTCATGTGGGATCACCCAAGTAGGTGAGATTTAAGCCATGACAAGGGTGATCCTCTCACACTGTAGATAACTAATGCAATAATACTGAGTGATCAGTCATATTAAATGACTTTTATAAATCACAAAATATACAGAATACATTAAAATTTGTATGAAGTTTCTCTATGTTCAGTCAGGGTATCAGCTTTGACTGTTTGTAATGTTCATAACTAAAAAGCCTTGACATCTACCTTATGTAAATTAGGCCTTGAAGACAAGAATTGATCTATACTCAACATTGTGTATTGTTTCCACACAAATGGTAATTGTCCAAATACACAATAATAATAACATAAATCGTCCTTTATTAAGTAATATTAAAAAACAGTAAATATTATCAAAATTTAATTAAGAATCAACAAAGTTTGTTCAGAGTAAATTTTAATTTTACAAAGCACTATTGGACTCTTAACCCAGATAAAACTAAATGTTTTAAAAGTACAGCTGAAATATAGGTTATTAAATGTAAATTTTGTATTTCAGTTGTTCGATCGTGCTCTGCAACAATATGACAAACTGCGAAAGCGTGAAGCGTTCTTGGAACAGTTTCGTAAAGAAGCAATGTTTAAAGATAACTTGGAAGAGTTAGACAGCTCCAGAGAAGTGGTTCAGGAATTAGTTGATGAATACATGGCAGCAACTCGGTCTGACTACCTGTCATGGACACCTTCTTCAGTAACAGCTGCAGTATGACTTTATATCCCTGTGTTTGTTGTAGTCACGGTAAGTATGAAATATCATTAAAAACACATTCATAGTCAAAAATTGACTATGAAAGGCAAATATTCAGGGTGGATTGACAAATATTACAGCAACTAGTGGTCAAGTATGTTCAGTAGGAACTAAACTGGTCTTGTTTCAAATATAAAATAGAATCTAGGTATCCAAATTAAATCACAAGTGCTAAAACCTTTATCTTGACTAGATTATTTTGTTTAAAAATCAAATATGTACCCTCGCTTGTTTGGGTTTGTGGCCTCAGGTAAGAAATTTGTTAAAAGTACAAATAAGCAGATTAAAACATCCTACTAGTGTTTTGATGTCCATAGACTCTGACAAGTCTAAGTTACAAAATGAATTGAATATACTGCTACACTAATCTGTAATAATACACTGTCTGCATCTTCTGTATCATGTTACTACATGATACAGTGGAATATTAATGGCGTAAGAAGCCATATCTCTTTGTAATAATAATATGCCTTCAAGAAGCAAATCTTCAATATTAGGGTTTCTTCTGTTTTAGAGCAGATTTAATCACTGGGGAAAGGTGGTGTAGCCATTCTTGCTTACAATTCAGTCCTTACAGTGCTTACAACAAGGTGGTTCCTGTGAATATAAATTTGTGTAAATCCAATTGTTATAATAACACCTATACAAGCTGTCGCTGTTCAGACTACCGTCCCATCTGTTGCTTTTACTTGCCGCCAAGTTGTACTTTTAAAATCATGAATACCTCAGTTACCGTCACCAATTTTATTAGTGTGCAAGTTTTAATAACCATCATATGTCATCCTGTAACTCCAGGGGAATAGGCAATGAGGAGATAGAGTCTGATTTGGATTTGTGCCTCCTTAATGAAGGTTCTTCCCACGTATTTATCAGCGTCTACTTTTGTCGATTTGTCATTCTGTAGTCACTTTTGACAGTTAACATTGACTAGGCAGTATTCTGTGATATAAGTAGCAGCGATCATACTCCCATTAATATTTCATGTTGTAACTTCTCTCATCCAAATCAACGTTTGCCACATTGGTTTCTTAAAAAAGCACAATGAAAAAAAAATTTTAAATTGTATCACCCAACATTAAAAACTGTGTTCAAATTAACGACTTGATACACGATTTTCACGAAGTATATTACAAGCAGTGAATGACAAAATTATAAAAAGCTCAAAACAGTTACTTTGTCCACCAGTTCCATAATTTAGAACAATGCAAAAGTTAAAGCTCATAGAGTCTTTAAGCAGAATAGAAAATACCCTTGGTTCCAGTACATCAGTACAATGTCGAGAACAACGCCCATGCGAGTCCTGTGGAAGAAGCTTCTTTCTGTGTGATTCTGCCAATTCTACCCTACTAATTGGTCTCATGCAACGAGATGCTATTTTTATTATTAATAGCGACAACATGATAAATTTATTGGAATCATCCTTTTTAAAATTCTCTTCTACTACTGTCTATAACAATTGTCATCGCCTAAACAACATAGGAACTGAGTTACACAACCTAGTTCCGCTTACTAACACCAAATCAGCCACGCTAAAAATCCCCATACTTCTCTCCCAGCTTGAAAAGAGCCTTAGACTGTGAAACCTAATTCACTGCCGTCAACCAAAACTCACTTCAGATTGGTTCGCAATTCAAGCGTACTTTGGGTCTATACTATGTTAGACACATAATACTTTTTGCCCAGGCACTCCATATTGCATCTCCCATGCACCAGATTCATTCTGATTGGTTCTTTCTCTAGTTTTAACAATAGAATTATAAGAAATTATGGTATCCGCCATAATTTCGAGAATAAATACAGGTCGAAAACTGTTGTTCGGCAGAACATGCTACCCACTAGACAACTACACAGCAGCTTACCAACAGCACAGGACACCACAATTTGCTCAGGAGGAAATAGGAGGGCCAACTGTAAACAGATTTCTTAGTTTCATTTTACCCTTCCGCCTCGGTGGCCTAGTTAATAGCATACTAGACTTTCAGCCCGAGGAACCGGGTTCAATTCCCGGCCAAGGCTTGGCACATTTTCATATGCTATAAATCATCCCATCGTCTGCATTAGCCCAAGTGTGCACAATAGTCGGACATTAAACACACAAAAAAAAATCACCCTTCCGACCTGTTAATCGCCTGGACTTCTTCTATTTCTCTCTCGGATAACATCAAAAGCCTTTTTTTTGTACAAAAAGACACAGGAGGTTACTAATGAACCATCTGGACTCTCCTTTGAATAATTTATACCTTCAGAGGTTGGAATTTACAGTCTTGAGTTAACATTTTTGTTACTTAAAATGTTTTTTGTCAACAGGAGCCTAAATTTGAATCAGTATCTGTCCGTGTCCCCAATGTCTTACATTTTACCAATCAGAGCACACCCACTTGTGCAACATGCGGCACATCACAGTACAATACACCCACGCCCCATGCTTTCATTTGTTGTCACAATATTCTTTAGATAATTTGAGCTTCTTTGAAATGCTCATATAGTTTCTATTTGCACAGCAACTTGTTGAGAGTTCGTTGGTGAATACCTGCAGAGGAAGATGACGCATTACTTATGGACAAGCTTGTTTTTCATATGCCAAGATCAGAATTCAGAACTTTTATTTATTATCTCATACTTTTATGTGTAGGCCTAATTTATCTAAAAATAGTTCAAAAACATTCTTATGTTGAGTTGTATCCTTTTTTTTTATTTTGCAAAAAATAACAACCACACCTCTATAGTGTAGATAATTATATCTATTTTTGAACCTGAAATTAATTTAGAACAATAATTGTTAGACAATTAACAATAATTGTTATATGGTTTTATTAATGATGCTATTATAAATAAAGTATTTTACAGTATCTACTTAACGTTATCAGTTTGGCTCGGGGCCATAATGAACACAGTAAGTGGTATCCACTCTATATGTAGTTTTTGTAATTATGTGCTCTCTGCTTATGTTTATGTCTTTATAAGCAATATTTTAATCAAATGTTTTTAATTACAGATCATATAAAAGAGACACAGAGATCACTTACGTTTAATGCCTGTTGATACAAATTACGTGAATATGTACCTATACAAAATTTGAAGATAAGCTAGATATGTAACATATTTTATATGAATCAATTATTTCACATTTTATATTCCTTTTTTATGATATTTGGTATGATTTTATAATGTATACTAGTTGTGTTTATTGTGGTTGTTTCTGTAATTTAACACATACTAATCTGATATTTGTAAACTCAGTTTTTGTTTAAATTTGTTAAAAATGAATGTAGATTTTGGTTGTGTACTGGATAGATATTGTCAACAATTAATATGAATTAGACTTTTCTCTGTTAGTAGTAGGAAACACCTTTAACCGACTACAAAACATTGTTACCACTGAAAGGTATTTGTTATTGATTATTTATACTAAATGAGTACTAATTTAATAATTATTCCTTTCGAAAATAAATACAAAATAACTTTGAATTTTTTATTCAACCCGCATTTTAATCTTGTTCAGTAAATTTTTATGTGTAATTCCAAACTTATATAACAAAATTCAGTCAAGGGATGAGGATAAGGTGCAATCAGTACTAAAGTTGTTTATAAAATATATTACAATTTAAATCATTTTTACAATATATTTCTTAGCATACATTTTACAGTACATTTTAACACAACACTTAACAACACAAACAAGTGTACATTTTTTTTTTTTTTTTTGTGTTTAACGTCCGAATTTTGTGCACACTTGGGCTAATGCAGACGATAACTCTGGTTTCCCTTCAAATCGTATAAAACAAGTATACATAAGAAAGCTTGTGGAGAACATGATAAATTTATTTCATTAAGTAAATAAGATTAATCTTTTTTCATTGGTTAGTTGAGCATGGTATGTCTATCATAAATGTTCTTCCTTTGTTCTCGTACTTGTTTCTTCCACTTGTCTTGTTGGTGACCAACTATGTTTAATACATTACCTCCACGAACTCCCATCGCATGTGAAGACACAGAAGGTCCACTGCTTTCATCCTTACAAACAAAATATATATTATGCTTATGTATTATGAACATAGTACATATTAATATTAATACATATTATGTATATGAATGAACATTGCTTCCGACCCTAACACTAATTTTCGTCCTCTTAGTTGGTACATGTAAATGAATATTCACTCAATTGTATCATATTTCAGACAATATTTTTTAACAACTGGTTAGAACATCTATTTAAGGTTATTTACAATAATACAGTAAATCTCCTATTTGTGAACTTATGAACTATCAAAGTTATGAACAAATTACCTTGAAAAATTACTCACATTTTATGTTTTGTCTTGAGTATTTAGTCATGGATTTTAATGTTCATCTTTTATAAGTCTTCCCTTTTGTATAAAAATTTGTGAATAATAAGATTGAGGATATTAAAGTGATGTGATCACGTCTGCTTGATCGCAGGTCACTCACTTGGTGTTTTGTGTGTACTCCTCTATGCTCCACACACTGCCTGGTTTTTTTCAGTGATTCTGAGGCTAGCCCGTTTGCTTATTTGAAATTTTTATTTCACAACTATGCTATGGTATTTTTTGATTTGAATTGCATTTAAAATTTTCAAACAGCAATAAGAAAAATCAACTGTGACATCAGGATCAGAGGGTATGTGTATGTGCGCATGAGTTTGTTCGTATCTTGAGACCGATTATTAATTCTTATAAAGTCTTTTGAAGCAAAAAATCTGAAAATCGGCATGATTTATCAAAATTGGTTAATCGGTTTCTGAACAACTTTTGATCATATATAAAGATTCAAAAACTCCCCTCACCCTAAAAAGGCACGACAGTTAGTGCCTTTTTAGGGCATAGCTGTCGCATTAATGTCATGCTCATTGTTTTTTTTTTCAGCAGTCAGAGTTCGGCATCAGCTGTTTTACTGTGTATTTAATTCGTTAAAAAATTTAAACAATTATAACATTGTGTTACATACTTTTGATTTTTAAATTTAACAAAACATTAAATGTCTTTGTGTGCGAGTTTCAAATTGTTTAAATCCTGTTTTCAATTTTTTTTGTGAATATCAATTAAATGGCTTCTAAAAAATGTGCTTGTGCTAATAGAAGTGACAACTTTGACTATTGAACTAAAAAAAGCTACAGTATGAACAAAAAATATACAGTATTGGTTTGTCCTGACAATTACATTTTTATGAAGTTAGTTAAAATAAAAGTGTGACTTCTGTTCTGTAAATTTTCTTCTTTGCCATATTAATGGTGAGTACTAAGTTATTTTTTCTATACAGCAAATTAAAATATTTTCCATAAGTCTATTGTAAATGCTGAATCGCACAGCAGTCTGCTCAGATAACAGTCTTAGTTCTGGAACGAATTAAGAACGTTAACCAGGGTACCACTGTAATAACTTTGAATAATATATTGAAACAGATAAATTTTAAATTGTGTAACTATAGTATTATTGTTAATATTAATTTATCAATTTATTTATCACTTGTAGTTATACAAACATCAAGTTTAAAGTTATTTAGTTAAAACACAACTTTAATTCTACAGCAAACAACTATATCAATTAATAACAAATTATTAGACATGGAGGGATGGAATAAAAAAAAAATACTTAAAAAAATTTTAGTAAACAATACTTACATCTTCATTTGTATGTTCGACGTAGCTGCTTTTAGCTCTTTTATTAAGAAGTGGATCCAAACATATCAGGAACAACATGTATATGACCAACAATGAAATAATCCAAATGACAATAATTACAACTACCTAGAACATAAAGAAGTTGATATAGTGTTAGCACTTCAATAAGACAAATAACATTTAAATTTTAAAAAACCCTGCTTTTCTGACTCCTGACTTTACTTCTTTTTTTAATAAAAATTTGTGTGGATAGCTACTGAATTACAAGTTTTTGATTGTAATTCAATTTTTTTTTTGTGTTTAACGTCTGACTATTGTGCACACTTGGGCTAATGCAGACGATGGGATGATTTATAGTGTATGAAAATGCCAAGTCCGGGAATCGAACCTGGGTCCTCGCAATTACGTTCTGCAGAAAGTCCACGTGCCGATAAGACATATCGGTATGAGCCATATCCATTGCTCATTCTAATTGTTTTCTAATGGAACTATAAGAATACCTTAAAAATCCATCTCTCCATCTGTGAGACAAAGTAAACTACTAAACTGTGAAATAACACTTGGTAGATAAATATCTACATACATTGTTTTAATCTTGTCATCTTTCTAAGCCGAAAGTTGTTGTGTTGTTGCAATAACACAAATTTTGACTTAACAGCATTCAAGGTATCCTGCATCACTATATACCAAAGGTATGTTTACTGTCTTTATTACAACTGATTGTAAAATAAATCTTGTTTGCTAGATATTCTATGGTCCTCGGGTTAAAACTAACGTTTAAATCATTCAACTCATTGCATAAACTATTCAGAAATAAACGTTCTTTAAGACCTGATATATTTTAAATTTATAAATTGTTAACCACTCTTAAATTTGTAAACTGCCCTCATGGCGGCTAATTGCAATCTTTTTACTTTATGCTACATAATTTAAATCCACCCAAATCAAACTTAGCACACAACATGATTAGTAAAAATTATGTAAATTAATTTATGTACTTTTTTGAGAACATATTTAAATTGCAATACAAATTAATAAATAAAATTATAATTAGTTATAGTATAAAATTTAATAATTAAAATACAGTTAAAAGAATTTAATTATATTGACTTTATTATTGATACCTTATAATTATTTTGACTTACTTTGATAATAGTTGTGTTCCGACTTTCATAATTACACTCACATCGTGGACATAGTTCCTGTGTCTTGTTGTCACTGTTAATCACTGGAATTACTCCATCACAGTCACTGAAACAAAAATACACACTTCAGTTGCATAATGCAAACGTTTCTTTACAGTTTATTGTGGTTTGAATTTTTACCATAATATTTCTTCTGTTAGCTGGGTTTTCTTTATATCCAAAATTCAAAAATGTGATTTTGGAGGATGTAACATAGCTGGTGGCTTCCCAAGAAAAAAAAAACAGATGGCAAGAGACAAAGACTTGCTCACATGGTTGTAGCAGCAGAGGATTAAGTAAATGTGTGGAACAAATAATTGAGTTCCATACATCATGATTTGGTTAAAAGAACCAGACCATGCTAGAAATAGTGTATATATACCTGAAATAGTGCAAATACATGTAAAATTAATTTAAAAATTAAATGTTATTGTTACTGGAAAGCAAATAAACGGGGTTTAATTTAATATTTTAAATGTTGTTTTAAAATAGCCTATGTTAAGGCAGAGTTGACATAATCTAAAAGAATTTGATGCTTTTCATCTATAATTTCAAACAACAAAAATAATTATGGGCACACAGCTGCCTCGTTGTAAGATGATGGAAACTAATTTCCGTAAATTAAATTATTATTATTATACATCACATATAATAAAAAAATTTAAGTATATTATAAAGTTAAAAACAAGAAACATACAATAAGAAATCCCTTTCATGGGGGTCCAAAATTAAACATTATAAAACGGTGATCAAGCCGGAAGCACTGTACGCAGCAGAAACATTAACCATGAATCGCATAGGCCAGATAGAAAAGCTTGAAATAACGGAAAGGAAAATCTTAAGAAAAATTATAGGAACAAAATTTCAGGATAATAAGGTAGTATATATAAGAAATGAAGCTCTCTACAAGAAAATTGAAAAACTGTCAGATACTATGAGAAAAAGGAGAATAAATTTTTAGAATGAATCTTCTTAGAATGAACTCTAATAGATTAACGAAACAAGTGTTTGATTTTTTCCATAATCGTAAAACAAAACCGAACTGGTTTAAAGAAATTGAAAAAGACCTAATAGAATTAAAAATTACAGAAAATTCACTGCTTGACCAAACTGCTAAGATAATTACCAAAGACGAAAGAATAAGATTCCAAGATAAAACCAAAATAAAACCTAAACCTATCATTTCAAAAGAGGAGAGGAAAAGAAGATCAGAAAGAATGAAGAGCTACTGGGAACAAAGAAAAGTACAGCGCGCAAGAAATGATTAATTCAGCGTACCCCAAAGAGGGTGAAACGAAAAGATGAAGAAGAAAGTTAAAAACATCCTCTTAAGTCTAACCACTTTCATATTTGCAATGGGAATTTGAAAATTAAAAACGTTAATCTTTGCAGATTTTAATGCTGATAATGACATTTATGGTGGCATTAGATTAAGTGAGATAAAAAAAAGTTAATATAATAGTTTTGTTTTTGAGATTTTGAATATTGTAATTTGAAATGGGTCAAATCAGACCAAAATTATTAAAAATAAAGAGCTAAATTTAAAATGTTTAAGTAAAATTCAATAATATCTGTTCTAGAAGTCTGCACTGGTACATATTTCATGATCCCAGATTATGATTATTCTCATACTTCATTATCAAATGGGAATTTTTTAATAATATCAAACACATTACTTAGATGTCAAATAATGCTAACTGAATACGACTTGTGAAAAGATTACCAATAATTAATACATGAGAGGTCATGTTGCCAGTCTTCACAATGGGAAGACGTCTATAGGCTATTCACAAATCTTCCGTTTTAATTTTCAGAAATACGTATGTATTTGTGCCACAGATTCCTTTTTATAATTTTTATTCAAATAGACCGGATTAGAAGTGTTCAAATCAATGAGCATAGCATTGAAGTGTCATAGGTATGAATGCTTATATTTAAATTACTTTACAGATAATATGTTTCTATTAAACTAAAACAAAGAACAGAATGTTTTATTATAATAACTTACTTATTTGGTGGAACCTGGGTGATAACTGACTTCTTATAAGACTGAGTACCATTCACAATTGTGCATACACATTTGCACCTAGCATTATCATAAGATTGTGCCTGAAATAAATCACATTTTTAGAAAAAAAATTATATCTATATTTTTTATAATACCTGTATGAAATATTAGATTTATATCAAATAATACGTAAGATCTATCACTGTAAACTATACTTGATATAATGCACTGATAGTTGTACAGACAATTAACTTTGTTAAGCACTGGCAACTGTTATTTGTGAACTTTGTGATTTGCCACTTTTTGTTAGTTTTGGTTGAACTACTTTAATTAGGTTCTTTTTTAGTAACTGTATCAATTATGTTCTTTAACCAATAACTGTTATTAGGTTTTCGCCCCAAAACCATGTCAGGTTCCCAAGTTTTTTAAAAAAAATATGTATTTTTCATTGTTTACATTAAATTAATTGTTTTTGCGATGAAAAACATGTTACCTACTTTTGTGCAGGAGTGATTTTGAGGTTACGCTAGTCATTTTTATTTTTGAACTACTCACTGTTTCTGCACTTTTATATTTTGGATTATTACTAATGGGTATTTAGGCTCCTAAGAAACCCTCATTCTAAAGGTCTGGTCTTTAGGCAAGACCATACAGAGTTGGATAAAGTCCAATAATGCCTGGACGAACTAAAAAGGGTGCCCTAAACCAAGATGTCCGGTCCGTGATGAATGACACTGGGGGCATATTCAGTGTATTTAATGGGGCATACTTGGCACAAGGAGGAACACAGTAGTATTTATTCTTTTACACGGATCACTGAAGGAATGCACTATTGAAATCCCTGTAATTATGGGAATTATATAGCCGAGTCAAATGAAAAACAAGAACTGTAGAATCAAGGAGAGTGAGTGATTGAGACCAAAGCATTTCACTGGAGTGTGGGCCTGGGGTCGAATGCATTCCTCTTAAAAAATTAAGCATGGACAATCTGTCATTCATGGAAGAGGACATCCTGCTTAATCTGAAAGATGGTAACATCAGACAAAACCGTAGTGACAGTGAGCTGTATCGAAGGTACGGTTCTCCCATGGTCAACTATAAAAGAAAAGGATTGAAGAAGCCTTCACTAGAATTGAGAAGGTTCTATTCAAAAAGGAAAGATGTGTTGGCTTTGGAGGATAAGCACCATAATAAGATTGGGCATTGAAATGAAGCCGTACCCTCTGGGGTCCAAGAAGATTTGGTGCTAAATCAGCATGGTGATCCTCTCACAATAGGCAGGCTACTTCTGGTGGCCCATCGGAAACTACTGGTAAAAGGTTGCGAATGCAGCTTATGCCGGAGGATTCTGGTGCGGGAATGTGTAATAGCTTAAAGATTTATTAACTTAGAGAGAATCATTTTTCCTTCTACAGTACCGTATTATAAGTTAGAGATCGACCTGTGTAATAAAATAGAGGTTCCGTACTGTGTATTAACTTAGAGACTACAGTTCCGTCAAGTGTGTTGCACCGTGTGAATATGTTGTGTCTGTGTTAGAAAATAAAACTCTAGAATTTCTTAATTTCATATCTTTTTCATTTGTCCTATAATAAAATACTTCAGAAATTGTTTTAAAATTTTATTATTACTTTATTTTGCCATTCTGAAGGATAGTATAAGACTTTTTTTTTTTTTTTTGATAAAAGGGACTTAACAAGAAAATCCTTAAAATAATAATCATTTATATGGATTAAACATTAATAAAACCAAGTTCATGGTAATTAGTAAAGAAACAGTTGGACTTAATGGTCAACAACATATCTAAATGTTTATTTTTGACAATTATCTGTATAGAAAAATAGAAATATTGGTGTTTTATCAAAAAAATAAAACGGCATAAGTTTATATGAATTCATAATTAATTCATTAATTTACGTCTGTTTGCTTAATTCAATTCGGATATGGTTTGAATAAAGCAGCTTTCAAACAATATTTTTATATTATTATTACTATTACTATTACTACTACAAATGTAAATTAGGATACATTTACAGCATTGCACATAAGCCTTTCAGAACAAAACCTATCCAAATCAACTTTATATTTTAATAATATCTTTCTTTAACTAAGCGAGTTCTACTTGTTAGATAAAAGATACTGAAGTGCCTGCAAGCAACGGCGTTGGCAACATATACACACGGTACAACACACTTGACGGTACTGTATTCTCTAAGTTAATACACAGTACAGAATCTCTATCTTATTACAAAAGTCGATCTCTAACTTCTAACACGGTACTATCGAAGGAAACCCGAATCTCTAAGTTAATATATCTGTAAGCTATTACATCTTCCCGTTGGTGCTATGAAGAAGATGAACCTGAACCTGTATGCGGAGTACCTTATACTCTAGCATGCAGGCATTGGCTTTCTATTTAACATCAAAGGTCTTGGGAGAGATTGGATGGTCTTGTACAATCAAAGAGGATGCATGCAGGTCCAACTAGATCCCTCACCAGTGAGGTCCTTAGGCTGAACAGGACAATTCTACGGAGAGTAACAGGGTTTCTGAAGGGTCACTGGATATTCCGCAATCATTTACACAAAATGGGTTTTCATATGTCAAATATTTTGTGTAGGAAATGGTACAGCTGAGGAAACAGCTCAACACATACTTTTTTTTGAATGTCCAGCCTTGGACAGGAAATGATTTGAATCCCTAGGTGCTGTCAGGAGTGGGGGTCAGGAAAACATCATTCAAAATCTCACAGTTCTTTAAACTCCTGAGGTTAAAGTAGGAAGGTTGAACCTGTAAACGAGGGTGCACAATAAGCTACATAGCTGAGTAGCACTTCAATGATCAATGGAAGTCTTGGCCCTCTAGTAATAAAAAAAAGAATATGTAATAAAGCAAAAAAAGACAATTGACATAATCTGGTTAAAATTACCAAATTTTTTTCTGTTACCTATTGTATGATAAAAGTAAGTAATATAAATCTGCATACATTTATTAAATTATAATTTTATGTAACTTTTCATAACAAAGTAGTATGTAGTCAGATTAAGGTATTAACTGCATTATATCCCACTTTCAAGAGCTAACTATATCAGTAATTAGTATTGGTTAGATCACTTTTTAGTTTTTTTTCATGCTCCATAAATATAAAGTTTTTTTAAAAAGTTATATATATATATATTACTGCCAATAGAAATCCCTTGTATAAATTAAATGATACTATCTGTGAGAACTGCTACTGCTACTTTTCAATATTTGTAAAACTGTGAACTGTGAAATAATGTCTTGGCCAGCCTGTTAAGTAGATATTGCTTCTTCATATAGGCTAATATAAAAGTCAGAAAATAGCAAAAACAGCTATTTTATCTACATAAATACACAAAACTACTTGTACAAAAACATTTCTTACACTAAATAAATAATACCAACAAAAAGCCAAATCTGGCCGGAAACACTGGTGTGCGTGCAGTTAACAATATCAACATTTATCATGTCTCAGTAATTCTACACTAACAAAATTTCACTGTTCACAATTAGTGTGGTATATGTTGCATGAAATAGTGTGTCAGACTGGTAGGTACCAAACTATGAACTCATTACTCAGGCGAAGGGCAAAGTGGTATGATCTTAGCAGAAGTAAAAGAAACTAGGGACATGGAATGGTTGAATAGGTTTCAGTTCACAGTTAGTAACAGTTGAACTCAGCCATTCACTATTAAATAAATAAGAGAAATATGACTATCTGAAAAATTTGCAGCAGTTCTGTGATATCTTTACCAACTATAGTATAAATACTCCTATCATACAGTTTCTCTTTTTGGCTGTTACAGTACCTAAACCCAAAACTTTCAATTTCTTGAATTTTGTTCTCTATTAACAGTTTATTTCGTAAAAAAAAACAGTTTAGTTTAGAATGCCCTTCAATGCCTAATTTTCCTTCTTTAAGTCACATTTTAAAGTAATTAAACTAACAATTAATTTGTATACATCTTATATAACCTCAAAAGTACAAAAAAGAAAACAAGTAGTTGTTACTGTAAACTTGTCACTTTATTTATTCACACAACTTTTTTCACAAGGGATAAAACTGTTAGTGAAACACTTACTTTCGTGAACAAAGCCCAGTTGTTAGTAGCATAGCCTATAGATCTATTTTAAATGCCTGGTACATTAAAATTACAAATATCAATAGTAAATTCCTACTTACCTCAATATACACAAGGCCAAAACAAAATAATAATACAATTAGAAACACTTTATCAAGCATATCGAATTAGTTTTTAAATCATTTAATAATAATTAGTTCTGGTTAACAAACTAATTAATTCCTAATAACACTGAATTGATTATTTGTCAACATATGCAACAAACATTTTTAAAAAAAACTACTCCCTTTACAGTTTCATTAAAAGAAGAATATTTCACTGTCCTATATTTAAAATTTTATTATTACTATTACAGTTATTGCCCAAGTACAAATCCCCTTGTAACTACGCTATGGATTGTTGATGTTGCCAGTTTTATCTATGTATTATTGTTCTGAATCTATGGTATTAATTATTAATTCCGACAGATGTGCATTGTGGATAATTACCTGCTAATTGGCAACACTGCTATAAAACCTCTGCGTAGTCTATGCGAATATCTCAAATATAAAAATTGTAATTCAGAAAAACTCATACAGAGACAAAGTTTCATATATATATATATATATATATATATATATATATATATATATATATATATATATATTATATACACACATTTGACTTTGATAATTTGCTGGTAATTATTATGTTTGAGATTGGAAACACTGGTCTTGACTCTTCTTGATCTTGACTCATGTGTTTCTTGCCTTCTCACATTATTGTTTTGTTATGACTTACTTCATCAGGTTATATTTTAACCTGCAAACTGTGAAGGTACTAGTCTCAATCTAACTTTAAAGAAACAGTGTTAACTCCTAGTCAAAATAAAATGAGGGAAGATTTATACACTCAGGTAAGCTTAAATTTTCTAATTTCAAATTAGGTTTAAGTAATTTTTATTTCAAATAGTGATTTTTGAATACTTTTGTCTTTTATTACATTCGTTATTATCCAATTAACACATATTCACCTGTGGGAAATAATTTAAAGATTTTAGGCTGTCTTTTTTAAGAACTACATTGCTGTGTACATGAATCATACAAGATTCCTTCCACTGACATTTTTTATGCGAGCAATGAGTGGTTATAGTAAATGATTTACTATATCCACTTATTGCCTTTTCGGGTTAGATTCTGAAGTAAACACCCAACAACTGAGTCGAGTTAGATCTGAAGTTCTTTTTTTAAAATAATATATTTTCATTATTAAGAACACATATTTAAATAATTATTTTCGCAATGAAAAACATGTTTCCTACTTTCACGCAGTAGTAATTTTGAAGTTACTTTAACTTTGTGTTGTTTTCATACTTTTATATTTTGATTGTTTAACATTGGGCACATAATAAAGCATTTTGGAGCAAGTATTAGCCTAACTTACAAAAGTCCTGAAAATTCAATTTTAACATTTGTTTTTTTAAATGATCAAAAACATGTTACCTATTTTTGGGCAATTTTGAGGTTATAGGGGTCACTTTTATTTTTGATTTTTATTGTATTTCCTGCGCTTTTATATTTTGTGTTATTACTTTTGGGCATGTAGTAAAGTGTTTTGGTGACAACATTACTGAACAATCGAAAACAACCTATATTGTGTATTTATTTCATTTGTTTGTTTGTTTGTTTCTTATGGCAACTTATTCGGACCTTGGTCCATCAGTTCTCTGGCATCCCAATATAGCTTACATATGTTCTTTGACTTTCTTTGGTCATGGTCAAGTTCACTACACACTATCAAGTGCTCCTTATTCATCACAGAGTCTACTTTGCGGCACAAAGTGCACATGTCCGAGGTTAGTATCTTTATCTTATGTAAATGTGCTGCCATGCAGTCATGTCCTGTATTCAGGCGGAACATGGCGACTGCTTCCCTTCTCCGTCTGCATCGATTCTCATCCCAGGTCCTGTCAACATCATGCCACATTTTACCCTCAGAGACCGTTTTCGCCTTTTGGTAGAACTCGTTAGTTATTTTTTTCTTAATCATGGTTTTGGCCATCGAGGTATTCACTGTAGTGTTCTTATGTTGAAGTAGTGTGCCTTTTTCATTTTTAAATTTATGAATAATTATCATAAATATTATTATGAACTTTGGTTAAATTTGCACATGCAGAAATAACTTTTTTTACAATTACTTATGATTTACGGTATTTTTAACAGAATTACATTTTTATTGCTGTTTACATTGCACAGAGTATACTAGATGTACTATGCGAAGTGTAACATCACTATTGTTTGTCATTCGGTGTTCATGCTGTTCATCTACTTTCTTAAGTGTTTTGTTGCAATCAGCATGCTTAGCTTTAACACGCAACAACCCTGAGACAATTTGACAGTTTTCAATGAAAATCCTTATATTTGTTAAGTATGGTTAATTGTTAATAGGGTTTAAGGTACCTTAAGCAATCATACACCTATTTGAGACAAATGGCAGCCACTCATTTGCCTGGTTTATTTTAAAACGTTGTATTTTCACGAGATCTACAAGCCAAACAGATTATCTGTATAGTTCTTAGAGTAATTAGTATATTTTGCATTTCATAGGTACATTAGGAAAGCCAAAACTAATGTTAAAGAAATTTCTGAACAGGGCAAATTCTTACAGAAAACATGGATATCCAGCTAGTATATTTTATATAAAAATGTGTCAGTAACTTCACTGTTTCTCAAGAAAGACAAGAACTGCGAAGTTCAAATTTTGAATGGGGGATTTCCTTGTAGTGTAGACGTGTAAACAATTTTTTTAAAGTGGTTTAAAAGATTTCTTTCTAGATCATGAAATCTGTGTTTTTTTACACTACTTGTCCATTTTTACAGAAAAACATCTTCAGGCATGATGCAACCTTTTTATATGGAGCTGTGACATGATTTTAGGCAATCTCATATTTAGGCCATACTCCTTTCTGAAACAAAATAGTAGGCATTCAAAATGTCTGATTTATTTGTTTATGTTAGAAGATCTTGGTTGTTCGCTTTTCATTGGGAAATGGCATCATACATTTCTGTGAAATAGTTTTTGTGTTATTGTTGTATAAAACTGCGGCAAGGTTTTAAGCGATATCAAACTCATTCACCTATTTGTAACGAAATAGCAGGTATTGAAAATGCCTTGTTTATTTATTTATGTTAAAAGGCCTTTTTTTGCCACTTTTCATTGAGAAACTGTTTCACGCATCTCAATAAAACTTTTGTTGTTGTATAGAGCTGAGACAAGGTTTTAAATAAACTAAAGCTGTCTTAGAACTATGTGAAACACTCAAGATACTGGATTTATTTTAAAACAGTATTTTCACAAGCTTTAAGCGTAGGGCCTTGTGTAGTTTACATTGAAACAAAAATTTTAAGTAGACTTTCAAATTAATGAATTATAATTTTTATTCTTGGAAAAAACCATAGCAAAACACGTGAACAAAGCTAGTACAACATAGACCTATAATGCATTTATAATTTCAAATGAAATACAGTAATTTATTTAAAAAAACTGTTAACAAGAAATGATTTCCAGTTGTTTTTTGTTGTTATTGTTTTACTTTAATATCCTTTAGAATTCTAAAAGTATAAATTAATATTATAATTCCATTATAATTATTGTACAAATTCCAAGTTGTGTAAATGTAAAATATAGGCTTTATATATTACAAAAAAGATATTAAAATACAGAATAGAGCAAGTTATGCTTTTATAAACTGAAGCATATCAAATATATGATTCCATGATTACAACATAATGTTGCATAACCATAGAGATTATTTCTTATAAAATTTATCAAGTAAGTTTTGGAAGCATGGTCAAACTTTAGATGATTATTACTGAATGAAAAATTTAACCTTTATAAATTTTTCCAGCGAAATCATGATGTTGAAGTTATTACACAATATTGTATTGAAAAAGTCGCCTGGGTATGAGTCATTTGTATGAAAAATTGGGGCTGGGTATGAGTTCATCATCTTAAGATCAGACATTTGCACAATATATGAGATTTATAATACCAAGATGAACAAGGAACATCTTCTGGTCTGCAGAAAACTTGTCAAATGAAAACAAACAAGAAAGTATTACACTGAACTATATTGAGAAGCCAGGAAGAAGATGGTGTGATCCAATTTCGAGGCTACTGGAAACAACTAGCAGTAGAGTAATACTGGTGCCAATAAATTATTGTACATATAAACTGTCATATAATATGTTAAAATAATAATATATTCAGAATTTTCTAAAATAAATTAATGCTAAAAATGTCATAAGCACTTATGTTATTTAAATGGAATGAAACTAAAAAAAAATGTTTATTTTGTAATCAATTAAAAAATTCCTTTTCAAATGCTATTAATAATAAAACCAAAAGAAACCTAATGGCTATATTAGTCACCCACATTTGGTAGGCTACTTGAATGCAATTACGATCATTTCATATATTACTACAAAAATATCTTGCAGATTTTGATGAATGGAGCAATATTTTGTCAACAAAACTTCCAAAACGTATGAAAATTTGCAAGGATTAAAATTTATAGAATTTTTTTTTTATCTAAGGGCTACCTTTTTGTGAAATTTAATCTACACCTTTGGAGGTGATTTTGAAAAAATCTGGTTAATTTTATAAGGTTTTTTTGAACTAAAAATGGCTTGAAAATTATTATTATTATTATTGAAAATTATTTTTCTTAAATAATATTATTTTATTAGATTTGTTATAAAAATAAATTTATTTGTAGTAGTTTTATGTTTATATAATTTTAACATAAAAGGTAGCATTCCTATTTATTTACTAATACTGTAAATTCTGTACTGCACTGTAATTTCTGAGCAAGAACACAAAGTGCAATCTGAATAAAACACTACTAGACCTTGACTCATTCTGCCAAAAGGAAAGTGACTCAGAAAATATAGAAGAATGTTGCAGACTATTTTGTAAATAAGACGTATGCACACTAAAAATAACCATATAGTCATAAAGATATTTCACATCCAAAACTTATTCATACTGTTACTGTGTGTAGGCCCTAAACAGATATGTAGGTTCTACTCACTTATTTATCTTGAAACAGTTTTTTGGAGATTGTTTTTTTTTAATCATATATACTGCTGAAAAAGAAATTATTGCAGTGAAGTTTTTAAGTATTAATTACTTTCTCACTAAAAACATATACAGGGAATATAATGATTGTGCAAAAAAAATTGATCAAGAGATTTTGATAGATTCAACTATTTTTTTGGTTAGGCTGTTTACTTTGAGCCCAAGAAAAAGGTTTTTACCTGAATGCCCTTATTCGAAGCTCGAGAATGAATGAGTTGATTGATTTCAGTGAAATTTTGCATTAAGGTTGCTGTTATTTTTGGACCATTTATTAACTTTTTTTAATGAAAAATCTAAAAAGGATTTCCTCAATATCAGCTCTAATTGCTTTGATAGAATTTTGTTCAAATGTAATCCATAAGTACTAAAAAAAGTAACATACAACAAAACATTTAGTTCTGATCTGTACCCTAGAAAAATCTGGAATATTCACCTAATTTATCATGCGTGGTTTATGAGATTTTGATGAAATTTCAAATGCAATTTGTCAGTAGTGCTGTGAGGCCTTTCACATATCCAGGATTTTTTTAACACGGCTGGCTTCACTTTGTGGATGTGACAGTAGTGTGTACAGTTTATTGTTCACAGATCAAGAGGAACAATTATACACTCAAAAAATTGTCAGTGTGATTGTTTTTGCTGTTAGTACTTCCAACTTGTGCTGGTTTTGTAATACTTGAACTTATCGGTGAAGATGTTTTGAGTGCTACAATCGCTTTGACTTTTTTATCAAAAAATTTTATTGTAGTATATCTCTATTCTTGGATGAAGTGATTAAACTTTATTTGGACATTCAGAATGACACTTGACAGTCACTGAGTCTGTACATTTTTCTATCATTTGTAAACATTTCAGCAGTTTATAAGACTTTGTCCATATAGTTTGATCATACAGGAAGTAAATGTTAACCTGTTTTTCAACTTTTGAATGAAAATGGACCACTGCACACTGTTCAACTACTTTGTGAACTTTAAGAGGATTTATTAATGTGAGATAAACAAAACAATTTTCCTGACACAGCTTGCCGACAATTATCACAAAGTTGCCAAATCAATGTTGTGAATGTTTCCACAGTTAATTGTGTCTTTATTATTGAATGACCTCGTACTTTTCATTATTCTTGGTAAAAAGTAGGCTATTATAAAGTAAAAAAGTTTTGTTTGGCCTATTAAATTTTTGTAAGGTACCTAAATTATACTAAGACATTTCATATTTATTTATTTCCATTTATTCCTTCATGTTATAAAATTTTACACATGAGAAGGACCTGTAGGGGACATTAATACCTGTACAGGGTGGTCCTAAAAATTAAGATTACAAAATATTAAATTTTTTTTATTTAAATAATTTGTGAGACGTACCTCATATACAAATATATTATAAAATATTTGATTAATTAGTGTGGTTAAAAATATAACATGTTGCTACAAAACACTAGAATAGTATTTTTGTTTTCTGACAATTACATATCATTTCTCTTATTTTAGTGCTGTTGGATTTTAAATACTCATCATGTCTTTTAGATAAGATATAGTAATTATTGTAAATTTGATAACATTAAAAAAAATTAAGTATATATCATAAACTCTTCCATTGTTTGTGGTACAATAGTCAGTACTATACATGGTAGGCTACATGTATGGTACTTTGGGCATACTGTTGGAAAAGTAAAGTAATGTACTTTACGGAGCTTCACCGTGTGTTTTTTTTAAGTTTTATGTGCTCATTATAGGTGTGTATGATTTTTTTTGCAGATCAGTTTGAATAATCAACAGTGCTTAAATAAGTTTATAAAATTGTAATAACTAATTGTGACAAAATATTTTGATTCTTTCTAGTTTCATAAAGATGGTTTTCTAATTTTGGAAGACTTCTTAACAGATGATGAAGTTACAGAATTAAAATCTGCAGGGGAAAAGCTAGCTTCTGATATCCCACCTGATACAAGGAAGGCTGTGTTCAGTACGACTGATGTGCCTCAGGTATATACTGTTAAACACACACACACACACACACACACCATTAAATACATTAAATAAAAAAAATTATAAGTAAATTAATAGTTAATTACAATGTATTTTTACTAGTTACTTGCAAAAATACCAATTTTAGATATAAATAATTCATACATTACAAGGTGAAACTTATAATATTTAATTTTCCTGATTTTTTTTACTTTTTAGTGAATTTCCATGGAAAATAAACAGCAATCATGGTAAGATCCAAACCTGGGACCTTGAAATGAGTGTAATGACCTCTAGATCACTTTTTGTGGAGTTGTTAAAATTTTACATAGACACACACACACACACACACATATATATATATATATATATATATATATATATAATCATTAAATTTTACTGAAAAACATGAGGAAAATTACAAAATATTTATAATACCTATTCTCCATACCTTTTGTGGTATTATTATTATTCATTTAATTTCTTTCTTTAATCAGTTGGCAAGAATCCAGCTGACCTCCTTCCAAAGTACATGCCATATCTCAACAGAATTATCAAACAAATTTTAACAACATATTTTGTATTCCGAGCTGGTTTTGTCTAACAATAAAAGAATAAACTGGAAATTCTTATATCACTTATTTAAGTATCTTATATCACTTTAAAACCTCTTCATTTTTTTATGTCAAAAGTCAAGCTGCTTTTATAGTATTTGATAATTTTTATGCCTAACAACAATTTTTATGCGTTATTTCAGTTTCTTTTTTCTGAAAACTCCTATTTTATCGCATGAGTAGATGCTTGTTGAGAAACCATTACACAAATTCCACACTTAAAAGGTTAAAATGGAGTAAAAAATCATTATTACCATTTATTTCTGTCTCTTCACATGAAGACAGCTGAAATTTGGTACACAGCTTATCTTAGGCTTTGGAGGTACAGAAAGAAAGGATTTTCTAAAATTTCTGTTCCAAAGGGTTAAAATCAGGAAAACTTAAGATTTTGTTTAGTAACAGGCATTAAAATTTGGTGTGAACAATTTTAATGTTGGGTCCTAGGTGATGGCGAAGAATTTGTGTAAGAATAATTAAAACAAAGGGTTTGAAATAAGGGTTAAAATGTATGAATGCAAAACCCTATTAATCATGTTATTTCTGAAACTATAGAATGTTATAAGATAAAAATTGTTTCTTAAAATATTTTCTGCAATCCTAGGTGCTTATTAAGAGATCGTTTCCAAAAACATACTCCTAAGGGATTTATATTAATTTATAAAAGCCAAACACAATTCCCGAAATGTTGAAGATTTTAAAGTTGAATGTTGGCGTAGAAGTTTTTAGATCATTGGCGAAGGACCAACGGCAGAATGCTAGTTTATTGTGAAAAAACATGTTTGTATTTCTGATTGTAGATATTCTGCATTTATTTTACGGTTTAATAATAATGGTAACTAAAATGTAGTTTAATTTTTGTTCTAGAGTAAAGATGCATATTTTTTGGAGAGCAGTGAAAAAGTAAGTTATTTCTTTGAGCCTGGGGCATTAAATTCAGAAGGGGAACTCTTAGTAGACAAAGCTGTATCTTTAAACAAAGTTGGCCATGCTTTGCATTGGTTACATCCGACATTTCGCAAAATCTCATTTTGTGAAAAAGTGAAAGAGACATGTTTTCGCCTTAGAATGGAGGATCCAGTTTTACTCCAAAGTATGTACATTTACAAAAACCCCGGTATTGGAAGTGAAGGTAAATTTTTTAGTCTGTTTTCAGATTACATTAAAATATTTCAGATATTAAAATGTCTTCAAAAAAATTGTAATTGTATTACACAGTTAATTATTTTAAGAAAATTAAGTGGATTACTCAAGCCCTACATTGTCATAGGAAATTTTAAATACGTTATAAGTTAGTATTTATTATATAGCAGAGTCTCTTTGACATCAACAAGACCAATTATAGCAAGTGGCTGGACTACAGAGAGTCAGTAGAAAAACATATATGGCTCACAAGCCCGTATTTAGGTATTGTGTTCTAAGTAATTTGCCAACCCGCACAAAAGAGTCAGTAGAAAAACATATATGGCTCACAAGCCTGTATTTAGGTATTGTGTTCTAAGTAATTTGCCAACCCATTACAAAAAGAGTCAGTAGAAAAACATATATGGCTCACAAGCCTGTATTTAGGTATTGTGTTCTAAGTAATTTGCCAACCCGCACAAAAGAGTCAGTAGAAAAACATATATGGCTCACAAGCCTGTATTTAGGTATTGTGTTCTAAGTAATTTGCCAATCCGCACAAAAGAGTCAGTAGAAAAACATATATGGCTCACAAGCCTGTATTTAGGTATTGTGTTCTAAGTAATTTGCCAACCCGCACAAAAGAGTCAGTAGAAAAACATATATGGCTCACAAGCCTGTATTTAGGTATTGTGTTCTAAGTAATTTGCCAACCCGCACAAAAGAGTCAGTAGAAAAACATATATGGCTCACAAGCCTGTATTTAGGTATTGTGTTCTAAGTAATTTGCCAACCCGCACAAAAGAGTCAGTAGAAAAACATATATGGCTCACAAGCCTGTATTTAGGTATTGTGTTTTAAGTAATTTGCCAACCCGCACAAAAGAGACAGTAGAAAAACATATATGGCTTACAAGCCTGTATTTAGGTATTGTGTACTAAGTAATTTGCCAACCCGCACAAAAGAGTCAGTAGAAAAACATATATGGCTCACAAGCCTGTATTTAGGTATTGTGTTCTAAGTAATTTGCCAACCCGCACAAAAGAGTCAGTAGAAAAACATATATGGCTCACAAGCCTGTATTTAGGTATTGTGTTCTAAGTAATTTGCCAATCCGCACAAAAGAGTCAGTAGAAAAACATATATGGCTCACAAGCCTGTATTTAGGTATTGTGTTCTAAGTAATTTGCCAACCCGCACAAAAGAGTCAGTAGAAAAACATATATGGCTCACAAGCCTGTATTTAGGTATTGTGTTCTAAGTAATTTGCCAACCCGCACAAAAGAGTCAGTAGAAAAACATATATGGCTCACAAGCCTGTATTTAGGTATTGTGTTCTAAGTAATTTGCCAACCCGCACAAAAGAGTCAGTAGAAAAACATATATGGCTCACAAGCCTGTATTTAGGTATTGTGTTTTAAGTAATTTGCCAACCCGCACAAAAGAGACAGTAGAAAAACATATATGGCTTACAAGCCTGTATTTAGGTATTGTGTACTAAGTAATTTGCCAACCCGCACAAAAGAGTCAGTAGAAAAACATATATGGCTCACAAGCCTGTATTTAGGTATTGTGTTTTAAGTAATTTGCCAACCCGCACAAAAGAGACAGTAGAAAAACATATATGGCTCACAAGCCTGTATTTAGGTATTGTGTTTTAAGTAATTTGCCAACCCGCACAAAAGAGACAGTAGAAAAACATATATGGCTCACAAGCCTGTATTTAGGTATTGTGTTTTAAGTAATTTGCCAACCCTCACAAAAGAGTCAATAGAAAAACATATATGGCTCACAAGCCTGTATTTAGGTATTGTGTTTTAAGTAATTTGCCAACCCGCACAAAAGAGACAGTAGAAAAACATATATGGCTTACAAGCCTGTATTTAGGTATTGTGTTTGAAGTAATTTGCCAACCCTCACAAAAGAGTCAGTAGAAAAACATATATGGCTCACAAGCCCGTATTTAGGTATTGTGTTTTAAGTAATTTGCCAACCCGCACAAATTTATGTCTCAGACAAGGGAACAAGCTATGATTTTTCGGAAATACAAGCTCAAGTAGAATACGTTATAATAAATAATCATAAATAAATGACGACTAGTTGTAGCACTTTTGATATTACAAGCTACAGTATAATATTAAATAGATAATTTCTCTTAATATTGACATATAATTTATTCTTATATGGTGTAGTCTACAGTCTACCGAAAACACATTATTTGAATCAACCTTTCGGCTATGTCATGTCATTTTTTTATTATTTTATAATTTCAATTCGCAGTACAGTCGAATTATTAACATTTTTTTTGCAGATTGGGAAGGGGAGTGGAGGGATCATCCTATGTTAGTGTATAGTTTCTTTGTCAACACAGCTAATAACTTTATACTGTTAGGATTTAGAAAAATATTAATTTTTAGTTACTAGTCTTAAATATTATAAAGAGATCTCAGCCAAAGAATAAACACTATTGACAAAGACATGGGCAAATTACAAAACTGTTGACATACTGCCTGTTGCAATAAGCAACAAGGTATGTAGAACAGTAGTTGAAATAAAAGCTTGGGGAAGAAGTAGGGCGGAAACAGTTGATTCCAGGGGGACTGGAATGTCGGTATATTCCAGGTGATGGTTGATTCTGTGAAGACCCGAAGACTGTGCGTCGGGATGCACTACGGAAGAGCATTCCAGCCAGGCGGTGCTGAGAAGTGGCAAATCGGCGTTAAAAGTAAGTAGACAAAAATTTGCATACACTTCTTCCCCTTTTACTTTTGGTTTGAATACAATAGTATATATTTTGGGGAACATTTTGAAGAATGAGACAGTAGTGTTCATTCTTGGGGTTGTCATCAACTCCTTACCCCTAACAATACCCTACTGTTATTTGAAGATAAGGATTTCATTTATACCACTTGGGTATTGTTAGGGGCACTTTAGGGCAGTTTGCGTGATAAGAATCTATAGCCTTTACAAATGTAGCTTTTATCTCATGGCAGTTCAGGGATTCAGTAGAGTCCACCTTGTATGTTAGATACAGTACAAGTATGTATTAACTATGAACTGTGGAGATGTGGGTAGTTAAATTTATTTTAAATAAGAAATATTGTAATTGTTTGTGTACAGTTATTTGTTATTATTTCTAAAAAAAAGTGCTCTGAAAACAAACCCCAGCTTTAGTAAAAGTATAATAATGATTTTTCAACGCATTTTTGACCCCTTTAATGTACCAACACCTCTCATGGACAAAAATGTGGGGAGCAACAGAGTATTATTGATATGTATAATAGAGATTTTACTATATACTAGGTGTGTTCAGAAAGTAACGAGAATTTTTAAAGTTCGCGGGCTTGGAGAGTTCGATTGTCAACCATTTTTTTTTTATTATGTTGGTATACATGCCCTAGAAGTATTAATAAAACCTTCAGATGCTTTCATTGTTGACTTTGTCTGTGACATCCAGTAAGATTAGACGTGTTTTTATGAGCTCGGTGATTTTCATTTGTTAAAAGAAATGGTTCAAAGAATTTTTATCAAATTTTGCATAAAAAATGGAATAAAGTGTAACAAAGTGTGTGAAATGTTAACAAAGGCCTATGGTGAGTCTGCTATGAGTAAAGCAAAAATTTACGAGTGGTATAAGAGTTTCCAAAAAGGCCGTGAAGACGTTGAAAATGAACGTCCTGGACGCCCCAGCACACCAACAACCGATGAAAACGTGAAAGAAATGGTCATGAACAATCGCCGAATCACAATTAGAGAGGTCGCTGATGATGTTGGCATATCGATTGGATCATGTCATGAGATTGTTTCCAATGTTTTGTGTATGAAACGCATGGCAGCAAAATTAGTTCCAAAATTGTTGAATTTTGAACAAAACGGCGATGAATGGAAGTTGCTCAGGAGTCACTAAATGAAGTCAACGACGATGCAGAATTACTGAAACGTATTATAACAGGTGATGAAACATGGGTTTACAGATATGACGTTGAAACTAAGGCTCAATAATCCCAATGGAGGCATTCAGGCTCGCCAAGACCAAAAAAGGCTTGACAAGTGCGGTCGAACGTGAAGGTTATGCTCACTGTGTTCTTCGATATTAATGGCATAGTGCATCATGAATTCCTGCCACCAGGTGAAACGGTCAGTAAGGAGTACTACCTACAAGTTCAACGCTGTTTGCGTGAAGCAATCCGAAAAAAACGCCTGGATCTGTAGAAAAACAATTCATGACTTTTGTACCACGATAATGCACCAGCTCACACTTCATTGCTTGTTTGTGAATTTTTGGCCAAAAACAGTACTGTAACGATGCCCCAGCCTCCATTTTCGCCAGACATGGCTCCATGTGACTTTTTCCTATTTCCAAAAATAAAGAGAACCTTAAAGGGCCATCGTGTTACAGCCGTAGATGACATTAAAAGCGCATCGCTGAAAGAACTAAAGGCTATCTCAAAGATCGAATTTGAGAAGTGTTTCGAGGATTGGAAGAAGCGCTGGCACAAGTGCATAATCTCCAATGGGGACTATTTGAAGGGGACATCAATGTGGAAGAATAAATAAATATTTTGTTCAAAAATTAAAATTCTCGTTACTTTCTGAACACACCTCGTATATTTTATTTATTTACAACATTAGAAATAAGTAACAACTTATGTAGTACCTCTGTATAAATAAGTAGAGGTACATTTTACACGTTGTTAAGTTCGTTTTATACACTAATAAATTTAGATTTGATTTTTCAGTTGTCCCTCATCAGGATGCAACATTTCTTTATACTGAACCAATGACACTAGTTGGGTTTTGGATTGCACTGGAAGATGCTACTGTTGAGAATGGTTGTTTGAGATTTGTGAGGGCATCACATTGTAGTGGAGTACACCGCAGATTTGTACGAAACCCTGAAAAAGATTCTGATACTCTTTTAACGTACGATTCTCCACCTGCAAATTATCCAGCCTCCAATTTTTGTACTGTACCTGTTAAGAGAGGTAAGTTTCATTAGGAACTAGTAATGTACATGGTTATTCTAAATTTTTATTGTCTATTATTAAGTGTACCATAATCAGTTTAAATATTAGCATTTAAAAATTTTAAATTGCAATAAAAAATGTATGCATTTTTGAATGCCGATTATTATGGTGAAATTGTAGCATAAAAACATTATTATTGAAAATTCACCTCCATCACCTGAAAGGTATAGTTGTTTGCAGTGATTATTTAGATTAGATTAAATATTGAAGGTCAAGGGATTTTACACAACTATCACAAGGGACCACAGGACTTAGCCTTTTGGTTAGTATTTCAGTAGACTGGTGCCCTCAGTAAGTTTTAGCAGTCCACTCACCTGTAAATTGTTATCTATAAAATTGCAGTTTTTAACTAGGGATCAGTTTAAAACTGAATTTTTAATCATGTATTCATTTTTTTTATTCTTGTCAGTAATATGTTAAAATTAGAATGACAAGCGCTCAAGAGTGAATAATGAATATATATCCATTTTTCCTGTACTTATGGCTTATTTCTGGAAAATGTATTTGTTGTATTCTACAAATTTGTCAGTAGCTACAGAGCTGTATTACGTTATGCATTTTGTATTTTATTTGTTCATTGTTGATACAGAAAACAACTCGAAGTGTTGTTTTTGATAACTTAGACAAGCCTGTTAAACATACATCTAAAACTTATACTTTTAAAAACATGACGTACTTGTGTTAATAAAAATTCATATTCCATAAGTTAGCATTTTTATATTGTGAAAATGTTACGATATTTTCATGACATCCTTTTAAAATTGATTTTGCAGAGTAATGAATTTGTCAAGTTATGAAAATGAGTCTTTTGAATGAAATTGAAACAAAGTATGGATTGATGCAATAATTACCATTCCCAACACCGGAATGATAGAACACAATAACAACCACTTAAAATAAGGATCTGGATATAAATCTTACTAGGATGGCCCTCCAACTGATAATTTTTCAATAGAATTTTAAAAAAAATATATTCAGCATTAGTATAAAATGACTTACTATAGCATACACTGCATTTGTTATAGGTACTTGTATTATAATCCACGGAGAAGTTGTACATTGTAGTGACCGCAACAAATCCTCTAAGTCTCGACATGTGTATACATTTCATGTAATGGATGCTGCCAGGTCAAAATATTCTCCAAATAATTGGCTTCAAACTAAAGATGGATTTAAGTCTGTTTATAAAAATTATTAAGATGTAGAAAAATGTTTAGCAAACATTTTATAATTAAACTGATTTAATATTTTTTTCTAAATATTATAAATTTATGGTGAGAAATTTTGTAAAATGAACAAAATAACGCTTAGTATAACTTTGTGCCATAACTTTTAATAAATATACAACAAATTTTTATAATGTTTTCTTTTCTTATATCTGCTCTTGAGTTATGATCGTTTTGTCTTAATATATGATGAAAATCTGATTATGTTAACGGTTGAACTTAAGAAATCCTGTTATTTTATTTATTTATATTATGTGACATTTATGCACATAACTTTAAACTTTTATGTTAAAACACACTTTTATATATCAAAACTGATTTTTCACACAATAATTCATTACAAAGAAAGCTGGTTTTTTGGAATAGTTGTTTTATATTTCACGTTTTAAGTAGCATAACCTTATTTTGAAGCTACTCGAACCTATTCAAAGATGTTTTCTGTTACTAGAGCTGAATAATGTAATAAAAATACGTGAATTTATTTATTGCGGAAACAAATTTCCAACAGTGATTTTATTTATTTCACACTTTTTGAGAATCGTATGTCACTGTAATAATTTGGCATTAAAATCTGCATAAAGTAGCATTTTAAAGTTTCAATTTGCATTAAAAACACTAAAATGAACCAGTACTGAGATTAAGTTTACTTTTGTATTTTCAGTGGGAATTTAAAAATTTTAAATGGTGTTTTATACAGATTTTGATTCTGATTACGATGGTAAAATCAGATTTTCAAAAAAAAATATTTTTAAAGATATTCTCAACAGTCGTACTATATAGGGCAGTACCTCAATTAGACCATCAACTTGGAGAATACCAGGCGGGTTTCCGGAAAAGGAGATCCTGTCCGGAACAAATCCTCAACCTCAAAAACATCACGAACTACCAAAAGTCAAGGGCTAAATCGTAAGTTATTACTTTTATTGACTTTCAAAAAGCATACGACTCTATAGATAGGGAATCCTTATTCTCGGTTCTGAAGGAACTAGACCTTGATAACAAAACCACAAATCTTATCATGGAAACATTGACTAATACATTCTCCAAGGTTCAATTCATGGGAGAACTTTCCACCCCTTTTGAGATTAAAACTGGAGTCCGACAAGGAGATGGACTCTCTCCATTGTTATTTAATTGTGCTCTAGAAAAAGTAGTTGGAGTGGAACGTGAATATGCATAGTGGAATCAGACTAGGAACTAAGAACAAAGGCATTAGGGTAAATTGTTTAGCTTTTGCTGATGACATGGCCTTACTAGCTGAGCCATTGGAGGAAGCTAAGTAATAGACGCTTGAACTCCAGAAGCAAGCGTTAAAAATGGGTCTCAAAGTTTCATTTGAAAAGACTAAAATATTGACAAACATACAAAACCACCAAAAAAGATTTAAGTGGGAGAACAATACATTGATTTAATTTGTATTTTAATAAAAAACTTAATTAGTAAAATTAAAGCAAAAATTAATAAGAAAATCAACAAATAATTGAACTATGAAAACAAAACCAAACTAACTAAATTAGCCAGAGTACATACTTTATAACAAGAGGAGCGATAGCACAAAGTAAAATTACTGTAATAACTTATAAGGATTCAGTATACCTGATAAGTGCTGTGATCATGAATACTGGAACTACAGTTGAGCACTCCAATGAAATATGTCCTTCTAATTGAATGTCTCAATAATATGCTGAAGCAACTAAGCCACTCCACAAAAAATAACATAAACACCAGACCACTGTAGCTATATGTCTGCAACTGACACTATAGCAATGTAATGTCTGCAACTGACACTATAGCTATGTAATGTCTGCAACTGACTCGTGAATAAAACAAAAATGTGTACATTTCAGCGTCTGCATCACTCAGACATAAAGCAAAGATTATTTTTAATGGCAGTCTGTTTACTCTTATGTATTCATTACTTGAGGAGAATGTTCAGTAACAACACAAATGACGCAGACTAAAATGAATGAATGAATGTTTAGATAAGTAAGTTATAGTGAAAACGTACCTACTTCAACACAGTTCTAATGAACACTGGTTACTTTGAACTAAACATTAAAACTATTCTTGATCAATTAAAAATTATCAGTTTTCTCCTGTAATAATTTTATTTATATAGGCTACTGTAGCATGGAATATTGATTTTTAACTGTTTCGTACATGACATGATGACAGTTTTTAGGTTTTAATAGAGACAAGCCAAACTGTTTGAAATTAAAATACTAGTGCTGTTCGGAAAGTAACCTCCGATTGATTATAAAAAAAACACCACATTAAATAAAAAAAAATTATTATATACATCTTTAAGCTACTTCTTTGCCTTATTTGTCGACATAATTTCCAAAGACATTCAAACATTTATCATATCTTTTAACTAGTTTTCCAATCCCTTCAGCATAAAAATCTGCTGCCTGTGCCTTGAGCCAGCCTGTGACTGCTTCTTTCAGCTCCTCATCATCATCAAAGCGCTGAGATCCAATCCACTTCTTCATATGCATGAAGAGATGGTAATCGCTAGGGGCTAGACCTGGGCTGTAAGGCGGATGCTTGAATACGTCCCATTGGAACTGCCCCAGAAGATCTTGGTTCCCTGAGCAGAGTGAGGTCGAGCATTATCGTGCAAAAACACAATACCGGAAGTCAGCATACCACAACGTTTGTTTTGTATGGCCCTTTTTAAGTTTATCAACGTTTGACAGTACACATCTTTATTAATCGTCATTCCCCATTCCATAAATTCCACCAACAACAGCCCTTTATCATCCCAAAACACAGTTCCCATGAGTTTCCTGCCAGAAAAATCTTGCCGGGCTTTTTTTGACGTGTTAGGCAAATCTTTATGGCCCCAAACCTTAGATTGCTCTTTTGTCTCAGTATTGACATACTTGATCCACGTTTCATCACCTGTTACGATCCTGTTTAGCAATGGTTCTCCTTCTTCATTTTAACGAGTGAGAAAGTCCATTGCAGAGGCCATTAGTTGATTTTTGTAGTGCTCGGAAAGAATTTTGGGCAACCATCAAGCACAGTACTTCTTGTACCCTAACTTCTCTGTCACTACTTCATACAAAACAGTCTTTGAAATGGGGAAATTCATCAGAAAATCCAGAGATTGTGAATCGACGATTTTCACGAAATCTTTCATCAATTTTCTGGACAAGTTCATTACTGACCACTGACGGCCTGCACTCCTGTCTTCATTATGGATGCTTGTTCGTCCACCTTTAAATGAACGAACCCATTCACGAACAACACCTTCACTCATTACACTAGCCCATACATAGGCTACTGTAGCATGTAATATACACGGCATAAAGTTCCCGATGAATAGCTGCTGCCGAATATTGTTTTGCCACAAGATATCGTATAACAGCTCTTACCTCACATTTGGCGGGGTTTTTTATTGCAGCACACATCTTTAAACGCTATAAAAAACAAACTAGCACAGAGACAACGTTCACTTGACCACGGCTGGACGCCGACTGACCTGCCGCGTACGCAGGCGCAAAGATCGTAGCGTTACCCCCACTACTTTGCCCACAGTGACCAATCGGCGGTTACTTTCCGAACAGCCCTTGTATTTATGGTACTGTTATTAGTCTAACACAGTAGACAACAAAACCATTCGATACAGTGTTGTAACATCGTAAGAAACGCATGGAGTTGATTGAACATGTCAGTTAAGATTGGACCAATTTGTTACTGCTGTTGTTTAATTCTACCAATAACGATGAATAAAAAACTGAAAGTTTATCATTGGTCTGTACAACAAAGCTGTCACAGAGCGTTCCCAGAGTAAATAAACTCTTCAAGATTTCTAATTTCCATGAATGACGAATTTCACCCAATGAACCGACTTTTACAACAGTGAATTTTGTGCTTAGGCCAACAGAATATTGTAATTTACTAAACTGTACTTGCAGTTGTGTAAGGTCAGCAGGTAGTGTAAATATGTCCTTGAGGATCTCCTAAGAATTGATGTAGATAAGTCATTCAAAAGTAATAGATAATACTCAGCAAAAAATCAAGAACAATAAAATTATGGAATTGTCGATGTGTTATTTTATAAATCAAATTTGAAGAATTTTTTGCCCTTCCACTTCTCGGAGGCCCTACTTATCACCAAAAAGCAATAACCACTGTGTCTATGGATGAAGTTTGAATTTATATGTTTACACACACACACATCAAGTTCTGTATGTATATATATATATATATATATATCTTTGTGCTTATACTGAAGTATTTATTAATTAGTTATTGAGAAAAGGTCAAGAATTAGAAACATTTAAAGGCAGTAAACTTTTATTTTATTAATTTTTAGAAATTTAATAGTTTTGGGCTACTGCCTACTCTTGTTTATAACCATAAGTTGTTGACTGTTAGGAAAAATGAATGTAATACAATTTAATTAAATAGCAAACATGTGATTCATTACAAAAAAACATATGATTCATTTCAATCACATTTTGTTCCTCTTAATTGAAATTTAACCTATAATATAATTGTAATTATACAATCTAATTATAATTATTATTACAGTCTTCCTAGTAATTAGTGATTACTTCTTCGTGATTTGCCACTCTTAATTCAAGTGGACGACATATTTGTGGTTCTGGGAAATTGGTATAATCAGCAAGTAGATCAATATGAATAGGTGATTGATTAGGGCAAGTTATTTTCCTTTTGGGGCAAGTTGCATTAGGGATACTGTCGTTTCTGATCTATGTATATTTTGGATTAGCGTGGAGCAACTGGTCTTTTACAACATCACTGTATTTGCCTCTCTTAATTCAAGTGGATGATGTATTTGTGGTTCTGAAAAATTTGCGTAATCATTGAAAGTATGTCAATATCAACAGGAGGTTGATTAGGACAAGTTATTATCCTTTTGGGGCAAGTTGTGTTACGGATACTGTCCTTTCTGATCCATGTATATTTTGGATTAACGTGGAGCAATTGGTCTTTTACATCACTGTATTTGCCTCTCTTAATTCAAGTGGATGATGTATTTGTGGTTCTGAAAAATTGGTATAATCATTGAAAGTATTTCAATATAAACAGGAGGTTGATTAGGACAAGTTATTATCCTTTTGGGGCAAATTGCGTTAGGGATACTGTCCTTTCTGATCCATGTATATTTTGGATTAGCGTGGAGCAATTGGTCTTCTACAACATCACTGTATTTGCCTCTCTTAATTCAAGTGGATGATGTATTTGTGGTTCTGAAAAATTTGCGTAATCATTGAAAGTAGGTCAATATTAACAGGAGGTTGATTAGGACAAGTTATTATCCTTTTGGGGCAAGTTGCGTTAGGGATACTGTCCTTTCTGATCCATGTATATTTTGGATTAGCGTGGAGCAATTGGTCTTCTACAACATCACTGTATTTGCCTCTCTTAATTCAAGTGGATGATGTATTTGTGGTTCTGAAAAATTGGCATAATCATTGAAAGTAGGTTAATATTAACAGGAGGTTGATTAGGACAAGTTATTATCCTTTTGGGGCAAGTTGCTTTAGGGATACTGTCCTTTCTGATCCATGTATATTTTGGATTAGCGTGGAGCAATTGGTCTTCTACAACATCACTGTATTTGCCTCTCTTAATTCAAGTGGATGATATATTTGTGGTTCTGAAAAATTGGCATAATCATTGAAAGTAGGTCAATATTAACAGGAGGTTGATTAGGACAAGTTATTATCCTTTTGGGGCAAGTTGCGTTAGGGATACTGTCCTTTCTGATCCATGTATATTTTGGATTAGCGTGGAGCAATTGGTCTTCTACAACATCGCTGTATTTGCTGTTTTTTGTAATATTAAATACAAAATAATAAGAGATATTTTCTTTTTACCAAGATTGGACCAGAGTTTCTCAGCCATATTGAAGGGTTGTTCTGTTTTCTGATCTATGCGCAAAAATTAAAGAATCTCTGAATTGGTAGATGTGCATAATAGTGATCTTATAGAAAGGAAGCCTTCTGATAAAACTCCATTGTTTAATTTCACGCTCTTTAAGGGCAAATACAATAGATTTCCAAATTATTCCATTGTATTATTCGACTTGGGGCCATTTCCTCTCGTGTTATAAGAAATAGTAGGACTGGAAAGAATTGAAGATATGGAGGTTACATCTTGTGACATGAATGTTTTTTTTGTTGTTATTTTAAGGTGAAAAGCACATTGAGGTTGTTATGTGCTTTTCACACACCTCCCTAAATGTAAGTGTGAGTGTAAAGTGTTAAAGTCATAAGTGTAGTGTTAGATTCGGGTTCCGCGAGGAACTTCTAAATCAATAGGTGCATCTAGTCTGCACCCCCCTGCGGGGCGGGACATGATTAATGAGCCCCAATCAGAATGTATATAAGCTGGAAGTCCTGTCAGATAGGATAGTTGGGTAAGACAATGAATAACAGAAGGACAGTGTGTGTGACAACACAGATGTGTTAGTGACTTTTTGCTTTAATTTGATAAAATCATTTAATGATTGTTGTGTTAATGGAAAAGATTTCACATTGATCATGTGCCCAGAATTCTTTTTAGAGAGGTTGGATTATTTGGTGGCAGTAATTCAAGAAGCGACTTTAGACGTTCTGAGTTTAAGTTTTACAGTTTCATGGCTAACCTGATTCTCAAGAAGAGTTATCAAACTCTTGAATAATTTTATTCATGACTCACTGATAAAGTCACTCTATTTGCAACTTAAAATTCTTGTAATTTTGTACAGTTTTCCGCAGGTTTCAAAATGATATGTGGCGAAAAGGCAAATCATTTTACCATCCATTTGGCTTACTATACTGACCTTAAGGTGTTTTGATTCATGCTAGCATAAAGGTGGAGTCAGACTAGCAACAAAGTAGACTAAGTGTATGGGATGCTTGCGGAAGTTAGTTCCAATAATTAAATTTTGAAAGTGATAAGGTGGCACATAGTTGTAGCCTAGAGACTGACAGAGGTGAAACTTTGGATTTAACGGTCAATAATGTACATTTACATTATTGTCAGAGTCAACGTGTAGCCCTGATCAGAAGTGTTACTGAACCCATATAATTTGCTGTCAATTGCTTCACACAATTCTACCCAACATGGTATTGAAGTAGTTAGAGTATAGATAACTCGGTAATAAAGCTGGGATCAAGTGTGTGTCATCTATTTTTATAGCATGCCGTCCCAGGATAAACCAAGAGTCCATACGAGTTCGAAGTATGAAAAATTATAGGTGTTATCCAACCACAAGGGTTATAAATTTTTGAAATAACAGTGTGCGTTTAGTATATGTGCAATTTGGTATGGACATGCATACCTGAGATCTGACACAGTGTGGAGTGTAGATGTGTTTTATTTATGCAGAGTGATTAAAATGGTAATCATGCCAATTAGGGCTGGAGGCCAATTTAGAATTTATTTTAAACTATTCCACATACAGATACTACTAAAATCAAGAAAATTACTTTTCTTAGAGCAAATAATTATAACAATATGACAAGATGAACACATCTGTATGTAGTGTATTTTTACAGTGCATAGGCCTACAAAAACATGAAGGGTTTGTGCCATTGGTTTAGCTGTGAGACCCAATATGACTACACAGCATTGGTTAGGCATATGTTAATGTGTATTACTCTTCAACACATATTATTGGAGAAAAATATATTGCAGTAACAGAGACTACATACAAGGCTGTAATTTAAAGAAGTTTATACTACTATAATAAAGTTTAAACAGAAAGCTATTGTAAAATATTTTAAATAAAAACCATACAATTTACAATGTTTATTATACTTAAGTTTGTGATGCAGGTACTATAACAAAATAAATAATGTTACATAAATATAAATACTTTATAAATATAAAAATATTGCATCTTATTTTATCTAAACTACTAAATACATTTATATTATATTTCATTTAGACAAAAAACATAACACATATTACTTCAGCCATTGTTCATTCCATTCTTTATTATTTGGAGCTCTATTAATTAACAATGAATGGTCACTGTGTTTACGAGACAAATGAATAGCGTACTTATGCCTAGTAGTAAAACCTTTGTTGCACGGTTTACAATTGTAAGGAAATATTTTAGTATGGAGACAAAGGTGATGTTTGTAACCATTACTGGTAAAGAAAGACTGTGGGCAGTACGTACACTTGTATGGTCTCTCTCCAGTGTGTTCTCGTCTTTTGTGGATTGCGACTCGGGAAGAATTCCTGAACTTTTTGTTGCAAATGTTACAAGTTTTCGGATACGGGTTATCATGAAGAATTCTATGCCTATACATTGTGTCATAAAAGTGAAACCCTTTACCACAAACATCACAAGTATATCTGGTTTCCTTCGTATGATGTCCAATGTGTTCAGTTAACGAATGAGTCGAAACAAAGCCTTGACCACAAAATTCACAGAAAAACGGAAAGTTTCCAGTATGCCGTATTTTATGAAAACGTAAACCGGTTTGTGTTTTTAAAACTTTGTTACAAATATCACACTTGTAATTTGTCTTGCTGTGCTTTACGTGAGCTTTTTCGTGATACTGTAATTTTTTCCAATTTGATAATTCTTTTCCACAGATTTTGCAGTCTAAATTTGTACGATGGGCATATTCTACGTGATTGCTGTAATGTCGATCATTTTTAAAGGAAATTTTACAAAGATTACAAGATTTTTCTACTTTGTCTAACATATGTTTTGTTTTTAAGTGCTTCATTAGAGCACTTTTGTCAGTATATATTTTATTACAATTTTTACAAGTGTGGACGTCTACTTCATGATGAGTACTTTTAATATGAAATTTCAAATGAATTGCATCATGAAACAAATTGTTGCAGTATTTACAGTGTAAAGATTGAAACTCTAATCTGTGATTTAAGTGACCAGTGAAAGCTTTAGAACAAAAATATTCACAACATATTTTACAAAAATGGTTTTCTGTCGTTTGGTGGCATACAATATGTTTTGTCATTTCAGAATCTTCTTTACTTGTAAAGTCACACATAGCACAATATATATCGAGTTGTTCTTCCGGTGTTTTTTGTTCAGGTTTTATATAAAATGAAGATAAACTTGTTTCTATTTGTTCTACATTTTTTTCTTCTTCTTGGTAGTTTGATTCCGAGTTTTTGGAAAGTACATCATTCAAAACATTACTTGAACTAGGTGTATTCATTAAACTTTGACAATCAGAGTTGTTTGAAAAGTCATTATTAATAAAATCATTTTTTGATGACATTTCTTTCGAAAACTGATAATCAAAATCATTGAAATGACAATGAAGAATGTGAGTTTTAAGGTCATTTTCTGTAGCATGCATTTTTCCACAATATGGACAAAATGGCCTAGTCTTTACATCAAAGTGATACTTTTCAATGTGTACATTTAAATGTGTTTTATCTATGAACATTTTTTTACAAAATATACAACACCTTGAATTTACATTTCTATGTCTACGTACGACATGAAGATGTAATATTGTTTTTTTTGCAAATACTAAATTGCAGTAACTACATTTAAATGATCTTCTAACTTGACTGTGATTTTGTATATGTTTTTGTAAAGTTAATATTGATGACACCCTAAAACCACACAAACCACATTCGTAAATTTGAGACAGAATTGAATTTTCAGCGATATTAGATGTAAGTTCATTTATCTCGTTTTCTTCCAATTTCAATGATTTTTCTAAATTTGATGTAGAAGTTGTTTCTGTATCAGATTTGCTATTGAAGCACGTGTTATCTACAGGATGTTCATAGTGTTTATTTAGTGAATTTTCCAAATCATCCCCTGTAATTTTATTATTGTTTGTTATATTATCATAAATCAATAATGATGAACCACCTTCCCCTCTAATATCATCAGTCACGATAGTCAAATTACTTTCTAATAAAATATGTTCTGCTTTTATATTCACATTATTATCGAAAACATCGTCTTCAGTACAGACACTTGTATTATTATAATTCACATTTACTGTACTTATATGTTCAACTATTTTACTTTGGTCTACCAATCTATTTTTACAAATTTCTTGGTGACTTGTCCAAGAAAACTCTTCACTGAAACTTTCACCACATGACCAACAAAAATATTTAGATGAACTGTGAGAACTCATGTGAACTTTGTGATCTTTTTCTAAAACAGGAATACCGCACATTTCACAGAATATTAAATCATTCTTACTGTTAACTAAGCTTGTTTCCGTGCACTCAGTTAAGTTTGAATTTTTGTTAAATACATCTCTTTGCACACTAACATTACAAAGAAATTTAGCTTTATTGTTGGGTGTTAAAGCACTCACTGTTTCAGGATTATTTATTTTAACTTCTTTGATGCAATGTTTTTCATTCATATGTTGAACAAACGGTATGTCCCCTTTCATCGTTACTTTACAAAAGTTACACTTGTATAGCGTTTTATTACGTTTTTCTTTTTTTCTTTCTTGATCTTTTTCCTTTTTAGTTGCATACGTTTCATTACCATTAGAAACTTCAATAATTTCTGATTGCTTTTCATGCAGTAAACTATCTAAATTTTGTTCTGTTAAGTTCAAATCACAATTTTCACTGCAAATGGCGCTCTCTTTTGGATTTTTATTTTCCTTACGCAAGTTCTCGTCACTTTTTTCATTATCTCTAATCTGAAAAAAAAATTAAAAGATAGAAAAATAATAAGGAAAGCAAAATTTATACTAATATATGTGGCATGCTTTTACGTAGAAACAGTTCTGATATAGAAGTTGAAGTACATAAAATAGAAAAACTATTTTTAAAAAAATTATTCGCTCCCTACATATACATAATTTTTATTTGTCTACTTATTCATCATTTGCTGTAATATATTTCTGATTTAAGCTAGCTTTATTATAACAATACTGAAGAATTCTTCTTCCTGTAATTTAAATCAATTAATTACTTTGTTTTGCAATTCTCCATCACCTTCAAACTTCTGCAATCCAAGCTACTGTGTTAAGTTGAGAAAAAGGTAGTAATTACTCGGTACTCGGTAAGGCGGATGTTCAACGTTTCATAATGAAACGGTTCTTCAGCAGCAGATTTGTTTTTCACCAGTAGATAGCATTTCACAAATAGTTGGATTTTTATTGTAGCAAATGATGATTGCTATTAAACATGCTACACTAGCACTATTACTTCTACCACATCTAATAGCAGCAAATTTAAAACAGCCCTTACTGGAAAAAGCTTGCCTCATATATTTAAAACACATATATTAACAAGTACAAAATTTGATATTTAAAATATGTTAAAATAAAGTTTCACATCCAATTTCAATTTTCCACAATTTCTCTTTTGAGTTTACTTTTTCAAATGACTGTTAATATTATCCGGTCAATTTACTTTCCAACAATTAGGTTACTACAAAAACTGGTTTCTTTTATTTCTTAGTTAATATTTAGTTGTAAATGGCGTATTAGCAAGACTCTCTGAGGTTTTATAAGAAATTGATAAAAAAAATCAAGCTTAGTTTTTATTCTCTTTTAAGAAAAGAGCAGGGGAGTAACTGCTGCTAGAACTAAGAACCTTAAAGTGTGCAGTTTAGAGACGCACCAGACTGACTGTGCTTCAAACACCGACCACTGAGTCCCCAAACTGTGGATCAATATTCAAAGGTGCACAACTAAAATGAGTGTTAACAGGCTTAGATTCCTTAACGGGAACTTGTTGACGTTTCATAATATCCGCACAGAGCATTAATCAGTTTGTACTTTTGCATATAAGATGGAGTTGTAAAAGTTTAGAAAGCACAAGTTAAATGATACATTACTTTCAGAGTGGTTGAGACCAGGCATTCAGATCAAGTGGCTGGGATTGTCTCTCATACTCTTGGAAAGAATGAAAACACATGACACACCTGACATAACTTCAAATTATCCAAATAATACACATTATCAATGATTTTTTTAAACATTTTATTTAAGGACAGCTGAAAACTCCATATTAGTCAAAATTCTGAAATAATTATAGTCGATGGTAGCGCAAATAGTAAAAAAATTAATCACTTTGTATTTGGTGACACAAGTCAAATACACAATTATGAATTTTGCCAGCTTAAAATGTTTCCAAGATTCTTGTCAAGCATGTTAAAGATAGCCTACAAAAATTTACTTTGAGCAAAAATGTTAAACGCTTCAATCCATTTTACTCAAAACTTTAAAATACAAACGTATAAAATATGATTTACCTTATCAGAAGCAGGTTGAATCTCAGAGGCGACCAAATTATAATTATATTTTAATAACTCAGTTAATTTATCTTTAACGTTCTTCAAGTTTAATTCTAATTCATCCATTTGATTGAGTAGCACCATGCACTTTTGGCAAAGAAAATCATCTTCGGACACAAAAACAATCCAGTCGTTTTCAACAAGTCGTTCCAACAATTCTACAACTCGTGACTCTGAATGATTTACTTTGCCTAAAATTAAATTATATTTTGTACCACAACCATTATATTTACTGCAAATGAAGCAATTTTTAGCGGAACAATCTCCTTCTCTGTTACTGTTATTTTTTGGTATATCTACCTGCAACATATAATTCAAATTTAAAGAAAATATTGAATATCAGCAACACACTAAGCATGTAATAAAAATTAAAAAAGGGAATATAATATAAAATTTTACAAGTTCGAATATGGATTTGGATGTTTAGGAAAAAATTCTATATTACAATAACAAAGGATAAAAAAATTTATATTTGAAACCCCTAATATTTCTTGACGTTTATTTATTTATTTCCAAAATTCCTTCAAAAATTATACAATATAATACAAAATATGAAGGACCTACAGGAGGCATAAATGCCTATACATAGGTTGGTCCTTAAAATTAATTCATTACTTATAAAATACTTTTAAAAATTAAATCTCGCAGTACTATTATTATAAAATTTTAATATAACGGATATAATTTACTGTATCTATTTTCCCCTTCTAATATTTTTAACTATAAATAATAATAATTTTTGCAAAAAAAAACAATGTATGAACTAAACACATCCATTGTTATTTTCTTTAAAATATTACTTTATAGAAATGTTTGATATTAAAAATCACTGTAGCATGCAACTGTCTCACTGACAAATTTATCTTACCATTTTTTAAAAATTTTGATTTAACTACCGTAATCAGGATTACATTCTGCATAAATATACAATTTAAACTTTCAAATTGCATTGAAAATAGAAAAACAAACCCTGACTGCTGAAAGAATAAATTTCTTAATTTCAATGGATTTTTAAAATTCAAAATGTTAATTTACGCAGTTTTTAACACTGATTACGATGGTAAAATTAGATCTTAAAATGAAATTTAAGACAAAAGTTATGAATTTCTGAAGATTTTAAATTGCCAAGTTTGAATCAAACTGGACGAAAATTGCAAACATGAGCGTGTCTGCACGTACTTAAACTACTTAATTTGTAAAGCAAAGTTTAAGATTAACATAGTGTTATCTAGTTTAAAAAAGAAATTTTTTGCATATTATTTGTGCAGTTGAGTGATTAAAATTACATTTTAATTGGAATGAAATTATTATTTCATATAAACCAAGTAAATTTTGTGTGTCTACCCTATACACATAATTAGCCTACAGATTTTTCTTAAACACTGCTTTGTCAGTTTTTAAGAAAAAAAAAATGTTTCACTATGCAGGTAACCAATAACCATGAGACAATAAAAGAAAACCATTATTACTTTAGAACCAATAAAGGAAACGATTAGGACCTACACAAAAACCAACAAATATAAAACAGCTGCCACTTTATATTAATGGTAAATTCTTTGCGAACAGGTTCCATATTTGAATTTAAATTAAAATTAAGCTAAACATCCTACAAAGCGGTTTTTTATGCCAAATTGTGGGATTGTGTGTTGAACTTCAAACCAGCATCTTTTTGACTGTATTTTTATGTGTACCAAAGCCACAATCAATATAAGTAATAATGTAATTGTGATAACGTGGATTAATACTACTTTGGTAAACAATCTTCGCTTGGTATAGATTTATTAAAATCTAGCAAGCTCCATACAATGTAAACGACAATATATAGTTCCATTAAACACTGTTTAAAATCATAACATAACAAATTTAATCTTCTGCAAGTGAATACCTCTTAATTGAATAATTCAGTGTGTGATAAAAAAAAAATATTTAAAAATCATTAATTTTATAAAACCTCTGAAATATCACAAATACCATTTTTACTTAATTATTACTTACTGGCATTAAAAGCATTTTTAAGGGGAAAAATAATATAACATTGCCATTTACCTTTACTACAGCAAGGTTACTTTGGGATACAAATATTTTGGTATGAATTCATTCATGTTACCACAAGTATTCATTCACATTATGAGTTATAAAAACTTCAGTACATTGCTAGTTCTTGAAGTGATAGCTTGTTAAAGTATCGCAGCTATTATTTGTGAACATTGCGATTCGCCTTTGCGGTTAAAATATACTGGTGTGAAGTTTGACACACAAGTGGTTAAGAAAAACCACTTCATAGGATATTTAGCCAAATTGCAATTTAAATTTGGCAAATATAAGCAAGGAATTTGCCATTCTTTTTCAAGCTGCTTTATATCCACCAAAGTCATTACAAGGTTAGTAACTTTTACACAATACTAGTTTCATAAAAAAATGTATTGTTATTAAAATAATTAAAAAAAAGAAGTTTGTATTGTTTTTATTATTCATTACAGGTGCATTTAAATACATGATTTTGAGATGAAAAACATACTGGCTGCAGTAAATATGCAGTCTAACTTGTTTTAGCTTTTTTGTAATTTTTGCAGAAAAACGCTTTATTACATGCTCAATAATAATAAAAGTAAATGTAAAAGTGTGGAAAAAATGAAAATAAAAATGATCTATGTATCCTCAAAATTGGTACTGCGTGAAAGTAGCTAAATTGTTTTTCATCGCAAAAACAATTAATTAAATGAATGTTATTTATAATAAAAACAATAGAAACTTTTTAAAAAAATGACCTACCTAAGAACACAACTAACATGGTTGTATATGACATTAATACTGTGTGAAGAACATAACATGGTTTTGTATGAAAGTAATTAAATCATAAGGCTACTGAGTTCATGTAATAATGTTTGGCACTGTAGTTTCAAGTGCAACGGTATGGCAATAAATTAAAAACACACTAAAGTTAAGTGTGTCTTTTGAAAAATGAACCACTCAAGCCAATTTACTTAAACGACAAAACATAGCTTTTTGCTTATGGCATACATAAGCACTCTGGTTGCAAGGAAACATTGTTTCTTTATTCATTTTACAAAATATTACCATCCTTTGAACATGAATACAAATTTTAAAAAAATATTTATAAGAAAATTGATAACACAATCATAATTCCAACCTGAACTGACAAAAAAAGGAATGTTGCAAAGTTCACAAATGCTTGAACAAACTTGCTGTCATGCTACACACACACACACACACACACACACACACACACACACACACACACAGGATAATTTTCAAGTAAAATGTTTGGATTTGAATGGTTAATTGAATATTTACCATAAATATTGACTTATGGTTCAAAAAACAAGTACAACTTACCTCTAAATGGGAAATTTCTTCTGATAGCATTTCTTTTCCAATCAGAAAAAAAGTAAGATTACTTATTTAAAATTTTAGAACTGTAAAGTAGATCAAACACAGAATTAAGCCATTATTCTAAATGTTTATATAGTTAGTAAAATTTACAGACATTGTTTGATTAATTATTTTTGAACCACGAAACAAAACATTAAGTTCAGCGTTACTGGAAAAAAGATAAAGATAGACTTTATAGTTGTAATGGTTTATTGAATAATTATAATTAAACGAAAATCAACATAAACACTTTTCCAACTGCAGGTCACAGAGTAATGTATATTGTATATGCAGAGTGACTCTGTGGTGTGTGTGTGTGTTGCAAATGCCAATATTGAAATTATCGTAAAAAATACAGTTTGAAAAATTTAATTTTAAAATGTTGGTATCATCCCCCCCACATTAACATGACACTCTCTCTCTCTCTCTCTACATATATATATATATATATATATATATATATATATATATATATATATATATATATATATATAAGACGCCTCGGTGGTTTCACCCCGAGGACCCGGGTTCGATTCCTGGCTAGGGCTTGGCATTTTCGTACGCTATAAATCATCCCATCGTCTGCATTAGCCCAAGTGTGCACAATAGTCGGACGTTAAACACACACAAAAAAAAATATAATATATATATATATATATATATATATATATATATTTAGGTAAGGTCTACACATTCCTAATATAGTATTTCCATAAACGTAGCTCTTTCATTCTGGTAAAACAAGCCAAGGAATCGATCAATCAAAATTCAGAAATAACATTGGTACAGTATTTAAAGAAATTTACGTTCTTTCGATTTTTTGGTATATATATATATATATATATATTATTATAAATAATGTAAATAGTATTGCAATATATTACATAGAAGTAACAGCATTATACAATAAATTTAAACTTACTATAAGGGATATTTTATGTTTTTATTTACCGTACTGGCGTAATGTTTATTGATAAGTACAAAAAAAAATAATGCCATTATTTTTTGAACTTTATTTTAAATTGAATTTAAAATACTATTTTATGCACACTTCAATGCTAATTGCAATGATAAAATCAGTCAGGTGCAACTTTATATGAAAGAATGGAACTATGCTACAGATCGTATTTATGAAAAACGTCCATGTTCATTAAGAGCGCTAAAAATCGTCAATGATTTATAACATTGAGTTCCAAATCTATGTGTTCTATATAATCTGTGGGAAATAGCAAGTCCATATTTGGAAGTAACAACTCACGCAACCTTGTAGACAATTTTTGTAGAAAGGTACTACACATTTTTGAATACCTCAGTAACATATTCTGATATATTTTCTGCAAATTTAAATTGTATTGTTTTCTTTCTGAACGTTTTCTCGTAGTAATTTAGACTAATGATTATAAAAAATGTGTTATATTTATAATACCTTCTTGAAAAAATATTTATTACATAAAATAATTATTAATTATTAAAAAAGAATAAGTGAGCGTTGTTATTGTTGAAAAAACTAAATTAAGTTTTTTTTATTAGCGTAAAAATTATTTTCTAATAAAAAACCTATAAATACAATAAAAAAAAAGAAATAGGCCGAATTATCATTAAAGGAGCTCTTGCTCAGTATCACTGAGATGTAGTATAATTTTACACTATTTATAATTCAAATAACCACAGTTCCATTTACTAGGTCTGTCTTCAAAAATTCCAAAGTCTTATAATGCATTTTAGCAAACAATATTTTGCCAAAACATTCCTCATAAAGATACTATATTAAACTCATGTGCGAAGAGAAATACAATATTTCCCTCCGTTAGATGCAACCAAAGCAATGTGGTTGCACACGCTTACTTTATATGCGATGTGTTGGTAACACTTTATTGCCTCGATATGGAGTGTCGTCTGCTAATAATTCAGGCTGTTACGATCTCTAACCTAAATGGAGGCCACCTTTGTTTTGAAAGATGGAATTTTGTTATGGAATTGCCGAAAATTTCGCCAGTCGACAAAAAGAGTAGAAAATTTCGCCCCTCCAAGTAGTGTGAGTGATCTCTCTATACTGATTCTGTGAATAACCTCTGTGTATATGTATTGTGTTAGTACTGAGTTGTGGTCTATCTGCCGACAAACAAAAATGCCGAATGATAAATATGGCGAACTTTTAGGTTAGGGATCTCGACAGTCTGAATAAAAAGCAGACGACGCTAGATCCGGAGGCACTAAAGTAGGTGTTACCAAAACGTCACACTGATTGCGTCGCACAGAGGGAAATATTGTATTTTTCACGATACACGATACAAGGTATCGTATAATACATGCATACATACATTCAAGGTACTGTATCATTGGTGATATGATACAAGTTGGATGAGTTTAATCTTGCTTCTCTATGAGAAATATTTTAACAAATTATTGTTTGTTATATAAACGAATATATATTAAAAAAAAAGAACTTGTTAACCTAACTCGACTAGGCTGTGGGGTGTTTAATGAAATGTGTGTTATTAATAAAGAAATTAGTGGAATTTCTCCAAAATTTTCTGAATCAACCCTAAATATTGCCAGCCCTTAAAAATTTCCAGATTGACAAACTGTGAATTTTATGTAAAAATCAAACATGCAGAAATTCGCCACTGTCGTTAATGTCAACCTTCTCGTCAGAAGAGGAACTTCGGCATTTTAATGCACTCCCGTTAGTGTTAGCTAAAATTTCTGCTAGCGAAGCGACTTGTGACTTAGGCCATTGTTTTATAATCTGTGTTCACCCCCCACTCTAACCAACTATCTCTAGTAAAGACGAAGATGGTGTATTATTCTTGTGCTTATAAGAAGGACATGTTTTGAGGAATCATCTGGTAATAAATATTGATATTGGTATTATTGTAAACTCGCTATTTAAAATAATTTTATTGAAGCTAATATATTACGACAAGTGTTACAATTATTGTGTGTATTTTTTTAAATAAAGTTATATTTGGTGATTTCAAATGAGAAACTAAAATTTGTTTGCAGACAAGATATGTTTTAAGACCTCTAGTAGGCCTCGAACAATATTCCCAATTATATGATTTAAAATTTTTCTAAGCTAAGTTCTAAGGTATGGTCTAAATATTTATTGTAATTGATATAATTAGTATGCTTAGGCTTGAAGAATTTGTCATTCACAAATCTTTCAAACCTTTGTCAAAAAAATGTTTTTGTTTTGTAGCTAGTATAACAGTTTAAATCTGTATTTTTCTTTAAATATATAAGCTTTTACAGTAAATAGTAAACAAAATGTGAGGTTAGTTAGGTGCTGTAACTATTACACTAAAACTATTTTTTTTTATAGTTTTCTTTTAAACTAATCTACAGAGACTCCTAATCAAGAACAGTACTTTTTTTGGTGCATGTAAATATATAATAGGCTACTTTCAAGTATTTGTGTAAATAATAGGCACAGCTAATTTTTCATAATTTTTTTATATTTTGGTATAGTTCTCATGATTTTGAATTATTTTTGTGTTTCTGTTACCAATTTTTAGTAATATTAATCTGTAGAACATTAATTGTGTATATTTTTTTAATTTTGTACAATTTTATGCAATTTTTTCTGGTAATTTCCTCATTTAGTACTTCAGTTATTTTCGTCACTTTTTTTATTTTAAGGCGAAATGCACATTGAGGCTATTATCGCCTCCCTGAATGTAAATGTGAGTATAAAGTGTTAAAGTCGTATGTGTAGTGCTGTAAGTAGACTTCGGTACTGTGAGAGATGTCTAAATCCTCTCAATAGGTGCAGCTAGTCTGTTTTCCCCCCAGCCCATTTTCTTCCATTATTGCAGTAATTCCAAAGTAATCATACTTTGGATTATTACTTGTAGGTTATGAGTAAATATGCATTATCCAGACGTTGAATTTTTTTATATTTTCTGCCAGAATGCTGTATCATAAAAGTGAGAAAAATATTGGAAAATAAAAAAAATCCAAACAATTTTAACTTTAATCAAACAAGTAGTATTTTGCAAAAGTTAGTAACATTTTGTTTCTCGTAAAAATGCATTATTCTAATGCATATTATTAACTTAAGTAGAACCAGTAATTAAACAATTTAAAAAATACTTTAATAACCTTATATATATATATAATAAGCCTCGGTGGCCTAGTTGATAGTGTACTAGGCTTTCACCTCGAGGACCCAGGTTCGATTCCCAGCTAGGGCTTGGCATTTTCATACGCTATAAATCATCCCATCGTCTGCATTAGCCCAAGTGTGCACAATAGTTGGACGTTAAAAAAAAAATTATATATATATATATATATATTACATGAAAGGTACTAACCTTGTTTTTTTGTATAAGAGTAGTCGTTGGGGTGAGGGTGGTAGTTGGACGAAGGGAAAACATGTTTAAAAAGTAAATCTAAAAGCGATTAGTTTAAAATAATCACAAATTTATGAGTAATTGTAGTACATACATTTCAATACAGATAATTGTGTTTTTATAGAAATTTGTGCAGGGCATTACAATATCTTGTTGTAAATGATATTTAATGTAGTAATGTAATATTCTTATAATTTGTATTTGATTTTCTTTGATGGATACAAACACAAAGTGCACAATAACCTCAAACTGTACTTCACTAAGTCCACAATATATGTCTAATACAAAATGTCTAACTGTATTTGGACATTTTAATTGTACTTTTGTATTTTATGATATCCATATTAACAATAGATTAATGATCGTTGGAAGGAGAAATCACAAATATATTTGTGTAATAACAGTGTCCAAAACATGTATTTGGTATTCGAAATGCTCATCCCGGCTTGTACAACGGGCAGGGATAAGGGACTGTCAGTAGGGTCACATAACCTATAATTTTAATGACTTTTAAGTAAATATTGAAACTGTTTTAATTACGTTATGCAAAAATGTTTCATTTGTAATGGCATTGTCTATCCGTAATTAATAAGTTATTTTGTAAAATATATAAAATATTGTCTGATTTGTGATGCTAAGCATGCGCATGTATGATGCCATTTTGCCAATGACAGTTAAAAGTGTCTTTTATGTTAAAATTTTCCACCAACAATAAGTTTTAATGTAAAGTCATTTTGCAATGTCACAAGCCACCTCGGTGGCCTAGTGGAAGGCGTACTAGGCTTTCACCCCGAGGACCCGGGTTCGATTCCCGGCGAGGGCTTGGCATTTTCATACGCTATAAATCATCCCATCGTCTGCATTAGCCCAAGTGTGCACAATAGTCGGATGTTAAACACCAAAAAAAAAAAAAAAAAATTTGCAATGTCACAGGCTGGTTAAAAAATCTTTCAAAAGATACCTCATTTATGCCTGTACGAATAGTATGTGCCGAGAAAAAGGGATGTTGACTCGAGAAATAAGATATAAATAAATAAATTTTGTAGGCCTATATAACTGTCATTTACTTATTAAGCAAGTGATTCTATAAAGTAAAAAAAAAAAATAAATTTAACAGTTTTGTTCAGTTATTATTGATGAAGCATTAAAATGTTTACATTTACATTCATTTTATCAATACAGTATTTTCTGATCTTGGGTTCGCATGACCGTACAGGCAGAGAGAGTAATTAGTTTTATAAGAAATAATTATATGTAATGATAAGTTTATTTTAAGGTTAATTTTGCAACACACACACACATACCACAGGGTATTTAAAAAAGTTGTCCAAAAGTGTTTGTACATGTGAAAATAAACAAAAAGTTGCTGTGAAGTTATGTCCTAAAATGCTTAATTTTTCATTTGTCTTCAAGGTTTATTTTTCTTTAGAAATTTATTACTCGATACCATTTACAACACACATGAAATTTTATACGTATGTTTATGTTGGGAAGACAGTATTAGGAAAAAATGTTGAAAAATATTTAATCTGTTTTCAATGCTGTTATTTTAAGGCAAAAAGCACATTAAGGCTATTATCGCCTCACTAAATGTAAGTGAGTGTAAAGTGTTAAAAGTCGCAAGTGTAGTGTTGTAAGTGTGTGTGTTAGACTCGGGTACCGCGAGTGACGTCTAAATCCTCTCAATAGGTGCAGCTAGTCTGTACCACCCTGCGGGTTATCTGTTTTCAAAATGGCACTCATCTACAGGAATGTAATTAGGCTAGTTACCACCTAGGGCAAGACTCACTTTGGCACCCCTTCAACCAAGACCCATCCTAGGCAAATCAAACTAAAACCTATGTTCAGTATAATAATCTGCCTTCCCTAGCTTCATCAATTCTTTCGTTGACGCATTTCAGAGAACCTCCATCTTCAAAAACTATTTTTGTTCTGGTCACCAATATTATGGCTCGTACCCCTCCTCTAATTACATGCCTGTGTTGAATATGTGTACATTAAACCTAATATGCTCGCTTCTGATTGGCTGTTCAAAATCATAAGTGTGTACGAAGTGGAGCTAGAAAGTTATAAATAGGATGAGCCATAATATTGGTGACCAGTATAGAAATAGTTTTTGAAAATGGAGGTTCTCCGAAACGCATCAACGAAAGAATTGACGAAGCTAGGGAAGGCAGATTATTATACTAAACATAGTGACAATAATCCTAGCAGAAAAGAAGAAGAATATAAAATGAATTTCAAACTAAAACCCTTCTAAACAACACCTCTGCTATTATCACCGAATATTTATTTTACTTTTGATAATTGAAATACCTGATTCAAATAGGTGTTGAATACATGATTCAAATAGGTATTGAATAAATGCTTGATTTCAAAAGTAAACACTTTATTTATTAGTTATTTTAATTTCACAGTTAGAGATATATGGGTCACACAATCTCTAAAACTTCTGAGAAATTGTGAAAAAGCTACGGTAAAACTGAAAACATGGATATACACTAAAATTATCTTTGCAGGATTTTTTAGCCACAAATGTGTTTACAATTTTCTCAGAACATAGTTCAGAAACTATTTGGTACTCTATGGAACTGAAGCCTAGGTTGGTTGGTTACTGCTGTCAGGTTCCTGATATCAATTTTTAATATTTTTAATTAATAAAAACTCCTTTTATTTGAGGCAGCTGATGGTGGTATTGTAAAAAAACATTTTAATGTTGTAGTTATATGTTGGGATAGGCATTTTTAAGTCTATTCTGGTATATTAACATCAGATCGGATGAATTATCCGTTTTCATACTAGGGTCTAAATCCAATGCATGATACTTAAAACTCGCCATTTCTATTGCCACTTTGTGCTTGTCTAAATCTTCTTTAGATGTGACTGCTAACTCAGTCACCCGATTCTTCAATTTCTCTCCATTCATTGTTTCAAACCCAGCTCCATTGTGGAAGTCAAGTAAGCTATTGTTTCGAATAGATTGAAACCTTTGCCTCAGTTCATTTAAAACCCAATCAGCTATTTTTATTATCAACAAACTTAACTTTTTTCCCTTTTGAGAATTCATCTCGCCCTTCTCATCAAACATGTGCTTCCTTTTCCCCTTCCATACTTCTTTAACATAAGGATCTAGATTACGCTTGGTTCTTGTTTCTGTGGCTTCTTTAACGGCATCAATTGAACAGTTAGACATTTCTGATTCAAATTTAGACATCATTCGGCTAATATGTTTTGCTGATCTGTCGATAGTGTTGTCTCTTTCTAAGAGCTTGTTTCATGATGTCTGCGCAACTTAAGTGTTTATACCAAAAATAGGAGAGGACAATAAATTCAAATGTTTAGACATTTTTTAGAAGAGAAGGTGCTTCTGTTTTTGTTTCAGCAGTTGTTTGGCTGGTCCTGAGATCATTACAATTTAGAGCATCTATAATTTTTCCTAAATGCTTATTTATTACATTTACAGCCTTAGGTTTAATAGTTTGACTTGGGTTGCCCCGTTTGACAACTAGTAGCTTCGGTCCTCCCCAGCAGATGGAAAAAATGAACATAGCAAAAGGCAAACACTGGGAAAATATAGACGAGGAATGGGACGAACTGAAGGAAAAACCAAGGAGACAGTCAGTGGCACAGTTCCGTCTTGACACGGTCATGACTGCCTCGCTGCCCACTTGAAGCTCATTGGAGTCTACTCCTCTGAAATGTGCCCTCTGTGCCAAGAGATGAACTCAAATATGAACAAGGAACACCTGCTGACATGCCCTGGATTGAATGCTGATTCGAGACGACAAAAGAGCTTCGCTCGGCTGTATTGGGAGGCAAGGTGGCTGATGGACTGGAGTCCGGGCCAGCCATAGGAAACAACAACAACATTTATAGCCTTTTTTTTTTCGTCAGCCATCTGGTATTGCATTGCAGTTAGTGAGATAGGGGGACATGTTTTACTAGAACCACCGATCTATTGGTGGAGGTAGCAAAGAAAGTATACAGGCAATTAAGTATGACAGCGTAGACTCTACCTGTACTGAGAAGCTAGCAGCATATACACAACTAAGATTAGTGAATGTGCTAACATGGCACAAAGTACGCCAGACTGTTTTCTTTAAGAATTCCAGATTGACTGTCCTTGTACACGCTGGCCATATTCGAACTATTATCATAGCAATGTCCTCATCTGCCATCTGAATTGATCTCAAGTGACTAAATTAATTTACTATGCATCTCTCATGCAGTTAATTTATCACCCTGCTTTATTCACTTCAATCAAATACTAGGACGCAATACTTCTCGAAAGAACACATTTTGCGTTACTGTATTTGCATTTTGTTGCTTTTATTTATTATTTTTATCCTCCACTTGTACCTATAGAAAACAATTTCCACTTTAGCACCCCCGAAAAACCGTTGTTTAGGGCACATGCTCTGTCAGCCCCCCTTAAAATTTTTAAATTAATATAACATAAAATCAAAGATGTTTACAAAATATTCTGAAAAGCAACTTTTTTGTTACAAATCTAACAATGTTTTAAAGTAATTGGATATAAAACAATGAAACATTGTTATCAAAAATAACAATATGTTTACTTTTAATAAATGTATCTATATGTATGAAATTTCATTTGTGTGGTGTAAACGGTATTGAGTAATAATTTCTTTTTAAATGGCTCAAAAATTAAGCATTTAAGACATACCTTCATAGGAACTTTTCTGTATTTTCGTATGTACAACCATATCCTAAAATTTTTTTGTGATTTTATTTAAGCAACCTGAATATCTTACCAGTTTGAAGTTAGTTGACTGTGTGAGTAGGGCTTACTATGCTTTTAAATAAGACACATTAACCAACCTTACAAATAGAAATAATAATTCATTAGTGGGGGAGTAATCTGAATAGTATTACAGCAAAAATTATTGTTATTGTTGTAATAAAACTTATTATTATTGTTTTTTTTTTTTATTTAAAGGTGCCATTAAAAAAATGATAATTTTCAAATAGTGCTATGTAATTTTATGGGCAGGGATGCATTGAAACGTGTCATGGTCTGTCTGTGATGAGGTAACTGTATTAAAATTGTGTTAGTAGTTGGTGAAAAAAGAATAAATAGAGATACAAACACGAAGATCATTTTAAGGAATGCTACAGAGCCTATGTAATTATCAATAATTTGAAAGGAGTAATTAGTATCAATAAAACAGTACTTAAATGACTTTAAATTAAAATTTGTCCTTATTGTAAAAAAATGTTTTAGGTGGAAAACACATATCTTCTGCAAGTGCCTTCGGGTTATAAGTCATACGTTTTTACAACCCATCTATAGATAAATAACATAACGTAAGTATGACTTGAAATACTAATCCTTCTGATACCTAACTTTATAAAAAAAAGTAATTGAAGTTAATTTTAGCATATTACGTAGTAATAAAGAAGATCGTCTCATATCCAGTTCGGTTTCTTTTCACTACTGTAAACTATTAAGTTTTAGATAAATAATTTTAAGCTTTAAAGTGACAAAATATACTTTCAAGGCAGAAACTTGAAGCACGTAGTAAGAGTGAAATGAGTGTGTGTTGTTTGCAAGGGAAGGGCATATGTCACCAGAATTACACATTTATTTTCTTCATAATTTGAAAATCTATATGGAGAAAACAACAAAGTATTAGAAAAGTAACCTTTTGTTTGAATGGTAGTTGTTATTTTATTTTTACAAAATTGAATACATCTGTTATAGTAGAGATGAAGAAGGTGAATTTTCCTGGAAATCGGTTGTTTTGGCCAAAGTTACGGCCTTTTTGTAACCTGACTACCATCATTTCGCTTTTAAAAGTGTATGTATGCATTTTTCTTTGTACCTTTTTAATTACAGTGGAACTTTGATTAACCGTCAGGATTGATACCATTACCATAATGGTTTGGTCGGAAGGGTAACAAAATTCTTAAAAAAAGTTGTTTTTTTAAAAATTTGTATTTATGAACTTGTTATACGTTCTGCAGTAAAATAAATGTGCCACAATCTGTAATATCAGGAACTACACTTATATTGCCCTAGTATACTGAAACAGCTAAACCAAAACTTACTAAGCAACAAAGAACGTAAACAGTACCAACACTACCGGGTGGTCAGCCACAACTGCAATGTCTGCTGCTGATGTCATGAGTGATAGTTTGTAGTAGGTGATTGCCTTATCTATAAAACAAAATTGTCCCATTTCAGTACCTAATGTGTTAAGTAATATAGTGAAAACTGTCTTTCGAATTAAAACAGCTGCTGTATGTCATATTGAAAGTAATAATTGTTTATACTTGTATTTATTAGTTGCTTTTATTATTTCTCTGAGAGCTATTTATAAAAAAATTATAGTACAATAATATTTAATTACTGTACTGTAATTAACTTGTATTAAGGAATTGACTGTTAAGGTTAACAGAAATTGGCGGTTAACAGCGTAATGGTCAGTCGAAGTGCTGGATTGATTTTGATACGTTACCCTATCTTTAGATTGTTGTTGTAGAATATTTGCAGCACTTGCTTTCCGCAAATCAATTATATTTAGTACAGAAAGTTCTGCTAGTGAATTATGTAAAGTAATAAAAGCAGCTGTTATAGTGGTTACATTTTGTTATTTTCTTCACTCTAGAATTTTTACACCTAGGGTAATTAAAAAATATTTGTCAAATGTGGTATTAACATAAAATATGGGTAAAGCATCAGTCAGTCTGCTCTAGCCTCTTCTGTTGTTCTTCTCTTTACCTAACGCTAACACTGATCCCTTGTCTTCAAATTAATCTGAAAAGTTAATGTTTTAATCATCTACCCTCAGATTCATTGTGTTGTTAATTTTAAAGTTTATTTGGACTTTTGCTATCATTTGTGTATGTAAAGCAATACACAACGTTAATAGATTGTGTATCAACTGTTGTTCTATTATACTTTATAACTTAGAAAAAGTACTACATATATACACAAATTGTGTGTGTGTGTGCGTGCATGTGTATATACATATATATACCTATGCAAAAATACGTAGAGCAGAAAATTGATTGGTCAAACCAGAAAGAAACTAAAAGTCTCTGATTAGGAATTTACAAGACATGTTACACAAGTTTGACCCTGGACCTGATCGAGGCTATTGATTCCTGTTGTTTCCTCTCTCCATTTACCAGCCTGGGATCTAGTAACGATTCCTTTTTCTTTAACTATTAAAATGTTAACCTTTTAAAATTTGAAATTATGTTTATTTTCAAAGTTAAATTTTGTTTTTATTAAGAGGTAGCCAGAGTGGCCTTATTTCTACGCTGGTTTAGTTATTAGGGTTCACCGTTATTTTTATGAATGATGCTTCAGTTATTTTTTCTTTATGTATAAGTTATTCTCCTGCCCTATTTTTGATTTTTCTATTAGGCTTAATCGCATGTTCTTTTTATGTTAATTTATTCTTACATTTGGAAGACATTTTGCTTTATATAATGCCTATCGCATTCACATTTTATATTGTAAATACAGTTTTTAGTGTCCTGAAGGCCATTTAATGGTTTTGTTTTGATGAAATGTCGCTTAACAGTGTTCTGTGCTAGGAAGTATAAATACATAAAATATTTTAGAAAATATAGCAATGTTCTGTTTCTACAATATTTCTGTAAATAGAAAATACAAATCTGCTTTTGGTAATGATTTTATATTTTCTAGCAACACACCTAAATCTTTTTGATTATTACCCTATACACAAGAGGTTGTCATAAACGCTGATTATTTTCGATTTTGTCTGACTCTTTCCTAGTATTACCCATAGCTTTAAAGTAAATTTTAAATTGAATTTAATTTTCTCTAAAATTTAAATCACTTTTCTTGTGAATACCAGACATTTTCGGGTTCGATTCCCGGCCAGGCCTTGACATTTTCATACACTATATATAAATCATACCATCCTCTGCATTAGTCCAACAAGTGTGCACAATAGTCGGACATTAAAAAAAAAAAAAATTTGAGCAAAGATAAGGAATAAGTAAATGAGGCTACACTAACTGTAACATGTATTTATACTACACAAACTGATGCACACTACATGCACTAACTGTACTGTATAAAAATTAAGACAATGTGAAATGGTGTTTCACTGTATGACTATGAATTGGCTATTCACTAATCAACAAAACGTGATGTCTTAACGACTAGGATGTAAAAGGAAAGGAAGAATAATGTAAAAGCACAAAGTGCGAACAGCATATTTTATGTCTGTTACCTTATTGTAGTTATAAAAGTCGCAGACATTTTCGGATGTATAAGCTGTACTGTATTGGGATGACTTATTAGCCTAAGGGTTGTGCTAGTGGTTGAGTGATATGACCATCCTATTAATAATTAAACTATCTGCTGTTCTAAATAAAGCGACTGTCATTTTATATGTTATGCTTTGTTCACATTTCTAATCCTCACTGAAGCCACATTCAGATAATTTCAATTACATGTTTTGAAAGTAGTAAGTGGCAAAACCTGCCTTATTGATCATATCTGTCGTTAAAGTACAGTGGTACCTCGACATACGAGTTTAATTTGTTCCGTAACCTTGCTCGTATGTCAAATTGCTCGTATCTCAAAGCAATTTTCCCCATTGAAATTAATTGCAATGCCATTAATCCGTTCCAGCTCCCAAAATACCACCTTAGTTATTTTTGTTAAGTGTTTTTGAATAAGAAAAATGTATTTACAAGAAGAAACATTTATTTATAAATAACAAATACATATTCTATAAAAACATAATAAAAGAAAAAGTGAATTGCTTACGGAAGCGTTTAATTTTTGTCACTGGTCTTTGCTTTTTTCATCACGTTTTGCTCATTTTCACCTGCAGATCATTTAAAAAAATTGTCCAAGGAGGTTTGTTTCTTCTTCTCTTTCATGATATTGCGGAAATGAGTTAGACAAGTTTCGTTGAACAACTCTGATGCACGACCAGTTGCAACTTTTTCGGGGTGATTTTTGTCCATGAACTCACATTCCCAAGATCTTCTTTATATCTCTTGTAGAGATAACCTCCTCCATCTCTGGCTTCTCTTTAAAACTAATTTTTCGTTGAACCATCGTATGCTGCTGCGAATGTAGATCGTGTAACTCCTCGGTTGTCAGCTCCTGAGACTGTTCCTCCATATGTTCGTTCACACCTCTCTCATCCACCTCCAGACCCATGGATTTTCCTAGAGAAACAATCTCCTCTACTTCAGACACTTCAGGTTCCAATCCTTCAAAGGCCCTTTCAGCTACAGCCTCAGGCCACAGCTTCTTCCATGCAGAGGTTAAGGTCCTCGTTGTGACACCCAGTCAGGCCTGATCAATAATTCTTAGGCATATCACGATGTTAAAGTGGTCCTTCCAGAACTCTTGAAGGGTAAGGTTTGTGTTCTCTGTCACCTCAAAGCAGCGTCGAAAAATGTGCTTGGTGTACAACTTCTTAAAATTAGAAATCACCTGCTGATCCATGGGCTACAGGATAGGAGTAGTTTTGGGTGGTAGGTAGAGAACCTTTATAAACTTGAACTCATCGAGTAAATCATCTTCGAGATTTGGTGGGTGAGCAGGGGCATTGTCGAAGACATGGGTAGGTTGTTTTCCTGTAGATATTTTTTAACAGAAGGGCCAAACACCAGGTTTATCCACTCCACAAAGAATTCCCTGGTGACCCACGCCTTCGGATTTGCCCTCCACATAACTTGCAGTTTTTCTTTTAAAATCTTATGTGACTTAAAGGCTCTGGGATTTTCCGAATGGTATATGTTTAAGCACAGTACATATCATTGATGTGCTACACTCGTACATCCTCGCCAAGTCAATTATTCGCACACCTTGCTCATGTTTTTCTATGATTTCACACTTTAATTCAATAGACATCTTCTTCTTCGGACCCATGGTTATAAAAATAAATGTGGTAATGTTTTGTAAATGTACAAAATGGAAAAAACGTGAACCCAACTTATCAAAAATGCTTCGAAAACGAGGGAAACAAGCACACAGACTGAGGTCTAGTCTGAGGTGGGAGAAACTGTTAGATGCTGCACACGACACCAACTTGCGCACACAGACTGAGGTCTGGTTTGAGGTGGAAGAAACTGTTAGACGCTGCACACGACACCACTGTAATGTTATTTTACAAATGGAATCCGACCTTTATGATTTGATCAGTATAAGCGACTGATTGGATTAACCAGTGAATGCAATAACCGGTGAATGATGTATTATTAAAATCACAGTGGATAGGGTAACCGTATTCTGTACTTAGAAAAATGTATCTGTGATATTTTGAAGAAAAACATTTAATGCATGTTGCACTGATTGGTGACTAAGCAGTTTAATCTCTTCAACTAGTTCCTCATTTTCCCCTTTATGTTAATATTTTAAGCCCGTTAAGACTATTGAAGTCGAGGAATTGGTATTAATGAAAAGGTGAAGCTACAGCAATAACAGCATCTCAAATCCATGACCTTATGGAGATGCAGCAAACTGACCGGTATCTTAGCCATATTGACTATTGAGCTTTCACTAGTTTTTCAAACAGTATAAAATTTCTAATAGCTGACAATTAAAAAAAGAAGAATTATAAGTGTTATTAAACCAAAATTCAGAAAATAACGGATATTTTTTATTAATTTGAACTTTTAAAATGAAAACATTAATTCACTTTACAGATGAGCTTTTTTCATGTGGCATAAATTACTTTATGTTATATAAGTAATTATTTACTTTATATTATGTTAATAAATGAACAACAACATATATAATCATTATGAGCTAAGTGCTAAATTATTTCACTTGTTGGTTTAGTTTGGCCGGCAGACAACACAACACTGTTCGCAGCCTCTGTTTAATTAGACAGCTGTAAACACCTGATGTTAAAATAAACTGACTTCCATACTTGCTGACATTTCATTGTTGAACAGGCCTACTATTGTGTTTAGAATAAGGTTTTGGATAATATAGTTTTGCTATCTAAGTGTTTATGGTGGATATAAACTATTTTTTTTCAAACATACATAGTACGTAAACATTTCAGCACTTTAATAAAAATTTATTAGGCGCTACTATTCTCTTATAAAAAGTGAAATTTTAGAAAAAGAAATACATGTGTAGAAAGTAGTTGGAAGTTGAATTGATGTAGGTGAATACAAAACTAGTCATTTAAGTCATTTAAATAATTAGTATTAGTTTGTTTTTTTTAATTTAACAACAGCAAAAGGCTGTAAAACAAAATAAGATATATTTTTTTGTTTTCTATATAAACAAATGAATGGACATATTGTTATGATAATTAATATCTTCTGTCAATTTTTTTTTACTTCTAAAACATTGTTAAATATTTGTGTTAAAGCTGATATGTCTGACAAAAACTTTATATCAGATTATAAAATCCATATAAAACATTTTTTTTTGTTGGTGTTTAACATCTGACTATGGTGCACACTTGGGCTAATGCAGACGATGGGATGATTTATAGCGTATGAAAATGCCAAGCCCTGGCTGGGAATTGAACCCAGGTTCTCGGGGTGAAAGCCCAATACGCTATCAACTAGGCCACCGAGGCGACCACCATATAAAACAAGTGGTATTTAACCTGTGATGAATATAAAAAGGAAAACTTTAATAGTAGTAATAGTAAACTTCCGGTTATCCGCTGAATTGAGTTGTGCGATTGCCGTGGATACCGGACATATAGGAAAACAATTTTTATAACCAAAAAGAAACATTATTTTATAACAAATACTGTATGTATAGTATTTAAGCTACAGCATTGATTTCAAATTAGTTAGAAAAAGAATAAATAATAATAAACTGTTTAAATGAAAAAGAATGATTTACAGTACTGAGCTGTGCCAAGAGGCAAATGAGTAATGCTAACACGGTTATTTATTTATTATCACGATGTTATTGATCTGTCTACTTTGAATAGGATATGTGAAACATGCCTGAAATTTAATGCTGATTTAATTGTGAACAACAAACTTAATCTTATAGACTATAACATATTAAGGTATACAGAATTACTGTATAACAGTATATGTGTGTATTGTTATTTAAAATTATTGTATGTTTATTTACTCTGACCTTTCCTTTTGTACTGTTGCATACAGGAAAGTTACATTTACTATATTTGAATTTTTGTTTTGTTTTTAAAGACAAAGCTTATGTTTTGTTTGTTAAATGTTCTTCCAGTGTTTCTTGAAAATACTTCGAATAAGGTCTCAGACCTATTATCTCCTTATAGTCTTTTGGTATTACTAGTAGAAATTGAAAAAAAAAATATTAAATGTATTTGTAAAAGAAAATGTACTTATACTTGTTAGGTGGCATAAATTTATCCACACATGCATGTAAGCAACAATGTACCTAGCCTAAATATAAACTATTTTTATATCAATATTTGGGTTAAAGACATCTTGAAGTAAACTTTTGCTAATAAAAAATAAACTACATTTAGTTTTAAATCACTGATGTCATTTTTCTAATCTATAAAAAATAGATTTATCACTTACCGATATTCAGATAACTTAAGGGCTTTGTAGTCAAAGAGACTAAGACATTCGTTAGGTTCATAAAATTTTCAGTGATGACAGATGGTCATCCACTTCACACTTCATCTTAAATATTAATGAGGTCATGTTTGAATGCTTTAACCCATTTTCAACATTCATTGTTTTGTACTTTATTAATTTCCAAAGAATTTTAACCATTTTTGCTTACATAAAAATTAATCACTACGCGTATTTCACACTCAACAGTGAGGTGTTTTAAATAAGTACAAAGAAATAATTTAAACACGAACAAATGCTTTTGTTGTATTGTAGTCAATAGGTGCTGATACTCTGTACGCATGCACAGATCACATATTAGTCGAGATGGCAAAGCGAAGCGTTAATAAAGGTTTTTTGGATAATGTAATTGATCGGATAGATTTTTTTTGTTTGGTGTTTAATGTCCGACTATTGTGCACACTTGGGCTAATGCAGACGATGGGATGATTTATAGCATATGAAAATGCCAAGCCCTCGCCAGGAATCGAACCCGGGTCCTCGGAGTGAAAGCCTAGTACACTATCCACTAGTGTATTTTTTTTTTTTTTTTTTTTCCCGGCGAAAAACCGTTCAGGTTATCATCGCCGTCCCCCCACTAGTGTATCCACTGAGGCGGCTGATCGGATAGATAAGTCAATGTCAGAGGGTTGTAGTGATTGATAATTATGAAAGCGATGTGTAGTATAAATGACACTAAAAATGACAATGGAATGAACAGTAATATTGACATAATTTGTGATTTTGGATTGATTCTGGTGAGAGAAAAACTATGTCGGACAGAAGAGAAGTGGAAATTTAGAAGAGTGAGAGATAATACAGAAATATTTGTTAAAAAATGTGGTGCTGTTTTAGTGGAATATTTTGACAATAATTCTAGCCTAATTATGTATTTTTTTTTTCTTTTTTTTTTTTTTTAATGAAGATTACTAGACTTGATTTGTAAAAAAACAAGTATGTAATTCAGGAAACAATATGCTGCATAACACTTTAAAAGCCGAAGCAACTTATGGGAAGATATTTTTTTTAGTGATTTTAAGGCTCTTTTTTGCATTACCTTAAATTAATTACCTTTTTATGGACAGGTTTTTGTTATTTGTTTTGGAACCTACATTTCAGTAGTGAAGAGGGTCATGAACGTAAAAAAAAAGATTCAAAAGTATTTTGAATCTTATTCAAGAAAAATGTAGACTGTTTTATAACTTAGGTTCCAAAATTTTTGTTGACTGAAGCACTGTATTATTCAAAGGCATGTGTCAAAAATATGCAACACAAACAATCCCACAAAATTTGGTTTAAAAGTTTATACTTTGTTGTGATTTTATTTCTTGTTTTGGGAAACAATGGGACATGTAATTCTGAATTACTGAAAACTATCGCAAATTGTGGTGTTCATATTCAGTCCCCTGTAAAGCGTAATGGTAAATCTACTGACCGCTCATCATGTTCATGCTGTGGACTATTGTCCACAGATAGCTGTTTAGTGGTTGAAAAAAGTCTGCATCTAAAAATTTTGATGCAGAATGAAAAAAAGGGTGCTAATAATAATAATAAAAATACGAAATATGGCCTAAAATTTTACAAAAGGAGACATTGCAGTTGTGTGTTAAAAGGACAAGAGACTTGTTATGGTGCTTAGCAGAAAACATAAGGGCTAAGTTGACAAAGACATGACTCCAGTGATAGGTAAGCCTACCCTCCCATTGTATCACCATCCTTGAAGCTTAATGAGATAATTATACAAAAAACATAAACTAATGCCTGATATATCATCACAAATTTTTTTTTAATATCTAATTTTATTTAAGGGCAAACAAAAAAACTCTATTTTCTATGTTTATTCTTCTGGTTTTTAAGTAGTTACAACCCTAATCTAGCCGCCTCGGTGGCCTAGTTGATAGCGTACTGGGCTTTCACCCCGAGGACCCGGGTTCGATTCCTGGCGAGGGCTTGGCATTTTCATACGCTATAAATCATCCCATCGTCTGCATTAGCCTAAGTGTGCACAATAGTCGGACGTTAAACACACAAAAAAAACCTTAAAAAGAATATTTGTTTGACATTGTGCGATTTTTAATTACGCATATGCAGTAATCAAGCTCAGCTTATGGAGGGTAAAATTTTGCACTAGCCTACCCCTCCGTTTCTCATTTTGGAGTTCAAGGGCATGATTGACTTATATGTTGAAACCTAAAATACTGTATTATTAATAAAAGGAATTGTACTTTTACTTTTATTCAAAGCACTTTTGCCTAAATATGTAAGTTACAGAAATTGCAGATTAAGAGTTTTAACTTGTTAACTTGTAAGTATGCCAACTTCAATATGAATACTACATTGTATTACAGTGAAGATTTTTTTTATTACGTTATAAACAGTTAATTTTCTGTTCAACTGCGTGTCAAGTAAGACTTTCTCAATATTTAAAAAAAATATGTGAATAATTCTCTTGGTATTAAATAATGTTCTTAAAATAACTTGCGCAAGACGTCATCAAATGTTTTGGAAAATGTCTGGTGTAGTCTTCGTCTTTATTTTCATAAATATCTACAAATATGTAATATTTTGCTTAACTGTCTGTTTTACAACTTTGGAGACATTTAAAAACTGTTCAACAGTACGAATCAGTTATGATATAAGAAATCAATTTTACTTGGAAGGGGAAATATGTGATGGCTATGGTGGGAGGTCATCGGTGCTCCGTGGCGGTTGCAGTGTCCTGTAGTTAGACCTCTAAATATAACTTGGACTTCTGATCTCTTTCCAAAGTGTTCTGGCATGTTTCCAACAAACCCCAGTCTTTTCTGTTCGAGTGTGTGAAATTGTAGACATGTTACTAATCTTGTTCTGTTTTTAAATAGTGGCTGTGGTGTTTGTGATTAACCAAGGTAGCAAGCCATCAGTTTGATCAAATAACACAATACTATTAATCTATTACGGCTTATAATTGTTACGATCTTTCTTGTTTTATAAAATTAAACTAATCAAAAACCTTTTTATAAATGCTTAATATTTTGTACTTACTAAGTATAGGTTTGTCCGTTTCGAAATAGCTTTTTAAATTAAAATAAAATTAGTGGTTAATTTTTTTGCAACTGTTACAAAGAATAAAAACTTAAACATTTCACCACTGTACTGGGAATACAGTAAAGATTGCGCAAAAAATGCTGCTTAAAAATAATAATAATGAAAGAAATGTTAGCCTCCTCCATCTTGTTTCGTTTTAATAAAGTATTTTAAATTCTTTTTTAGCCATTTTTCGTTGCTGTTTTTCATTGCTTTTTGGTTGCTACTGTATTTTGAAATTTAAAGTGAAATTTAGTTTTTGTAATATTTAACGTTAAAAGCAAAGTTTATCTTGTTTTCAAAGTCTTCCTAGTTATATGAGTACAATGAGTTATCTAACTACAGTACTTTAAAAAACCATTTTGTTAACTTTAATTATAAAATAATCGCAACACGCAACTGTCCAGCTGACATGATGAAAGCAAATTTCCAAATATTTTTTTTTTAATCTGACCTGTTTTTAAAATTCTCATTTCACAATCATAATTACAATTAAATTCTGCATATATTAATTTTTTTAAATTTTAACATCGAAAATTCAAAAACGAATCCTGACTGCTGTCAAATTAAATTTCAACTAGTTTTGAAAATTCAAAATGTTGATTTATGCATTGTTTAGTACTGATTACAGTGGGGTAATTGGGTTGTCAAAAATGTGTAAGATAAAAGAGTTATGAATTTTTATCTACGAATTTGAAATGGCTGCAATTTTGAAACTGTTAAACGAAATTACGTTGAGTAACAAATTTGCCCAAACTTTTGCCAAAATAAATTTTTGTGCCAAGTTTGAATTAAATCAGACTAAAATTGTGAATGTGAGCAGGCTAAATACACACACGCAAACACATGCACGCACTTGCATACACCTCAAAAAGTGATCTAGATGTCAGGCGTGAAACGTATTTCAAGATCCCGAGTCTAGGGCTTACCATGAAGGCAAGCAGTAACACATTCTCCAATGCAAATTAGCTAAAATTATTTTTAAATACATTGGTGTACTTTAAAGTAAGGCAGGTATACAACAACAAAATATTGCTAAGAGTTTGCAGTCTGATTGTTTAAAACTGTTGTAAAATTTATTTATTTAGATTTTATTGTTGAAAAAAGGAAATTATTATTGGTCTCAAATAAAATTATAGCACGTAACAATGTTTTGGATTACTTTCATTTCATAATGTGAAAGTGCAAGTTTTACTGTAACTCAGTTTTGTTGAAGGAATTTAGCAAGTTTTAATGAAATCAATGTTTTTTATGTATGTAAATTTGCAATATATATATATATATTGTTTGACTCAAACAATAACCCAAAAAAATGTGATACTGAATTGAGAACGGCGGTGTAACAAGCCGTTGGAACATAATAAATAATGTGTATAGGTAGTTAGCAATCACAACTCTCATTCTGTCACGGGCTGAATTACAGCAGTTTGGGGGTCGGACCTGGCTTGCATGCTGTACTTTGCCCATCACTGGTTAGTCTAATGTTTCATGCTCACAGCTCCAAGTTTTTTTTTTCTGAATGAAAATTTCTGAAATGATATTGATATTACAATAAAATTTGAGATATTAATTGAAATTTCTCTACAAATTTCATTTCATGATGATTTGGGATTTTTAAAAAAACACTACGCTAAAAAATTCTAAAACAACCTTGATATGTTTTTAAAAAATGATACTGTAAGTTTAAAAATGGGTTCGCATGGAAAAAATAAAATGGAAATTATTAAATTAACCGTACATAAGGTTTTCTTGGTAAAAGTCTGACTTGTAGAAACAAATAGCGTATTTAATTAATATTTTAAATATTTTGTTGCCTGATTATAAACTTACAAAATTGTTTTAAAATAAAATTACAACTGCAAATAAATCAAGTACTCTGTTCCACTATCTTTTGAAGAGACTGCAGACTGTTCTTGTTAAAATCACTGGCTTATGGGAAGCCGCAGTACATTGCTTGTAACAGTCTCGTGAGAATTAAATTCAGACATGATGGGCAGCTCAAAGACCCATCAGAAAGAGCTTTGTTTTCGCAACTTTTAACAATATCATATGATACAGTAGTTAAAATACTGTGTAGCAACTTTTTGATAATTATTTTGTTTTTAAAACAATTTCTCTAACCTGAGAAGCTTCTTACATAAATCTTTTTTTTTTTTTTTTTTTGTTCTTTCATCTTCAGTCGTGGTGTTATGCTTAGATTTAAAATGCTGGGAAATGTTAAATTATTTTTAAATGGTCACAGTTTCATTGCAAATAAGGCATAATGGTTTATCCTTAAAATTATTTCCAACTCCATTCATGTTCAAAAAATTTACTTCTTGTATTTGCCATTATGGTAAATCAGAAATATCTTACAGATACTCCCTGAAAAAGAAAAAAGAACAATAACCCAAAAGAATATATGATACTGAATTGAGAACGGCGGTGTAACAATCCGTTGGAACATAATAAATAATGTGTATAGGTAGTTAGCAATCACAACTCTCATTCTGTCACGGGCTGGATTACAGCAGTTTGGGGGTCGGACCTGGCTTGCGTGCTGTACTTTGCCCATCACTGGTTAGTCTAATGTTTCATGCTCACAGCTCCAAGTTTTTTTTTCTGAATGAAAATTTCTGAAATGATATTGATATTACAATAAAATTTGAGCTTTGTTAATATTTTATAGTAATTGACTTTCTGCTTGTTTCATTTTTTTAAGTTTTTATAAATCATCAAATTAAATGATTTTGTATAATATAAAAAACCAGCTTGCATATCTGATTTATTTATGTATTTTGAGTACAATATTCTAAAAATGTTATGTTTTAGTTTTTTTGCAGAGAGCAATTTTCCGCCTTAATGTGCATCCTTAAAAACTGAATTTATAACTAAGTATGTGATTTTAGCAAAGGAAATGAATTTAAATTCTATTAAAAGAGTAAAACAATTTATTATTTTATTTCAACTGACTAAATATTTTTGTAAAGATAAGACCGTAGAAATATTTTAAATATAATTTATTTTTAAAAGAATTGAATTATAATGTTGCTGCTGTGATTCAGTTCTGGAAGGTTATTTATAACCGACCCACATGGTTCTATTTTTATACTTTGTGAATCGTCAGACATGATGCTCTGACATGGGAGAAGTAAGGCCCTTGCAAACTTTAAAGTTTTCCTATAACATACCATCATAAAGTTAATAAACACTTTTTGTTACATAAGTAATACTTTATTTCTTGTATAATGAGCAGTTATTACAAGCTTTTTTGCATGTTGAACATTTTTTGTTCAAATTGTGAAAGATTAAATAAGAATAATGGACATTAACTTAATTGAATACAGTTAATTGAATTAACTTAATTAAAAGTTGAATTAACTTTTTGTATAATTGTGTATAAATAAGTGATACATATAATAAATAATATATATAAATAAATATAATAATATTCACCTGTAGTACGTGAAGAAATAGTGTTTACCTCAAAATGTATGAATAGACAGGCCTACATAATGTTTTCATTAAATGAATGAAAAAAGTATATAATTGTATCAAGTAAGACACAGTGTTCTTACTGTGTCTTGAATTGTTGAGCTATTTTAGTAGCTATTGGTAGCTTGTTGAGCTATTTTGTATGAATTGAGGTATTTTTCGTTTGTTTGTAAATTATGTTGGTTCTTCTTGTAATTGAATTTGATATTAAAATAGTTTTTATTAAGATAATAAATGAAGAGAAATCAGTAATATAAAATTTTGTTTTTAATTGAAATTGTTGCTCTATTTTATCAAATCAAATTTATTTTATGTTAGATGTACTGTATTTGTTATTTTTAATAATTATGTGTTTGAAAGTAAAGTTTATTTTAATTCAGTTAAAATTTTAAAGGTTGACTACAACAAAATAAAAAAAAAAAATTAAGCCAGGAAGAAAGTCTGCACCTGGGCTACAATATGTGCTTACAGGTACTTTATCAAAAACAAAGGAAGAAAAAAAGGAAAATTAGAATAGGCTTCATATATATTGCCACATTAGAAATTGTATACTTTTACGTGCATGTTTCTTTCTGCATGTAGACATGTGTTTTTAAGAAATGTTTTGATGATACCAAGAAATATAAACTGGTGGTAACACATTTACAAAGCAGTCAGAAACAAGAATGCATGATATACTAACACTTAATTGTTAACTTAAAACCATTATTGGTAAAAAATTCAAATTCTAGTAATAAACAAAAAATGAAAAACTGATTTATATTGAAGATTTAGGACCAGAATGTACAAGGTGTGTTCAGAAAGTAACGAGAATTTTAATTTCTTTGAACAAAATATTTATTTATTCTTCTACATTGATGTTGTCGCCTTCAAAATAGTCTCCATTGGAGATTGTGCACTTATGCCAGTGCTTCTTCCAATCCTCAAAACACATCTCAAACTCAATCTTTGAGATAGCCTTTAGTTCTTTCAGCGATGCGCTTTTAATTTCATCTACGGCTGTAAAACGACGGTCCTTTAAGGTCTGGCGAATATGCAGGCTGGGGCATCGTTACAGTACTGTTTTTGGCCAAAAATTCACAAACAAGCAATTAAGTGTGAGCTGGTTCATTATCGTGGTGCAAAAGCCATGAATTGTTTTTCCACAGAGCCAGGCATTTTTTTCGGATTGCTTCACGCAAACGGCGTTGAACTTGTAGGTAGTACTCGTGGCCGTTTCTCATGGTGGCAGGAATTCATGATGCACTATGCCATTAATATCGAAGAACACAGTGAGCATAACCTTCACGTTCGACCACACTTGTCGAGCTTTTTTCGGTCTTGGTGAGTCAGAATGCCTCCACTGGGATGTTTGAGGCTTAGTTTTAATGTCATATCCGTAAACCCATGTTTCGTCACCTGTTATAATACGTTTCAGTAATTCTTCATCGTCGTTGACTTCATTTAGTAACTCCTGAGCAACTTCCATTCGCCGCTGTTTTTGTTCAAAATTCAACAATTTTGGAACGAATTTTGCTGCCATGAGTTTCATACACAAAACACTGAAAACAGTGTTGTGACATGATCCAATCAATATGCCAACATCTTCAGCGACCTCTCTAATTGTGATTCGGCGATTATTCATAACTATTTCTTTCATTTTTTCAACGTTTTCATGGCCTTCTTGGAAACGCTTATACCACTCGTAAACTCTTGCTTACTCATAGCAGACTCACCATAGGCCTTTGTTAACATTGCACACACTTTGTTACACTGTATTCCATTTTTTATGGAAAATTTGATACAAATTCTTTGATCCATTTCTTTTAACAAACGAAAATCGCCGAGCTCATAAAAACACGTCTAACCTTAGTAGTTGTCGCAGACAAAGTCAACAATGAAAACAGCTGAAAGTTTTATCATACTTCAAGGGCATGTATACAAACATAATAATAAAAAATGTTTGACAATCAGATTCTCCAAGCCCGCAAAATTTAAAAATTCTCGTCACTTTCTGAACACACCTCGTGTGTGTATATACAATATAAGTCAAAGGTGAAAATAATATTTTGAGAGACTGGTAGGACTTATTTTAAAGATTTTGGTCTCAGATTTATGGGAAAACTATGTATTTTTCTTAATTATGTTAGTAATGATCAGCTGTAAATAATAACTAAAAATAATTAAGTTATAATACTGATTTCTATGGTAACAGTTGAAGTAAACATATATTTCATGAACTTGGCCACGAAGATGGTAAGGGTTTCCCCTAGTAAGATTATAAACTTATAATCTAATTAAGGTTAGACATGACTGAATAATAGTTACAAGCCCTTGAAAATTTGCTGGTGTTGAATAATTTTGTTGCATTAAAAGAAAGTTGTTCAGTAGTTGTAGTAGGTAGTTTATAGGATGTTTCTGTAATGTGCGGAGATAATTTAGGCGGTGATTATATGAGTCAAAATAAAAAAAAAAAACAGTTCCAATAAACATATATGTGAAAATACTTCATTTACCAGTTATTTGCTGTTTTTTTTTACTGAATTATATTTCTAGAATGGCTTATAACCAATTGTGTTAAAAAAGAAACAATAATTTGTTTTAAAATGGTGGCCAGTTGAACATTTTGAATGAAATGAAAATAAAAACAGTTAATTTTTGTAGCCCATTTAATTTCTTATTCAATGGTATGACTTAAATTTATTGAACAAAGGGTAGCAGTAAGGCACTGTCCATTAATAGGCATTGCTGAAAGCAGGATAACAATGGTCATATGATACAGCCTACCCTTGTCATACAACCATTGTACCATTATATATGTCCCAGTAACAATTTTACATCTTTTCAAAAAGTGTACATTTTGTGCATTGTTTAATAGGTTCATGTAAAGATAAACCTATAATTGTAAATTATGACCATTTATTATAACCTACAATAGGATTTCAATTATAATAATCTTCAAATTTTATTAAGATCAGAAATTTTAAAAAAGTTGTGTACCAGAATTTGTTTAAAATTATTGCAGATTAAGGTGTGTTATAGACAGTACATACACATTTAATCCAGTGTATACGTTTTTATACATTTTGTGTGTATATTTTTTACACCAGCGTAAACAGTTTCATTTTAATCCTGTTTTCTGATCAAGAACATATAAGGAATTTTTACAAAAATCTGTACTACCTTTGAATGCTGCAGTGATTTTGGTTTTTCTTCTTTGATGAAAGGCATGCTTGTCTCATCCAGTAAGTGCATACAAGGCCCACAACTTCTTTAAACATTTTTTTTATTTAAAGAAGTTTTTTGAGGAATAAACCGTTTGTGAAACTTTACTTTTGTGAGGCTTTAAAAAAATATAAACTTGTATATTACATTTGGATAATGTTCTACCAGTACTAGAAGTATAGCGATGGATAGCAAAAATTATTGGGTCTTGCTTGAAGGCGAAAGATAGTTAATACTATAAAATGAAAGGAAAACTTAACGTGAAGACTGGATTAAGAAACGATTAGGAATTTAAATGGCAGTGTAAAAATAGTGTAAAAAAAGACACCCAAAAATAACCTTTGGGTCAAATTTATGTCCAGGGATTGAGTAAAACTGTTGGCGAAAAAACTTAGTAAACTTACTATGCACGCGCGCGCGCGCACACACACACACACACACACACACACACACACACACACACACACACACACACACACACACACTAAAAAATATTGACTATATTTTATATGTTTTATAAAAACAAATGTTTTATAAAAAAACTTTTATATAAAAAAAAAGTTTATATTTGATATATGATATATTTTAGTTTTGTTTTACTAAAACACAATATATTTTGTTTAAATATATATATTTATATTATTATTAAATATATATATTATTACACTATAATACATCAATTTGTAATGAACATGAATGAAGAGTTTTAGTGTTTATGTATATAAGTGCCTCACCCTGCTATAATAATTTAAACAAATATTCATAACTTTGCTTTCATATTTGTGTATGCCATAGGTTTAACTTCAGGCAGTTACATAAGATTCGTAAAAGTTCCAATAAGTTTTGTCCAATTAATTATTGATTGATTGTGCTCCAATCTGCTCCTTAGATTTACAGGCTTTCATTAGTAAAAAAGCCAACAGCAACAATTTCTTAATGTGCGTAATCTTAATTTTTCTGATTTAATAATCCATTCTATAGAATTATATAATATGTTAATATAATTTATTAAAATGGTATTTATTTAAAGTTAACTTTCTTGAAATTATTTTTCGATTAGTGATTCTCAACAATTATTATTCGTTCTGTTTCAGGGAATGGTGTGTGTTTTAGAAGATGAGGACCTTGCATTTTGCATTGTACGAGATCATTCAGGTCTCTCAGCGGATTCCAAGATTACACTGCATGTGTCGGGGAAAACATCTGTCCAGCAGTTTGTTAGAGAGGTTGCTTCTCGGTTTAATTATGAACCAGATTCCTTTGAATTATTACTCCAAAGCAGATATGTCGTAGATGTAAGTTCTGTGTTTAGTATTTAAGAGGAAAGGATGGGCCAAAACATTTTATGAGGAGTTTTCTGAATAGTAGGAAGTGGTTTTCGGAATAATGTTTCTTACTTGTTTACAAACCAAAAGGCTCGTTTGATGTTGCTCATGTTTTAAATATGACCATATTTTATCCGTAACTTCAGGTGTTAAAAAAGTAGCTGATTTAAAAAAAATCATGGCATGTATTTCTCTTGCTGATGGGCAAGAAGTAACAGTATTTAATAACGTTATATAAACTAACATTTTTTGTTGCATTTTCATATTTTACAATAAAATTATGAAAATGAATTCTGACCACCATAACATTTATAATTTTTTATCTTTCACTTATGAAAATCTAATTATCATACCAATTAATTGAAAATGTTGCAACTTTTTGTAATTTTAAATAGCCTCCATTTTTAAATGGTTTTTTGAGGAAAGAATTTGTCCAAGCTTTTTTCAAAATCAGTTTTTGTGCAAAGTTAGAATCAAATCGGACTAAAAATTTGAACGCTAGAGTACAGAAACACTGTGTAACATTTCAAAGCTGCCTACACCGAATAGTCTACATTTCTATAAATGAAGAAATGTTAAGGTAAACTGGCTGAATATCGGACACGTTTTGTTGAATTAAGTTTTGATCTATTAAACACACTTATATCATTACTAAACTTTGCTAAATGTTCGAGAAACGTATTGACTACATGTACCTATCAACAAAATTATGCAACATACGTATAAAGGAAAAATAATATTTTTTTTCCTAAAAGTATGCACTTTTTGATTTTATAAAAAAGCCGTCCTAATATCGGATAGGTGGTGTGCCTAAATATCGGATAGAAGTGTAACATGGGAATTCAAACAATGATAAACAATCAGAAAAAATTATTTATTAATATGAATTATTAAAACAAAAACAACATAATAACTAAAATATAATTGTTAAAGAAAACTTTAGTTGTTAATTTTCAAGAGTTGAGTGTGGGACATGAAACATCTTTGATGCCTTTATAAATCCCATTTCTTTGTTTTTAACAGCTTGGACTGCTTTTATCATATTTTCCTTGCTCCATTTCTTTCTTGGCGGCATCTGTAACAATTGTATTTAATATACGAAACCCATATAAACACTGCTTAATATCGGATATCCGATATTAAGCATACCCAAGTATCCGATATTAGGGCGGAAACTACCTCGTGGAAAAAGGTAAACTAACCTCAAAACTAACTAAGATATTCCTTGTTTTGCTCCATATTATTAATCTACACTAAGCTACAGCTATGTTATGCATAAAAAAATGAACGCACATACCTTTTCTAAAGGGTGAAAAAATGAACCAAAGTTGGGCTTGCAAATATTCAGAATTCACAAAACACAAAATTATAAACAAAACCGACATCCGAACTCACTGAAGGGTAAAACTCACATGAGCGGTAATGGAAGTAGAGGAAGACCTAGTTCGGGTGTTTTTAGCTAGGAGCAGCACTTACTGGCTGAGAAACAGCAATATCTGATATTACAAAGGTATCCGATATTCGGTCAGTTTACCTTATAGTTTAAGTGAAAGAGTAAACTATTATTTCAAAAAAACACTATAGTGAGCAATTTGCCACAAAGAATCTTGTAACATGTTAAAGTTATATAACAAATAACATAGATAACACTCCTGCGTAAAGAACAGTATATTATAATTTAAATTGAAGATATAAACCTTACACTTTCATTTGAATGACATGCTTAAACTAAGAGAAACTCTAATTGTTTTAAATAATTAGAAGAATTGAGTAGGTTTTTTTATTTTTAAATGTTACAATTTCGCAAAGCATATTTCATTGTATTGGTACACAAAATTGTATGGTAATTTATTCTTATGCAACAAAGAATTATACTTTCAAATTACGACCTGTGCATTCGTGGAAATTATGTGTAAGTAAAAAAATTTTCATTCCTTTTCAGAGAGATTGTATGCAAATGATGTGTCTTTTTGAACATACTAAGAATAATGAGAGCAAAGGTGCTTATGACATTACATAGTGCTTTTATTGCTACTAATGTCTAAATATGTTTAGGTAGTTTCTCTGTCTTTCTGTCATACTCAGTATAAAATGTATGGTAACCTAAACAAAAAATAGTTATACTTAAACTTATCTTGAAAATTATTGGTCTAAGTGGGTGGAATATTTTGAATAGATCAAGAAATGTAAATGTACAGAAGACAATCATTTTATAAATGTAAAAAAGAGGAGATATAGTGTAAATGTTTCATCCTTATAGAGGATTTTAATATTATTGCGTAGTAACAAAGTGCTGACTTCTTTCAAAAATGGAAGAATTATGTAATAGTGTTGGTTCCAGATTAAATATGAGTAGAAAGATGTGTTTAAGTGGGTTTGTGTAGTAAAAAATATAAATTGTTAAAAATTCTTATTTAAAATTTTTATTTGGAAGCAATAATTATAATATTGTCCAACTTGAGGCTATTAGAACTATTAGTTATAATTCATATTTGTAAGTAACATTTGAAAAAACTTTTTAATATGTTCAGAAATCAACATTGGTGGTTCTGGGTCTTACAGTGATGTAATAGCTGATTCTCCATTGAAAATTACTTAATAAGCACAAAATACACATTTTCTCACAAACGTTTCATTTTGATTGAAATTTTTTCCTAAGACACACAAATGAAACACATTTCTCATTAAACACCCTCCATACTAAAAAATGAACAGTGATAATAATCCATATTTTTCTGATAATAATAGCTTTAAAAGTGATATAAAATATTAATGGTTGACACCAACACAAGTCAGTCTGTAGAAAATAATGTTATCACTCCAACACAAGTCAGTTTGTAGAAAATAATGTTATCACTCCAACACAAGTCAGTCTGTACAAAATAATGTTATCACTCCAACACAAGTCAGTCTGTACAAAATAATGTTATCACTCCAACACAAGTCAGTTTGTAGAAAATAATGTTATCACTCCAACACAAGTCAGTCTGTACAAAATAATGTTATCACTCCAACACAAGTCAGTCTGTACAAAATAATGTTATCACTCCAACACAAGTCAGTTTGTAGAAAATAATGTTATCACTCCAACACAAGTCAGTCTGTACAAAATAATGTTATCACTCCAACACAAGTCAGTCTGTACAAAATAATGTTATCACTCCAACACAAGTCAGTTTGTAGAAAATAATGTTATCACTCCAACACAAGTCAGTCTGTACAAAATAATGTTATCACTCCAACACAAGTCAGTCTGTACAAAATAATGTTATCACTCCAACATAAGTCAGTCTGTACAAAATAATGTTATCATTGCTCCAACACAAGTCAGTCTGTACAAAATAATGTTATCATTGCTCCAACACAAGTCAGTCTGAACAAAATAACGTTATCATCACTCCAACACAAGTCAGTCTGTATAAAATAATGTTATCACTCCAACACAAGTCAGTCTGTACAAAATAACGTTATCATCACTCCAACACAAGTCAGTCTGTACAAAATAATGTTATCACTCCAACACAAGTCAGTTTGTAGAAAATAATGTTATCACTCCAACACAAGTCAGTCTGTACAAAATAATGTTATCACTCCAACACAAGTCAGTCTGTACAAAATAATGTTATCACTCCAACACAAGTCAGTTTGTAGAAAATAATGTTATCACTCCAACACAAGTCAGTCTGTACAAAATAATGTTATCACTCCAACACAAGTCAGTCTGTACAAAATAATGTTATCACTCCAACACAAGTCAGTCTGTACAAAATAATGTTATCATTGCTCCAACACAAGTCAGTCTGAACAAAATAACGTTATCATCACTCCAACACAAGTCAGTCTGTATAAAATAATGTTATCACTCCAACACAAGTCAGTCTGTACAAAATAACGTTATCATCACTCCAACACAAGTCAGTCTGTACAAAATAATGTTATCACTCCAACACAAGTCAATCTGTACAAAATAATGTTATCACTCCAACACAAGTCAGTCTGTACAAAATAACGTTATCATCACTCCAACACAAGTCAGTCTGTACAAAATAATGTTATCACTCCAACACAAGTCAGTCTGTACAAAATAATGTTATCACTCCAACACAAGTCAGTCTGTACAAAATAATGTTATCACTCCAACACAAGTCAGTCTGTACAAAATAATGTTATCATTGCTCCAACACAAGTCAGTCTGAACAAAATAACGTTATCATCACTCCAACACAAGTCAGTCTGTACAAAATAATGTTATCACTCCAACACAAGTCAGACTGTACAAAATAATGTTATCACTCCAACACAAGTCAGTTTGTAGAAAATAATGTTATCACTCCAACACAAGTCAGTCTGTACAAAATAATGTTATCACTCCAACACAAGTCAGTCTGTACAAAATAATGTTATCACTCCAACACAAGTCAGTTTGTAGAAAATAATGTTATCACTCCAACACAAGTCAGTCTGTACAAAATAATGTTATCACTCCAACACAAGTCAGTCTGTACAAAATAATGTTATCACTCCAACACAAGTCAGTCTGTACAAAATAATGTTATCATTGCTCCAACACAAGTCAGTCTGTACAAAATAATGTTATCATTGCTCCAACACAAGTCAGTCTGAACAAAATAACGTTATCATCACTCCAACACAAGACAGTCTGTATAAAATAATGTTATCACTCCAACACAAGTCAGTCTGTACAAAATAACGTTATCATCACTCCAAAACAAGTCAGTCTGTACAAAATAATGTTATCACTCCAACACAAGTCAGTTTGTAGAAAATAATGTTATCACTCCAACACAAGTCAGTCTGTACAAAATAATGTTATCACTCCAACACAAGTCAGTCTGTACAAAATAATGTTATCATTGCTCCAACACAAGTCAGTCTGAACAAAATAACGTTATCATCACTCCAACACAAGTCAGTCTGTACAAAATAATGTTATCACTCCAACACAAGTCAGACTGTACAAAATAATGTTATCACTCCAACACAAGTCAGTTTGTAGAAAATAATGTTATCACTCCAACACAAGTCAGTCTGTACAAAATAATGTTATCACTCCAACACAAGTCAGTCTGTACAAAATAATGTTATCACTCCAACACAAGTCAGTTTGTAGAAAATAATGTTATCACTCCAACACAAGTCAGTCTGTACAAAATAATGTTATCACTCCAACACAAGTCAGTCTGTACAAAATAATGTTATCACTCCAACACAAGTCAGTCTGTACAAAATAATGTTATCATTGCTCCAACACAAGTCAGTCTGTACAAAATAATGTTATCATTGCTCCAACACAAGTCAGTCTGAACAAAATAACGTTATCATCACTCCAACACAAGACAGTCTGTATAAAATAATGTTATCACTCCAACACAAGTCAGTCTGTACAAAATAACGTTATCATCACTCCAACACAAGTCAGTCTGTACAAAATAATGTTATCACTCCAACACAAGTCAGTTTGTAGAAAATAATGTTATCACTCCAACACAAGTCAGTCTGTACAAAATAATGTTATCACTCCAACACAAGTCAGTCTGTACAAAATAATGTTATCACTCCAACACAAGTCAGTTTGTAGAAAATAATGTTATCACTCCAACACAAGTCAGTCTGTACAAAATAATGTTATCACTCCAACACAAGTCAGTCTGTACAAAATAATGTTATCACTCCAACACAAGTCAGTCTGTACAAAATAATGTTATCATTGCTCCAACACAAGTCAGTCTGAACAAAATAACGTTATCATCACTCCAACACAAGTCAGTCTGTACAAAATAACGTTATCATCACTCCAACACAAGTCAGTCTGTACAAAATAATGTTATCACTCCAACACAATAATCTGTACAAAATAATGTTATCACTCCAACACAAGTCAGTCTGTACAAAATAACGTTATCATCACTCCAACACAAGTCAGTCTGTACAAAATAATGTTATCACTCCAACACAAGTCAGTCTGTACAAAATAATGTTATCACTCCAACACAAGTCAGTCTGTACAAAATAATGTTATCACTCCAACACAAGTCAGTCTGTACAAAATAATGTTATCATTGCTCCAACACAAGTCAGTCTGAACAAAATAACGTTATCATCACTCCAACACAAGTCAGTCTGTACAAAATAATGTTATCACTCCAACACAAGTCAGACTGTACAAAATAATGTTATCACTCCAACACAAGTCAGACTGTACAAAATAATGTTATCATTGCTCCAACACAAGTCAGTCTGTACAAAATAATGTTATGATATCACTCCAACACAAGTCAGTCTGTACAAACTAATGTTATCACTCCAACACAAGTCAGACTGTACAAAATAATGTTATCACTCCAACACAAGTCAGACTGTACAAAATAATGTTATCATTCCAACACAAGTCAGTCTGTACAAAATAATGTTATGATATCACTCCAACACAAGTCAGTCTGTACAAAATAATGTTATGTTATCACTCCAACACAAGTCAGTCTGTACAAAATAATGTGTTCATCACTCCAACACAAGTCAATAGTCTCTTCACTTCATTTCTTAAGCTGCACAAATATTTGTAAGTAAATATTTTATAAAAAAAAATACCTGATAAAATATTTTTCAGGTAATACTGAATGAAAACTGTACTGAAACTCTGGAAGCATGTGGTATCACTACAGGATTATCATCACGTAATGCATTTTTATTATGTGGTATTCCGAATAATTTAAATCCTAAACTGAAAACTTCTCCAGCTACGACAGACGAGGAGCTAAGCCTAGGAGCATCCGCTTCCCCTACTGCTACTTCAGGGGCTCCACCTCCACCTCCACCATTATTGTCAACATCAACAGATTATCCTTATACTGCAGCACTCATCAAACAAGATACAGGTATCTGTCAACCATCGCTAAGTATAATTATACACACACATGCACGCGTGTGCGCACACACACACACACATATACACGAGGGCTATCCAGAGAGTCGGTTACGTTCTGGTGTTAGGAGTAAGGCGTATCCACCATTTGTTAGGATTACAGATTCCTTCGAATAATTTTCTATCGGTGGTTCATTATAAAAATTACCTTTAATTATATTATATGTTCTACCTTACAAATATTGTGGGTGGCAACCCCAAGAATGAACACTACTGTCTTATGTAAAATGAAACGTTCCCCAAAATATATATTAATCCCTTTAAACCAAAATATTAAAAGGGGGAAGAAGTGTACGCTAAATAATCGTCTACTTACTTTTAGCGCCGATTTGCCACTTCTTGGCACCGCCCAGTTGGAACAGAAAAGCCACACAGTCTTCACAGAAAAGTCACCCGGAGTAAACTGACTTTCCAGCACCGCCGGAATCGACTGTCTTTGCCCTACCTCTTCCCCATGCTTTTGTTTCAACTGCTGTTCTACATACCGTGTTGCTTATTGCAAGAGGCAGTACATCAGCAGTTTCGTAATTTCGCCTATGTTTCTTTTTGTCAATAGTGTTCATTCTTTGGCTGTGACCTCATCATATTCAAAACCAGCAACCAAAAACTAATATTTTTTTCTAAATCCTAATACTGGTATAAAAGAAACAAAGTACAGAAAAAATTTTATTATATACATTTGAAAGTTTTTTTTTTTTTTTTTTTTTTTTTTTTTTTTTTTATTATATAACAATTACAACTAAGAATTTACACTTAACAAGTAATTTACATTTGATATTACGATGTCACTTTGTTTGGATCACCATTCAGTAATGGAGTCCCATAAATTTTAAACACAATGTTCATGTGTTACTCTTGTTTTATTTATTATCGTCCACTAATATCCAAGGGCTTTGTTCTATTAAGACGGCGAACATCATCTGTGTTATTCAACAAGCACAACACTTCAGGATTGACATGTTTTTGTAGTCTGTTTTTATGCATGATTGCGTATTTCATTATTTCTTCTGAAACCGTATTCATCCTGAGGTCACGATGCAGGTCATCATTACGCACGAACCATGGTGCATTAACAATACTACGCAGAACCTTGTTCTGGAATACTTGAACGGCTTTAGCATTTGTTTTCTTCATTACACCCCCACAGCTGTATTCCATAAGTCCAAACAGGTTTGAGTAATTGCTTATAAATTAAAAGTTTATTGTGTAGGTCTAGTGTAGATCTCCTACCAAGCAGCCAATTCATTTTCTTGAATTTAATATTTAATCCCTTATTTTCTTCTTGACATGCTCTTTCCAATGAAGTTTTTGCGTCAAGCGTCATCCCAAGGTATTTTGCTGTATTAACAGGAGCTAATGAGTGACCATTTAGTTCAATATTGGTTGGGTTTATCTTTCTATTGGTAAAGTTTATGTAGTTTGATTTAGATTCATTTAATTTTAATCTCCATTTCCTTATCCAGATACTGACTTTATCAATAGATTTTTGAATTTTCAGTTTTGCTTCCTCTACATTATATCTAACGGCCAAAATTGCAGTATCATCTGCAAAAGTAGCAATTACTGTATCGGAATCTTGAGGTATGTCTCTTGTATATAACAGAAACAAAATAGGTCCTAATACGCTTCCTTGAGGAACTCCTGCAGCTATATCCTTTATTCTAGAATATTCACCATCACATTTGACCCTAAAGCATCTTTCTGACATGTATGACTTCAGTAATTCATAAAATTGGTTTGGAAGATCTCTTTGTAACTTATATAATAAGCCTTCATGCCAGACTTTGTCAAAAGCCTGTGCCATATCCAGAAACAGTGATGAGCAGATTTTACGCTCTTCAAGTACTCTTTCAACAACATTGGTAATCCGATGTATTTGGTCAATCGTCGAATGTTGACTTCTAAACCCAAACTGATGATGTGGTATTAGGTTCCTCTCTTCAATAATAGGTTTGAGGCGTTTTACCAAGAGTTTTTCAAAAACTTTTGAGATAATTGGCAAAAGAGAGATGGGGACGGTAAGATGCTTTCTCCTGTGATCTTTTCCTGGCTTAGGTATCATTATAACCTCTGCTATTTTCCACTGTCTTGGGACATATCTTAGCCTAAAAGAGGCGTTTATCAAATGTAATAATTTTCGAACAGCCTTTTCTGGTAATTCCTTAACAATTTTTCCAGTTATTAATTCATAACCAGGAGCTTTATTAGCTTTTAAACCTGTTATTACCTTTACAAGCTCGTTGTATGTTACTTTACCAATATCCACTAAGTCGTTCTTTTCTATTGGTATTAATGTTTCACCTGCTGCTTGCGCCTCAAATGGTTTGAATGTGTTCTCTAGGTGAGCAGCAAACAAATCAGCTTTTTCCTTATTACTTCTTGCCCAAGTATTGTCAACCTTCCTAATTGGTGGAATATGGTTTCTAGGTCTCTTGATGCTTTTAGTGGCTTGCCATATTTTGTAGTCACTATCCTTATCTGACGATAGCCCTTCAAGATATCTAGAAATGGATTCGCTTTTAATTTGTTTCAATAATCTCTTAAGTTTATTGTTCAGTTCATTTAACTCGGATTTATATTGAGGCACTCGAGTTTTCTGCCACTTTTTACGGATTTTCCTTTTCTTCTGAATCAAATCCTGTACTTCTATCGGGTATGTGATATTACTCTTAGGTTTGGATAACCAAGGTGTACTATTCCAAGCTGATTTTTGGATATTATGGATGTAAGCCTCTACTTCGTCTTCCAATTGATCAGGAGTCTTAAGAGATGTTTGCAGTTCTATTCTACAACTCAACTCCTTTCTAAAATCATCCCAATTAGTTTTAAGATTTGTTAACTTAGGAAGTTCATCTTTTGTATTATATTCCCACTTATTGTCATAATAACTGGAGAATGGTCAGAAGCCAACTCATAACTTTCACCAACACACACATACCCATCCGACACGCCTTTAGCGATGAAAAAATCAAGAAGATCAGGATCTTTCTAGAATCCGATGGCCAGTAAGTTGGTTTGCGGTGAGTAGAAATCGCATTTAATTTCTCTCCCGATTAAGTATAATGCTTTACCTTTTGCAGTAGTCAATCGTGACCCCAATAAGTGTTCTTTGCATTGAAGTCACCTCCTATTATAAAATTATGTCCTAGTGTATTAAAAGCTTTAAATAGTCCTCCTTCTTAGATTATGTCTAGGTGGACAATATATAGATGATATATTAAAGTATTTGTTTTTGAATTTCACTGCAACTGTTGTAATTTGCATTGTTTCTAGCTTTATTTCAAAACTTTCATAGTGTTTAATGTTGTTTTTGATAAGGACAGCAGAGCCTCCTCTGGCTTTGTTTGAAGGATGATCCACATGATAAAGGCAAAAGTCTCTGATTTTAAAATAGGATTGATTAGTGAAGTGTGTTTCTGACACCAAGCAGATATCAATTTTCTCATTAATGAGGAACAATTCCAACTCCATGGCTAGCTGAGAAAGTCCATTAGCATTCCAAGTGGCTATTCGCAAAGTATGGTTCATGTTTTCATTTTTTCTTATTTTTATTCATATTGCTTTCTACCTTGCTTATTCTTTCAAATATTAACTTATTTGTGTGTCTTTGTTCATCTAGTTTTTCTAATATGATTTCCAGATTCTTTTCTATTGTTGCTGTTCGGAAAAACTTCTACCTAAGGCTTTCGCATATGTTGTCGGTGCCATACTAGTGTCGTTACTCGTACTGTTAGATGTTCTGTTGGATTCCTGTTGTATAGTAGGCCTACTATTTATATTCCTTTGAATATGATTTTTAATTCTTAATACACCATTTCTGCGCTTCTGCAATTCTTTGGCAACCTCACAGCCCCGATAATTTGCTGGATGTTTACCGTGACAGTTAACGCACTTTGGAGGATTATTTTTACTCACTGTGCACACCGCAGTTAGATGTTTCCCAGCACATTTAACGCACCTTGGGTCTCTCTGGCAGTACCCTTGAGTATGATTATACCCTTGACATCGCTTACACTGAGGTATTAGAGTGAGATTCCTTCTAAGGGGCTCAATTTTTACCACAATGTTAAGAATTGATTTAATATTATAAATGTTATCAACAATCTCTTTGTTGTCAAAAGTTAACATAAACAAAGGTAGACCTCTCCTTTGTGTTATTATCTCACCATTCTCGTTTTCACTTTTTTTTTTTTCAAGATATTGACTGCATCGAGAATCTTGAAACCTTGTTGTTTCAAGTTGTCAATAATATCATCTTTAGCACACGATGAGTGTAAGCCTCTAGCCATTACTTTAATTGGCCTTTCATTCTTATCTTGAACGAGTACCACTGTATGTTGTCGCTCTTCAATTTTTGTGTAACAGCTCTGTAGCTGTCAGAGTCTGGCATGTTTACTTTCCAAACATTATTGTTTAGAGCAGTTAATTTATAGTCTTTATCTGAAGCAACTTGCAGTATTGTTTGCAAATTCGAGTAACTGGCTACCCCAACTATATTTATAGGCGGAGGTTTTGTAATTTCATTTTAGCTCTTACATCCTTTGAATGTTTTATCATGTCTTCCTTACTTTGGTGGAAGGACTCATCTTCTCTTCACACGTTTGCTCTTGTATTTCTGGAGAGAATACAGCTTTCCTTTTTTGTTAGGTCTTTTTTCTTGATAATCCATTCTGTTTCTTGAGCCAGATCCTCTTCGTCTGTATGATATACAGAGTGTTCTAGTTTTTCATCACTATTTTCCTTATTTGAACCACTTATCTGAATCTCTTTAAGAAGACTATTTTTAGCTTTTAAATCCTTCATTTCTTGTCTTAGATCTAATACCATGTTCTCTAGTTCTTGAATCCTGTATCGAAGTTCATGATTTTCTCTTAACAAACTAGTATTTTTGTCCCCTGTGTTTGTACTAACTTTATCACTAGGGGATCTTATCATTCTTGAACTTCTCTTAAAAGGGTCATCCATAAGCAATGTTTGGCCCCCCCCAGAATCCGTGGGGCCTGCCTCTGTCGAGGGTGGATTTTCCAGCACAGCTGGGCTGCCACCTGGGGTAAGTACATCCGTAGTTGTTTTGATCATTGCAATACCGTTGACCGGCTCACACCTGTAACCCTAGGCAAGGGGCCCTTACAAGGTACTACCATCCGGAGCCAGATGGACCAAGGTTTTTTAGAGAGGTGTTACTCCTCTATCACTCACCACTTCCTGTTACTTGGTAACAGGCCCCGGGCTTGTGACCGGCATAGCGGGCTTACATTTGAAAGTGGCACAGAAATACTATTTTTCTACATTGTCGCTATATAAATTTAGACGCTTATCATAGTGGTGAACCAGTTTTTAAATTCCAGTGTCGTAGAATTCTGCCACCTGAGACTTCAGCCAGGTCATCATGCCCTCCCGCAGTTCCGCGTTGTCATCAAAATGCTGCGTCGCAAGCCAGGTCTTCATTGCAGGAAACAGATGATAATCGCTGGAAGCAAGATCCGGACTGTAAGGTGGATGTGGAAACACCTTCCACTTGAAAACATCAGGACTTCTCAAGTTTGATTTGCTGTGTGTGATCGGGTTTTGTCGTGCAGAATCAGAATTTTTGAACTCAACTTTCCTCTGCGCTTGTTTTGAATTGATCTTAAATTTTCCAAGGTTTCACAATACCTTGCAGAGTTTATTGTCCTGCCAGGTTCTAAGAAATAAACAAGGACTTCCTTCCTGTCCTAAGAAACAGTCGCCATGATCTTCCTTGCAGGCAATGTTTGCATGCATTTCCTTTGTTTTTTGGGATAATTTGTGTGCCCCCATTCCACAGACTGCAATTTGGTTTCACGGTTGACATGTTTCACTCAAGTCTTGTCTCCTGTAACAGTTTGATCGAGTAGTGAGTCACTATCCTTTTCCTGACTGTCCAAAAATGTCAATGAAGCAGCTATACAGTGATTTTTATGGGTTTCAGTCAAGATTTTTAATACCCATCTTGCACAAAATTTGTGGTAACCTAACTTTTGTGTAACAATTTCATGCAACAAACTTTTTGAAATTTGTGAAAAACTAAGCGATAGCTCTGTTATTGTGTGCGATAGCTCTTATTTAATTTTCTCATCGATTTTAGAGACAATTTCATAGGTCTCAATGTTTGGCCGTCCACTTCGTTCTTCGTCTGTGCACATTAGTTTGTCCATTTTTAAACCTAATACACCATTGACGCACTCTACCTTCAGTGATCACATCATTACCATAAACTTCACAGAGTTGGCGATAAGTCTCAATTGGTTTATTTTATTCTTCTTAGCCAACAAAAACCGTATCACTGGCCACATTTTACAGATCGCGGGATTTTCAATAGCAGCGCATATTTCAAACTAGTATTGTACGGGAATGAGCAGCAACGATAACCTCTCATTAGCATGGCTGGATAGCCTCTAAACAGACGAATGCTCTGACACCAAGATGGCTGCAATATCCTCGCCTCTAGCATCTACAGAGCAAAACGTAACCAACTTTCTGGATAGCCCTCATATAAAATTATTCTCTCATATCAAATCCCTCAGAGTTAAAAAAAAAGAAAAGTGAATTGTCTTATTAAATTAATTTTGTGATTTGGTGTTATTATTATTTTTAAACCTATGAGATTATTATGTATTAATGGTTTGTTTAGCCTGAAAGTATGTTAATTACGTTGATTATTATATGTATACTACTAAGATTGTATACGCTGTGATTTGTTTAGGTTATGTTGGACTTGTAAACCAAGCAATGACGTGCTATTTAAACAGTTTGCTCCAAGCTTTGTACATGACACCTGAGTTCCGGAATGCATTGTATAAATGGAAGTTTGATCAGTCAGCCCAAAATTCTGACAAATCAATACCTTTTCAGCTGCAAAAACTTTTCCTCAATCTTCAGGTAGCTATGATGTAACTGTAAGCCATTTTGTTACATTATTTAGCTTTAATGTAGCTTTAAGCCTAAAAACATTATTAAAACAGCTTTGTATTCTGACAATAGGCCCTACCTATGAGCTTCCTTCATTTTTAACCTTTCAGCAAGTAATTTTTGTATTAATTTTGTAGGGCGGTATGCATTGGAGGGAGAGAAAAATTGGCCATAAAGCACTGTAACACTTTTTTGTTTTTTAGTTAGATGGTTATTTTAAACATAATTGAAAGTTTTTTAAGTCTTTTTGTTCAAGTGTGTTATCTGTCTTGTTTTGTTTCCATTTAATAACTCTTTGAGATCCTTGTCTGCAGTTCATTGAAGAGTAAAAGAATAATCAGCTAATTAAATTCCATAAATTAGTAAAAAAACTTGAGGCGTATGCAATTAGATAACTACTAGTACCTATTATAAGTACCCCACGTTTTCCGTTTTTAATTGTACAATTATTTTCATGTCTATAAAAGTTCACTGTTACAAATTTTTAAGACAATCTGTGTGTGATTATGAATCTGTATAGGTTTATAAATCTTGATACATTGTAGGATTTATGAGAATTTATTTTATACTTTTTAGTCCATTTTAAAAATGTGATTTCTTTAAAAAAGTTGTTTTTATTTATATAATTATTTTATAGCCTTCTTAATTATATTTACATTTTAAAACTGAAATTTGTGAACAGAATGATATATAAGTATTTAAAGGAAAACATATAAGTATTTGCTATCTTCACGTTGAACTACTCTGAATTTATTTATATCTTGCTCATAATTATTCATAAATCTTTGTTTTATTTCTAACACATCAAATTTCCATATTGTAATAATGAAATTGTGTTATTTCACATAAAATTTGAAAGAGCCAGTCAGACCAATCAGTCAGTATCTTTAACATTACTTAATTAATTACCAGAAATATTTCCTTTAACTTTTGAATTTGAAATTTCTTATGTGTATTTTTTTAAATTTAAGTAATTAGAATTTAACTCTAACATTAAAAAAGTTATTGAATTAATTATAATTAAATTTAAAGAAGGAAACATCCGAAATTCCTAATACATGATTGGTACATGTAAAATCCAAATAGATGGTGACCAAAACTGATACGAATAATAGACAATAAAAATTTGGAATATTTCATTAAAAAGATAAATTAATAATGAAAAGATAAAAAATATGGAAATAATTAAAAAAAGCTTCTTAACTCGTGACCAAATAGGCCACTTGTGTGTGCTTGCTTGCATGTGCATACATTTAGCAATTTAGCCGCTTTGGTGGTCTAGTGGATAGCGTACAAGGCTTTCAACCCGAGGACCCGGGTTCGATTCCCGGCAAGGGCTTGGCATTTTCATACGCTATAAATCATCCCATCGTCTGCATTAGCCCAAGTGTGCATAATAGTCAGACTTTAAACACCAAAAAAAAAAAAAAAAAAAAAAAATGTGCATACATTTGAATGTGTGTGCATGTATATCCTAAGCTAAATGTATATTATGGGTATAAAAAAATGTTTAGTAAAGCATAAATAAATATTTTCAAAACGTCCATTAATCAAATCACAAAATTAAAATTTTTTTAGTAAATATTTAAATTATATGGTATCAAAAATTAGTTTTTATAGATTTTGTGGAGGCCAAAACCTTTATTTCAGACAAATTAATATAGGATACAGTAAATATTGTGTTTTGCATTGTTTTATAGACTTCCTGTAAGAACGCTGTGGAGACAACGGAATTGACTCGTAGTTTCGGTTGGGATTCGAGTGAAGCATGGCAGCAGCATGATATACAAGAATTGTGTAGAGTTATGTTTGATGCATTGGAACAAGTATTTAAAGATACCGAACAGTTTGACTTAATCGACAAGTTATACCAAGGTAGGCCGAAAGCACTTTCAAGTGTCTGCACTCATTTCGCAACAGTTTACAACGTAATTACAGAAAACCAAAAATTAAATATTTTTAATTATATTAACCATTTTATTACGATGTTTAGAAAATAATTAATTGTCAAAGTTCATGAATTTTTGTTTTAATATGTTCAGGTAAAATGATAGATTATGTGAAATGTCTTGAATGTGGAAGAGAAAAGTCTCGAGAAGATACTTTCCTTGATATCCCGTTACCAGTTAGACCTTTTGGTAGTTCAGTAGCTTATAGCAGTGTTGTAAGTATTATTTAATTTTATGTAATTAGTTGTCAATTAAATTTTGATTTAATTAAAAATAATAAGTTGTAATAGATTTTCAATCAACACTTTTGATTCAACTGTTATTTTCATTCTCTACCACTAATAGCTGTTTTAGAGTAAGTTGTTATACTGAATTATATTTTAATATGATGTTATCATGTCATGCGTTCATAAATCAAAAACAGGTATTGAAACATGTGGTAGTCTTTTTTCATTAGCTAGTTCAATAGGTTTTGAATATCTGGCAGAACTTAAGTAGTTTTTGTTGTGTTCCTTTTACCTCAGCTTTGGTGATATGTTGTGTACAGCTAAAATTATAATTAGTTTAGTTTGCTTTTCAAATACCTAAGTTATATGCTAGAGTAGATTAGGAATTGTATCAAAATGTCAGAAAATTTGAAAATCTTAAAAGTCAACTTAAAGGAAAAGAATCATTGTAAGAGAAGTACTTTTTTTAAATAGTACTGTATTACTACGACTATTTTAAATATTTTAGTATTTTTTTATATAATTCAATCTTGTTAGTCTGAACACTCACTACTCCGATATCTCCAGTAGTTGTAATTCAGTGATCAGCTATTGTAAAGTAATACTTGTTCCATGCTAAAAGTAATTCAGCACATAGCAATGAACGACACTCCAAAGGTAAAAATAATAAAAAAATGTAAGTCAGGATTTGTTAACAGAAGTGAAAACTTAATTTATATTACTCATCATATTGCTAACCTTAAATATTACACAACTGATATTAAAGAAAATTCACGCTTATCTGTGTCATTATGTAAATGTGAAACATCAGTTCTTCTGTTATTCTTTCAATTTTTTTTTGTTTGCCTCATTATTTTAGATCTTGTCTTCCAATAAATTCCAGGAAAGTCCCTTAATTCTTGCTTTTCTCTATCCATACTCCTGTAGATCAGTAGGTGATCCTTGTCCATAACACACCCATTCCGTGAACAAATTTTGTACTTGTCAAAGGTTAGTAACTTTATTTTGTAAAGGTGCTTGGCAAGACAAATCGTGACCGGCAGCTAGTTGGAAATTTACTACATGGAAGCATCCTATTTTCTTTAAAAAGTTCAAATGGATCATAAGGTTTACCCTGCAGTTTATCCTTCACCTCATCAACAAATTTTTTTATGAGGTTGTTTTTAATTTCCGATATAATTGCCTGCAACATCAGGGCACCTGGTTTTTGGATAATTTTTGTTCCTCTCTTCGTCAAGTCATGTGCAGCCTCGTTCCCCCACAGACCCACATGTAGGAATCCACTGCATTGCAATATTGTTAATATTATTTCTTACAATTTTTTAACTTTGTATGACTGCTTTTTAGATTATCATTATTAGCTATTGCTTGCAGGGATGATTTAGAGTCAACTAAGACAACTATGTTCGTGTTTGTAAATATTCTAAACAATTTTGTGCTAAATAGGTTGGCTATGTAGTATAAAGGCATTAATTATAACGTGATATTTATAATTGAAGTTATTTATAAAAATAATTTAAAAACAAATATTGAATATAAAAAAAATTGAGGTCACTACCAGAATTTGAACTCATGTCCCTTGGTTTCATAATCAGAAATCATATCACTGAGTCACAAATGCATTAGGAACAAGTAGCTCACTTATAGCCTAAATTCACTCCATATATTTCCCGGTGGGTGAGTGGTAATGTCACAATTTTTTTCATGAGGACGCTAAATACAAATTCATTCCTCATCTAAAAGTGTCATAGAAGTTTTCACTTTAAAAAGTATAAACAGTTGGTTATTTTAAAGCTTTAATTATATGTTGTACATCATATTCCTAACTCATGCAGTACATAAACATGTTAGTAATCCCTCACCAAACAGTTTAATTTATCTTTGCTTTAGGAGTAAGTGTCAAGGTGGCCTTGCCTGTACAAATAAGTAATTTGTTTATGTTTATAGAGCCTGTCTATTTACGATGGTTTACATTAGTTTCTTGTACAAATATTGCAGTACATATTTGTATTTGTGTTGGAATTAGCAAAACAATTTCAATCAGTGCCAACTGCTGTTGAATCCTTAGTGCATGTGAATTTACTGAACTGCACAGTACTGTAATGTAATGTATTTGGTATTTTGGATATTTGCTGTAATGTGACGAGTGTTCGGTCCCGTAAGTTTCCGATTAGAAAGACTCTGCGGAAATTACAAAAATGAATTTCTTACAGGTTTTGGTTGAAATTGTTAAGTAGTGTTTTGTGTTGCAGGAAGAAGCTTTGCGTGCCTTTGTTCAGCCAGAAACTCTTGAAGGAAACAACCAGTACCATTGTGAGAATTGTGCAAAAAAATGTGATGCTCACAAGGGTCTAAAGTTTTCCAAGTTTCCTTATCTTCTGACGCTTCACCTTAAACGGTTTGATTTTGATTATAATACGATGCATCGGATTAAGCTTAATGACAAGTAAGTTATTACGTTTTTTATTAATTTCAATTGGGTTATATTTCAAAGTCTGTTCTAATCAGTGTGTTAATTGCTCTTAATTTCAGGTGTTTTAGTGTTGATTTTAAAACTTTTTATTTTAATACCCTAGTTTTAAAGTGTTTGTTCTTGTTATTTTTAGTCTACTTTTTTGTTGTTGCATATGCACTATATTATCCAGACTGACGAGCTGAAGGCCCTTTCAAGTAAATGGAATTTCTGATAAGCAGGATCACCATAAAAACCTCATTTCAGGAGGGCTCTAGACATCAGGTGTTATCATTAACAGATGAATGTGATAAATGTTCCAGAGACCGTCACAGTCAGAGAACATATCAGTAGTGTGTTTTTGGGTTATTTCAAGTCTATCGAACAAGTGACTGGCAATGCCAGTAAAACAAAACTATTTGCTTTAATGACATGCTTATGCTTCCCCCCCACCAGCACATCTTACGACTGATGTGTTGCTGTTTGCTTAGGCCTGTTGTAATCATGGGTGAAAAAGTTAAAAGAAAATGTGAAATGTGAAAAGTGAAGAACAATTGCCAAACTTGTTCATTTGTATCGAGAGCATGGAAATCTATAATCAGCCACAGTACACATTGTAATCATGATGTTTATAGAGTAGCTTTGCAAGAAATAATGGATGAAATGTGTATACAAGATTTCAGTATAAATGAAGTTCTGAGTAAAAATTTTGCATTGTAAATATAATTTGGAGGTTTCGAAACAAACAGTGAACAGTGGCAGTACTGACTGTGTGTGATTGACAACGATAAAACGGCTAATGGACAGTCCTTTTCTATGCCAGTGCTACCTGAATTGGCGAAGTGTAAAAACTGCAATTACAGTATAATATGTAAATGCGATAGGCAGTACAGAGGAGAGATAAAAAAACTTCTAAACGTAAGAATAAATGAACATCAAAAGAACATGTGATTAAACTTAGTAGATAAATTAAAAATATTTGGTTAAAAAATCTAACTTTTAATTGGAAAGAGGCAAAAATAATATATTGTAATAATAACTTACATAAACAGAAAATAATTGAAACCTTGTACATAAAAAAACGGACAACCCTATAAGCTACACCAGTGTAGACATAAGGCCTTTATGTCTACCCCTTATTAAAAAAGAACTTAAATTTGAAAATAAGTTTTAATGCTTAAAAAGAAAAATGTTACTGCATATTCGTGGCTAGGAATTGGAGACGGAGGAAATGGCAGGTTTTGCTAACCACAGGTAGGCTCCCTCAACCGGAGTTGGCATGAAGGACATAAGTGATTGTTAACCATTGTTTTGAATACATTCTTAGTCTGGTACAATATTTGTCAGCTAGTGTATTGCTTTTTTTGTGTTTGTTATTGTAGTGACTTAAGGTTTCCCGATCATATGTAAGGTTTGCCGATCATATGTAGTCTTAGTTTTATTTCTGGTTTGACCACTTTGGGAGAGGGGGTATCTTCCCTGGGTATTGATATTTTGATGGAGGTAGTGTAGTATGAGGTTGCACAGAACAGTCTTTTTTATGGTTTTAAGTAATCACTATGAAAAATTTAATATTTTTATGATAAACATGGTGTGTGTGTGTGTGTGTGTGTGTGTGTGTGTGTGTGTGTGTGTGTGTGTGTGTGTGATCTTTTTTGTGTCAGTATTGTATTCTTTGTGAATTATCCTCCCAACTTGTTTTTAGGGTGGTATTTCCAGAAATATTAGACCTCAATAGTTTTATAGTGCAAGAGAAGGATGAGGGTAGTGAAGGATTCCCTGAAGAGTTGGCTGCTGGGAAGTGTGATGATAGTAGTACCACAGATAGTGGATCAGCTTTAGATGACGAGAGTTGTCAAGGCAGCTCTGATGCGCCCCAGTCAATAGATGCGGCTCAGGTATGTCAGTGTATGTACAGTCAACTCCTAGTTAACTGTGGCGACGAAAAATTAAAAGTTTTTTGTACAGTAAAAGAAACAAAACGTAGTATTTGTTAAAAAAAATGTTTCAGACATAATAAATGTAATTTTTGGCTACGTATTAGTGCATCAGGAAAAGTTAGAATGAACATAACAGCATAACATTAACCTATGTTTTATCTTTGAAATCAATCTTGTATGCGATAATGTTTAACACAATTTTTTAAATAATATATACACCCATAGTTATACATTAATTCTGAACACCTTAACATGTTGGAGTTTGCTGTTTCTGATAAATAATCGGTGTTAAATATCACATACAGTTTCATGTATCTTATCGGGAATAGACAGGTCAGTGAGCAATAAATAAATAACAGTATGCAGAGTTGTTTATGTCTTGACTTGCTAAGTAGATGGGTGTGCATCTCAGTACTGTAAACTATTCTCTTTATTTGTTTCACCCAACTTTGGGGTACACTAAATCAATCACTTTTTAATGTTCTGTGCCTTCCTCGTAGCCCAGTATTGCTTCATTCGTTGTGATCTTGCTTTTCTTTCTTCGTCAGAGATTTGGATCGTTCGCTTGGATTTGACTTTGCCTTGGAACCGTTGCTTCTTGTCCTTGGTTATTGTTTTGGCTGTTCTGCCATGAGCATAATGTGTCAGTGATTTGTAGTTCTGTAATGTCTTTCTCTGTTTCTCTAAACCAAAGTGGTTTGGCTCTTCTATTGTGAAAGTAGTCAAATATTTTTTTGGTTAGTCTATTTTTGTCCATTCGGAGGATGTGCCCATAAAAATCAATTCTCCTTTTTCTTATTGTGTCTGATAGTGTTTCAGTTTTTTGGTAAAGAGTTTCATTACTGATGTGGAGTAATTGGTTGTTACGGAATTTGGGGCCTAAGATTTTTCGTAATATCTTTCTTTCTTTGATCTCCAGCCTTTCAAGTGGGCCCTGGGTTATGAGAGATAATGTTTCAGCTGCATAAAAGGCTTCTGGTTTAATTACCGTATGATAATGCCTTATCTTTGTATTCCAGGAGAGGGAATTCTTGTTGTACTTGTCCTTGGTAAGTTGGAAGGCTAATTCAACTTTATTTCTCCTAGATTCCATAGCTTTTTTCTCTAGGGTGTTCCAGCTGATCCATTTCCCAAGATATTTTAATTCTTTCACTATCTCAATGTATTGTTCTCCCACTTGAAGCTCTTTTGGTGGTTTTTGTACGTTTGTCAAGCAATTTATTATTATTATTCTAATTTATTTGTAAAGAACATTGCAGCTTCAAGTACAGTATGTACGTATTTGTTGTGAAATAAGGTGTTTTTTATTAGTTCCACATTTTTAACTGTTATACATAAGTTATCCACATCAATCATACCACCCAATCCTGTGGATAACCAGGATTTGACTGTAGTTACAAAAGATATCTAAGCATTATCTAAATTTTGTTATACTTAAACTTCAATCTTTTCAATTTAAAATTTCTTGTATTTATTTTTATCACAAGGGACAAAGAACAAGCATTTTGTTAGCTTTTCTGTTACTTCTGAACTATTTTTTTTCTTTGCCATAATTATTCTTGCAACAAAGCACTATGAAACAGAATAACATATCTTCAAGCCTTGGTTTCTGAGTAGGCACATCCAACATCACCGCTTATTTACCTCTACAAATTTTCAGTATATTTAGGAACCATTGCCCACTCTGTTCTTTTAACCCTTAAATTTCAGATTCGAAAGAACACATATTGGTCTGTATCATTGCTCAAATGATTTTTCCCATTTAAAATTATACAAAATTGCTCAAAAGCAATTTTTAATAGTACACTTAATAGCTTTACAACCGTAAATAGATGTAGACAGAATATACAGAGGTAGTGAGGAAGATCTAATAAAATTATTCCAAATATTTCAGACATCTAACTTTGTTTCTTTTTTACTGTACAATATTTGCACGCATCACATTCGAGATAAACATTGAAATAATATCTGTTCTAATGAGGAGTTGGAATCCTAATAAGGTAACAGTCTTTTTGCCAATATAACTCCCAGTTCCAAACAGAAGCCATAATTTCTGGACTATTGGTATGGTTTTTTTTTTGTATTTTAAGGCGAAAAACACATTGAGGTTATATCACCTCCCTAAATGTAATTGTGAGTGTTAAATGTTAGTCGTAAATGTAGTGTTGTAAGTGTAAGTGTTTGTTAAGACTTGGGATTCGCGAGGGACGTCTACATCCTCTCAATAAGTGCAGCTAGTCTGCACCCCCTTGAGGGGGTAATTTTGTAGAGTACATATCTCTACTTTTCCTAGCTTCAAGCACTTTGTTTGTTGACACATTTCGGAATACTTCGGTTTTCAAAACTTTTTACTGTAAGATCCCCCCCCAAGTGTAGGTTCGTTCTTTTATACTACCTTAACTCCTCCCCTTTTCCTACTTCTACTACCTAGTCTGGTTCCTTTTTTTTTTTTTGTCTATTTAACCCTTATAATTTGTGAACATTTCAGGGCTTTGAAAAAATAACATCTTGTGATTTTACTTGCTCGTTTATTATATTCCCCCCTTTATTTTATTTTACATTTTTCTAAATTTTCTAAAATATTGACCTCTTTCCTTTATCTTCATAACGTTATATTTTCATCAAGTATCTGGTTTGCCGCCTCGGTGGCCTAGTGGATAGCCTACTAGGCTTTCACCCCGAGGTCCTGGGTTTGATTCCCGACCAGGGCTCGGCATTTTTATACGCTATAAATCATCCCATCGTCTGCATTAGCCCAAGTGTGCACAATAGTCGGACGTTAAAAAAAAAAAAAAAATCAAGTTTCTGGTTCATGTCCTTTTATAATCAGATGAGTAATTTGATAAATTCTTTGAAAATATTATGTATATTGTTTCCTAATTCAATCTCCGTATTCACACAAGAGAACTGAATCAAATTAAATCTGTGGAGGATGCCCGTAACATACACTGATATGTTGATGTTTAGGCAGTACTTGGGATAATATTCATACACACCTGTTTTATAATTGTGCCAGGTTTTGCAGTACTTTCTGCCTTTCATTCTTTCTTCAGTCTTGTTTGTATTCCCCCATGATCAGTAAGATTTGTATAATTGACACTCTTATCTCTTATTTTGTCTTTTAATTATTGAGGCAAGAAGAATTTGTTAAGTGGAGTAGGATTTCCTGTTTTATTTACCATTGGAAACTTCTTATGTCCTTTTTCCTGATAAAACTTGCAATTTTTTTGTCTGTGTTGTGTCAATCCTTTCTAAAATTGTGATCATAATTCTCTATAATTATTTCACTTCTCAATGTTTTATTGACTCAATTTGTCATAGTATACCTTTCAGTTTTTCTATTACCGCTTTGAATTCATAAGAAAACAATGCCCAGTCCTTTGCATTGTACATGATAAAGGAAATATAGTGATGGAAATTGTACAACACGCACTTTTTACTTCCTTTTTTTTTATAAATACATAGCTTTTCCAACTTATAACCTCTACATTTTGATTTTTACAATGTATCCTTAAGAGTATTTCTTTCCTAGTGAATCAGCAATTTTTTGCTGATTTTACTTTCTTCCAAACAGTCATTTAACATTCTAATTTTGTCCGCTGCTGCTTTGTCACATTGAATGGCTTCTTCCATTTCCTTTTTTCTTTTTTCCACATCAAGAAACACACGGCATTAATAAACTGTGCTGTTCTAAAAATGCCCTGTCCTGAACTTCAATTATCATTTACTTTTAACGAGTTGTCATACATAAAAATTTTGTTACAAATTGTACCACATCCTCAATAATTTCTCTCTATTATAGAAAATCAACGCATACAAAAATTGTCCTATTAATATTTTTATCTCTATTCTGTAAGGATCTATTTTTGATGGAGTTTTTTACTTTTGAAGAACTTTGTTATTTAATATTTTGTGAAATAATTGTAACTTCTCAGTTAATCATAAAACATTTCTTTATCAAAAAGTCAAAATAACTTAGGCATTGTATTCATTGTCGTGCAGGCTGATACAATATAAACTAACATTCAAAAACCAAAGAAAAATTTATAAATTTGTATCAATTAAATATTTGATTACTAATTTGTACATTTTGAAATAGGCCTAATTATTGTAATGGAGTAATTTTTGACATATGACAGGATTTTTTAAAAAAAGGTTTTTGTAGTAAAGTTTGGATTTACTGTTTTATCCCATTATTGTTTCAGGATGATGATGAAGGGATTGATGTAAGTGGAGGCAATGGAAACAACCATCATGAAAATGAGAAAAATAGACGTCATACTCTACAAAAAGGTCCTTTCATGTACGAACTGTTTTCTATAATGATTCACTCTGGCTCTGCGTCTGGTGGACACTACTACGCGTATATCAAAGACTTCACGAACGGAGAATGGTTTTGTTTTAATGATCAGTCAGTATCTAGGGTAAGTGAAGCCAAACAGACAGGATTTTAGCTAAGTACTGTATTTTCATTAAACAAATTTTCTTTTTCATTTTTCAGTACCTAGTGAAGAAAATAGAATGGAAAAAAAAAGTAGAAATGCAATATACAATCGTGTAATAGATAATAATTATTTCTTTTGTTAGAAGTGGTAATAGTAGAAGTAATTGGTTTTGATTTCAGACTTTTTGTGGAACCCGTGTAAATTGTAAACAAAAAGAACCAAAAATTAGAAAAGATGATGGGTAGATTTTGAACATAAAGATTGAGGTGCGAAGAAATTGAAAGAAATTTGATATAATTATTTTTTAAAAAATTGAAATGTTTGTACTTTAAGCTTTTCACTGCATAACGGTTACTGTTGATTTGAATTATAACTATTCATTGCGTACATCGACTAAAATCCATAAAGTTAGAAAAACTTTTCCATTGACTATAGTCACAAATGTTTGTGCTGTTGGAAACCATTAAAATTTCAGTTTTTACATATTATTTGTTGAAATGTTACTAGGTTGTATCATAGTTTTAATTTATTTATTGATTCTGATACTTTATTTTGATTGTGTTTACGATAATATTTATTTATAGTGATAGAATTTGTCATAATTTTAGTTTTTGTGTTTTACTATAAGCTTATTGTCCTGTCTGTGCAGTTATATTGTAAGTTCTGCACTGGTGATAAGTCTAATCTCTTTCTATTCACAAAGATACAGAGTTTTAAAGTAATTAGTTTAAAAAAAAGACAATTTACTTTTTCACAATAACAGCAGTCCAGTTACAATATACCATTATAGATAAAAATATTTACTAAACATTTTTTAACTTCAAATTTAGTTTTAATTTTTATTGGTAACAATTTTTTGTAATTTGTAATAGGCCTAGTAATGACGACGACATTATACAGGATTCACTGATTTTTGAGCTGAATGAATACGAAATCAATGATTCTGATGAAAATATTAGTTTACATATTGTTAGTAATAACGTTACTGGCTCATGCAGTAACACATCGGCTCCAAGCACTTCTTGTCAGAATTTGGGAAGAAGTAAAAGTTTCCCTTGGACCAGATCATATTCAGTTAGACAATGTTCCAAATTTTACAGAAATAGAACACTTAAATAATGAGATATAACCAAGAGAGTGTGTTTGACCTTTTTGCTAAACAAACATATACTCTTTGTAATCTGTAGACTTTACTTACAATGTGCCTAAATGTTTTAGGCTTCGTAAAGTATAAGAAATGTGACAATCATATCAGGGCTTTCTTGGCAACTTAGATTGGGATTGGGTTTGTATAAAAACCAACTGAGGAATTATATTTTCAGGACAGCTTTTGGCTTATAAAGGCTGCAAGATATTTACTAGAGTTCACTACCAATTGATACAAATATTTTATCATTTTAATGATGACTTGGAGCAGCAACCTAAAGGTCAACCAAGTTATATGATCCTTTATTTAAATCATACTTCTCCTTGAGCTTGCTTCAAATACTTATTTAGAAAGTTATAGGCCTGGAAAATAGATTAATCAAAGATTTAATTTAAAGGAAGGTTCTCTTTTAAGCAATATATGCCCTCTAAATTGTTGTCCAAATGGGACAGAGTATTAACCGCTGTATAAAAGTATTAAACTCCGTGTGATAGCAGTGGGTATTAAGGTTCATAGTATACACAGAACAGGAGAAGGGAACCAGGATATAGGACTTGGTAAATGGGTTGTGAAAGATTTACTAAAAGGTTTTGGATATAGTCGCTGAACAATTTCCATGGATAATTTTAGTAGTAGTGTAGGATTGTATGATTTGAAAAATAAGTCAGTGATATAGGCAACAAGTACTAAAAGTGCAAGGATACAGGCAAAATAAACATGCGGTCCTGATGCTAATGATTTTGTTGTTTTAGTTTATAGTGGTCACAATTAAAATGTGCTTTTTTTAATTATTAATATTCGATGTTAATGACTTTGTCTTTGTTATAATTCAACATTGGTAATTTTGTCTTTTCTTGTTTTTTTATATTAATAAATAATATTGTCTGATTTTATTTTCATAAAGAATAATACTTAGCTTTTATTATTCTATTAAGAATAAAATAAACCAGTTTTAACAATTAACAACCTGTGCATCAGTGATTTGCACCTTGTAAACCTACCTGTTAAAGTACTTAAAAATTTTTACCCTACATTTTGGTTTATAAATTTTATTTGCAACTAACGCACATCATTAAAAAATTACATAATGCAAAGGTGTATGTGTATGTCATCACTAAAGTTTAAGTGTACAAAATACATTTAATGAAGCAAGAATTTACTTAATTTATTCAGGAACAAATAAACAAATACATATTGGATAACACATGGCCATATTGTGTTCACTACTGTTTGGCAGCTGGGAGATTCTGTCACATGACTTGTAGCACTACCAACCTAATAGAACATATTTACTACCAACTCCATAAGCTTTTCACTTTTTTCATTTTGTTTTTGAAAATTTGTTTTAGTAAAGATTTTGGTTTTGGCTTATGCTCCTTTTATTCTTATGTTCTGTTTATTTTTGAAAATTTGTTTTAGGAACGATTATAATTAACAGTATTATTTTGCAAGACATGTTTTAAGTTAAAATAATTAACTCAATATATATTTTTTATTTGGTACAACATTCTTGATTTTAACATTTAAGTTAATAATATACATTAACATATAATATGTAAAAATATTTATTCTTTACTTAGGCTACCCGATATGGAAGCAATATAACTTACCTCTGAGGTACTACTATTACCACTTGTAAATGACCTGTAAAGGGTAGTGAGATTAAAAGCTTTACTAGTAAATATTAAATTGTAATTTTATGTCAATAATCTCAGTTTTAATATGTGCTCTTATTTATCTACGCTGTTATGTGCTTTCCAGATAACAAATGATGATATAGCAAAAACATATGGCGGCGGTGCTTTACGGGGATATTATTCAGGTGCTTATAGTTCTAGTACAAATGCATACATGCTCATGTATAGACAAATTGATAAAGAAAGAAATTGTGAAGCGTTGTCTGTAGAACAATTTCCACCTCATATTCAGGTATATATCCTTGTTATCATAATTGTTATTGTTTTAATAAGAATATAAGAAAGTAATGACAAGATCAAGGTCATGGGTTCAAAATTTGCAGTCACTGTCGTAAGCTTTTTACCCTTACCATTAACGCCGATTGCTTGTCATTAATAGCCTTACTGGTGTAAAGTTTGGGATTCATTGGATAAAAAAAATCACATTATCTTAATTTGTATACAGTATAGTTTATACAGACTGCAGCAGATGCAGTGATTGCTGATCATACAGTCAGTGTATGTAGTGTATAGATTTTTTTGTTTTTGTTTAATGTCCGACTATTGTGCACACTTGGGCTAATGCAGATGATGGGATGATTTATGAAAATGCCAAGCACTGGCTGGGAATCGAACCCGGGTCCTTGGGGTGAAAGCCCAGTACGCCATCAACTAGGCCACCGAGGCGGCAGTGTAGTGTATAGACATTACTTGGCTTGAAAATGTCCAGTGTTCGTAAAAGAAGCGATTTAAATGTTGAAGATAAAATTCAGATTTTGAAAAAAATTGACGATTTAAATGTTGAAGATAAAATTCAGATTTTGAAAAAAATTGACAAATTATATTTGAAATTAGTGTCGCAAAGCGAAACAACCACCAAATTAGATATACCTTAACTTTCCAGTGTTCGTAAAAGAAGCGATTTAAATGTTGAAGATAAAATTCAGATTTTGAATAAAAAATTGACAAATTATATTTGAAATTAGTGTCGCAAAGCGAAACAACCACCAAATTAGATATACCTTAACTTTCCAGTGTTCGTAAAAGAAGCGATTTAAATGTTGAAGATAAAATTCAGATTTTGAATAAAAAATTGACAAATTATATTTGAAATTAGTGTCGCAAAGCGAAACAACCACCAAATTAGATATACCTTAACTTATAGTGGATTGCTTAATATTAGGAAAACATTGTAGGAGTCGGTTCATTTTCTTAAGGATCAGACAATGATGAGAAAAAGTAAAAATCAGTCTGTAGATGATGTATTGCCATTACTAATGTGGTTTAAGCAGGATTCATAGAATCATGCGTTAACACAGCATTTTCAAATAACTGCGATTTTACATTATTTGAGTTTTACCTGTGACACCCATTCTGATCACAGATAATTCAGATGTCTGCAAATGTTAAATGTAATGTAAATTTACGAGAACATTCTTGGTAGCGTAGCTTGTATGTGCTGTATTTTTATATAAAATGCTTATAAACTGTGATACTATTTCTAATTGTAACTAGACGAATATAGTATGTAGAAGTGTTTACCCTTTGCTTAAAAAAGTTTTAAAATGAATGTAATGTACTTTATAAATAAAGCATATAGGCATGTATATGTTTAGCAGAATGTGACGCTAACCCATGTCAAGGACCTAAGCTTGTTCACTTTCCTAATTTGCTTAATATAATCAATAACTATTGTGATAATAATATTTTAGTTTAATTTAGAACTGTAATTTTAATTCAGTTTAATATATTCTTAATTTCAGAATTATTTAATACAACATTTAATAATTTTAGTTTAACAATTGAGCTTTTATTTGAGCACTATTAACCTCAGGTTCTTGGTTTAATCTTAAATATACTTAGAATTAAATTTTGAATTGCAATAGAACCTCAGTTACCTGTGGGTGGATCAACTGAACAAGCAGTCTACCATAGTCTGATTTTCTTTAACCTTTTATGAGCTGTATTGCAATGTAGAGTTGATAATTTAAAAATGTCATCGATGGTTAACAGAAAGAAACATGTTGTTTCATCTGTGAAAGTCAGCTGTTATTTTTCTTGCCTTAAAAAAGTTATGTTAGTGAGCATTTTCTGTATAAATGACGTATGGTACTGGTGAAATTATGGTTAAAATATACAGTATTACAGAGACATAAGAAAGAAGGTAAATTACAGTTCCCTTCTCTCTACTCTTCCAACTAATATTAATACTTCTAAGAAGTCCTCTACAGCACGTAGAGCAACATATAGATAGAAAAGTGGTTTCTGTTCAGTAACTACAGTCAAATGCAAGATAATAAGATAAAGCAATCAAGTAGCTGCAACATTTGCCTACTAATGAAGATTTTTTTTTTGACTTTGAAATTAAATTATATTAGGAAGCAGTCAAAAATAAATTATTTTTGAAAAAAGAATGACAAAACTGTCTATTGTATCGATAATATTGTTGTTTAATATCAGTATTATTAAATTATCGATCTATTGACAGCCCTACACGCAACTAGACATGCCCATATCAAAGTAAGCAGTAAGTAAGTAAAAGCAATGATGGACTGTTCTATTCATATGTAAAATATGTAAATCCTGTTTGTTTTGTTTGTTAATTTTTGTTTTTTAATTTATTATTTTGATTTGTTTCTTCAGAACAAGTGATGAATAAAGTATACTTTATAAATACAATTTGTAAATATACATTTAAAGCACAGTACATATTTAATAAAATGCATTCCTCATTATTGTATGGGTGGTGGTTACCTTATTGTCAGCAACTTAACTGTGATTTCAGTTATCCATGTCCTTCCTCCCTTTAATTATCTTGGATATTCGAAATTCTACTGTATAATATCTCTACTCGTACAGAGTAGAGCATTCAGTACGCTTATGCTAATATGCTAATAAAATACACAACAGAAATTAATTAAATCTTATTAGATTGGTTTAAGTTAAAGTTTATATCTCAGCTTGTATGCTGTCACAAACGTTTATAGACAAAATTAATTTCATAAACTTTCAGAATTTTTTAATGTTAAGTTAGAAAAGTTTGCTCACAATGTTTTCTTCTGGGTTAAATGCAAGGTACGTAACCTTGTATCAGGAGTTTGTTCAAGTTTTTCACTTACTAATTAATTATTGTTTATTTTCAATTTGCACTTTAGATTTTAAAGTTTTTATACTTTGTGCCGATATTCGTCTTTGTTTTATTAAAATATACTAACTTTTGAGTTTCAGTATTATTACAAAATTGTGTTCTGGACTCTACCGTATTACAATTTACTGATTGAGTTAACGATTTTCAACAGATACGTCTTTTAAAAAAATGTAGCTTTGAATCGGATCTGACATCAACGTAAGTTTTTATGTTCTTATCGCCAAATATGAAGTGCTACTCCAAAGTCCGTGTAAACCATTTGTGGTATGACCTGTTGCCGGTTGAGTGGGTGAACAGTACTCTGTGAATTAGTGTGTCACCAGCTTTGCTGCGTTGTTGAGTTTCGTGCTTTTGTGTAATGTTGTGTTTTAGTGTTGCGGTGATTTTTTTAAACTTGTATAAATGACAGATTTTAAGGAGCAAAGTACCTACATTAAATTTTGCTGTAAGCTTAATTAAACTGCAGCGGAAACCCATCGTATGCTTTTAGAAGCATTTGATGGCAGTGCAGTGAGTCAATGTAAAACTTTTTAATGGTATAAATGCAATATGGACGTTCAAGGATAGGCGAATGTGTGCTGTTGATGATGAGCGTTCAGGACAATCACAACTCCAGAAAACATCGCAGAAATATGAGGCTAATGTTGCTAATTGTAGACGAACAATCCGTGATGCTTGTGTGATCGTAGAAATGTCATGGGTGCATGCAATGCATCTTGACAGACAATTCAGGCATGAAACGCATTATTTCAATCTTTTGCTTAAATACAAACTACCCTTGTTCCAGGAAAAAGCATATAACTCAGAGGTTGAAATAAAAACCAGCTCACGTCTGCTCTTTAGCAAACCTTTTTTTGTCAGCAGTGTTGTGTTGGATATTAGTGACTTCTGTATGGTGGTGTGGGTATTTTGATATAAACACAATACAGTATACAATTTATTTAATTCAACTCAGAAGTGGTTAGGAACTAACGGAGAATTGTAACATACTATAAAGACTTATAACAATGAGAAAACACTTACAGTGGCACCCAGTTGATTTCATTTTGTACAGTAAATTTGTGTTATTTAAGTATTGTTAATGTTTTACAGGAATTGCACCAAAAACTGCAGGAGGGAGAAGAGACTGATCGTAAATTTAAAGAAAAGCAATCAGATATGTGCAAAATTAAATTATATTGTAACCATCCGAAGCTCAACACTATTACAGAATCAAAAATGTATTGTGCTAATGACATGCTGTTGAAACAGGCCACAGAATTTGCATATAAAGTAAGTTATAAATTCATTATGTTTGTTTCTTGTTTGTCAGTACTGTCGCCAAACTGTTTTATATCCAGGCTATATTGAAGGTATAGGATCTGAAGATTTGTTTTAAATTTGGCTCAAAAATTTATTTTAACCATAACTTTTATATGTTTGCTTATCAGCAAAATCTGTTTCCTTTTTATAGAAATAGCTGTTCTGAATGAAAAGCTATGCAAACCCGACAGACTCATTTATTTTGTATTCATTTTCGTATTCTCAAATATATTTATGTTCATTTATGTAATGTTAAAATTAGTTTCCGTCATTTATTTTTGTTGTAGCATCTTTTAAATTTCTTATGTTTATTGTTTGTTCTGTTACAGAATTTAAAAATGGAAGGTATTGTTCCACTAGAAGATTGTCGACTTGTAAATTATAATCGTATACAAGAAACAATAGAAGTCAGTTTTGAAGGACGTGATGATGATCCGATAGGCGAGGTATTTTCGAATTTAAGAACGATGCACAAACATGATTTTCTTTTAGAGATAAAACCAAGTGATGGTGAATTCGAAGTTTATCAACCTGGAGGTAAGGTTTCAAGTTTTTTAAAAATGATTTTATAATTTTTTTTCGTAATTTGTAAACAATTCAAAATATGAACTAAATTAAAAGTTTAAATTGTAGTTCATTCTTTTTAACCTTATAAGCTCAGTTATTTTATTTGTGACTGTGCCATCAGTATAATTGAAATGTATTTGTTTCTGTATTTTTGTGAATTCACCAAAAAAGTAGACCTGTTATATACAGTAATACAGATAAGGATAAGGATAAAAAGGTTGTAAATGTATTGATTTGGTTTTTCTTACTACACCTATATGAGTAACAAAGACTCAAGTTTTTAGGCCTGGTTTTACTTTACAAATATGGCTACCAAATATGAAAACACAAACGAACTAAGATTCTAAAATATATTATAAATCATAGCATACATTCACTTAAGTATTTTATCTTATCTTAGATAAGTATTTTAAGTATGAATAAGTAATTAGATAAGTATTATCTTAGATAAGCATTCACTTAAGTATTTTATCTTAAGTATTCAACAAGTATCTTCACGGAATACTTAAGACTGTGTTGGTACTTGATAGGAGCCCATTATATTAAGGAAATAAAAACACTTTTGAATATTTCTGCAACTTTTTTATTGGAGCCTTGCCAACCAAGGTCGGAGCATTGTCAGAGCCACCTAACAGACTGTCCAGAGGCAGTCGCTATTTGAGCAGTGATTTCCCCCCTGGTTTTTGTAGATCAGACATCCTGATTATTGATTAATTTGTTTTCCAAATTTGGGATCTGTGATATGTATACTTAATTCATTATCTAGTGTAATTTTTATACTTTCAATACATTCGCTTTCTTCTTTTTCATTTCCGTTAAATTAAGTTTGATTTAACTTATTAAATCAGGATGTTTAATGTCAGGACATTGAATAGGTCCAAACCTATTCAAGAATCTCTTACATTGCAACAAATACATGTTTACCTCTTTATTTTTATCGCAGTAATTGTATGTTAATTCAAATAAAGCAAGGGACTAACTGTATAACTGATTCATATTAATTGTTTGATTTGGTGCTAAGCGTTATCCGGTTTCCATTAATTTAAGTAAAGCAAGAGGTTTAATTTAACTGTTAATTTAACAGTTAATTTAATTTAACTGTTAGGTTGATTTGGCGCTAAGCATTAACTCTTACATTAATTTAAGTAAGGCAACCATCTAACTGTATAACTGATAATGATACGTTGATTTAATGCTAAATGTTATATGGTTGTAAGTTATTCAAGTAAAGCAAGAGACTGGCTGTGTGACAGACATTGATAGGTTGCTTTAATGCTAAATGTTATATGGTTGTACGTTAATTCAAGTAAAGCAAGAGACTAATTGTGTGACTGACATTGATAGGTTGCTTTAATGCTAAATGTTATATGGTTGTATGTTAATTCAAGTAAAGCAAGAGACTAGCTGTGTGCCTGATATTGGTAGGTTGTTTTAATGCTAAAGGTTATATGGTTGTATGTTATTGAAGTAAAACAAGAGACTAACTGTGTGACTGACATTGATAGGTTGCTTTAATGTTAAACATAACCTGGTTGTATGTTAATTCAAGTAAAGCAAGAGACTAGCTGTGTGCCTGATATTGGTAGGTTGTTTTAATGTTAAAGGTTATATGGTTGTATGTTATTGAAGTAAAACAAGAGACTAGCTGTGTGACTGACATTGATAGGTTGCTTTAATGTTAAACGTAACCTGGTTGTATGTTAATTCAAGTAAAGCAAGAGACTAGCTGTGTGACTGACATTGATAGGTTGCTTTAATGCTAAACGTATTCTGGTTGTATGTTAATTCAAGTAAAACAAGAGACTAACTGTATGACTGACATTGATAAGGTTGGTTTGGCACTAAGCGTTATTCTGTTAAACGTTAATTTAAATTAGAGCAAGAGACTAATTGTGTGTCTTTTGATAGGTTTATTTGTCTCTAGGCGTTATTTGGATGTACATTAATTTCATTAAGGCATTAACTGACTGGTATTGATTTGTTGATTTTACACTAAGAATTATCTGGATATGTTAATATAAGTAAGACAAAAGGATAACTGTATAAGTGACATTGGTTGTTTGGGGAACATCTCTTCACAGTTTAAGATTGCTTCACAATTTTGATATTCTTTTTGGATTTGTGTATGAAATTAGTGATTTTAAAATAATTAGAATTATAATTTTAGTTCAGTTTCTTTTTTAACGATTATTATTTGGGGAATAATAAACTTGCGTAAATATTGTAAGTACATTTGCTTGTTTTAGGAAGTAGGCCTGCTTCTTGAGTGTACTAAACGTAATGTACAACCAAGTATATTATAGTCATGTGGCTGTTGTTTTCAACTAATATTAATTATTATTACATTTTTTTGTATTTATACCTATGACAATTAGTGTTTTTTAATATGAACTTTTTAATATTTAAGCTTTGGTAAGGTATTTCTAACATGCTTTTTTAAAGTATATCCAGCAACTTTAATAGTACACGTTTACAAAAATAGCCTCGATCCTGATGTTTTTTTGGTTATCCTGACAGTATTCTGTCTTAACGTAATGGTGGTATGTTGGGAAGGTATTAGTCAGATGTGTTTAAGTTTTACATGAATGGCTTTATAGGGTATTGTTGCCTAGAAATTTTAATTTATGTTGGTTCTGTCACATAGGCAAAAGACTTATCTGGCTCCCAAGCAGAATGCATATGATCGCACTTATCTGGCTCCCAAGCAGAATGCATATGATCGCACTTATCTGGCTCCCAAGCAGAATGCATATGATCGCACTTATCTGGCTCCCAAGCAGAATGCATATGATCGCACTTATCTGGCTCCCAAGCAGAATGCATATGATCGCACTTATCTGGCTCCCAAGCAGAATGCATATGATCGCACTTATCTGGCTCCCAAGCAGAATGCATATGATCGCACTTATCTGGCTCCCAAGCAGAATGCATATGATCGCACTTATCTGGCTCCCAAGCAGAATGCATATGATCGCACTTATCTGACCGTTATCGGGAGGCATGTTTATTTAGTGAGCACCCTATCCATAGGATCCATTGGTGTTCTCTTTCACTTTGTACATTGCTGGAGAGAAAACATTTTTCCACACAAACGCCATAATATTGTCATCCCCTTGTACCACCACAAACAAGAATTCTATTAAAATAAATCTACCAGACATAAATATGAATTGTTTTTTAATATAAAAACTGTACTAACTTCGGATATGTATGTTTACAAGTTAATAATAATTGTAAGTTATATAAAAAGATTTTTTTTTTATCAGGTATGGTATCGAAGGTATATCTGGTGGATATCTCGAATGAAGATGCAGATATACAACAGTCAATAGTTCGTGGCAATTTAAGTCAAACTGTGTCATCACTAAAAGAAACTATCGGAAATTCATTAAACTTAGAGCCGACCAGTATTACAATTGTATTAGAGAAATATTCAAATGAACTACATTTAATTGAAAACAACAACTACACACTGAAACAAGCGGGATTTCACCCTTCAAATAAGGTAAACATTAGAATCCTTTGCTTTAGTGTAGTCAGTTAAGGCACTCGTTTGATTACATACATTACTTGATCACTTGATGAAACTGTAATACCTGTTTAGGTGATTATAACCTTGACAGGTTTTTGTCAGGAAAAAAGGAAAAATATAGGCGTTAATTAAAAGTGTTATAATTTTAAATTAATTAAATTAGGTCTTATTTACAGTGTTGTATCACTTGCGAGTATACCTTGATTACTGTAATAGTAAAGAGTAACATAACTTTATGTTGTAATTGACAGATTAATTTATGTATTGTAAACAGAGCTGTATAGGTTTAAGTAAGGGTACGTTTATGCTGCAGCCTTTGTTGCTTGCACATGTTCGCCCATAGCTGCGCTGCTCGCAATGGTGCATTCATTCTGCAGCTGTGCACATTGCAATCGTTTAATCAAGAGTGAGTGAAGTGAATTATAAAATACAAAGTGTGATAAAAGGGAAACAATTATATTTTAAACATTGTTAAACCAGAATTTATAAATTTAATTAGACAACCTTACATAGTTAACGCAATATCTGTCGAGCGACTTGTTTATATCCAACTTGTTTCTTGAGGTAGGAAATGTTTTTAGAAGTAAAAATTGTTAATAATGGACTTATTTTTGAGGCCCCCACCGTTTTTGAGGCGGAGTTATTTGCAATCGATGAGGCATTGCAAATAATAACGAGGCCATATTTGAATAATACATAGTGATATTAGTTGACTCTAAATCGGCATTACAAACAATTGCTGACAACACATCTATGATAGAATTGATCCAGAAGAAATACAAAATAGTTAAACACATTACCAAAGAATTGGTACTGCAGTGGATCCCGTCACATGTAGGCATACAAGGGAATGAGCGGGCAGACAAGCTGGCCAAACAAGGAACCCTTATAGTGCAGAAACCAAAAATAATGCTCACACTGGAGGCTAGGATTATTGCACTGAAGCGAACATCTTATCTTGAATTTACAAACCAGGTCAAGGAAAACATAAAGAACAAGCCTTATGAGAATGTTTTCGACTTGTATGGGAAGGTCAAGGACCTCTAGAGGAGGACATCTGTCCGGACTTTCGGCTGACAACTGGACACGACTGTCTGAATGAACACCTGAAGAAAATTAAGATATTAAACTGTGACAACTGCACATTGTGTAAATGCCCAGACACCATCATGAATAAGGACTATCTCCTGGTCTGCAGAATATTAGATGAAGAGAAGCAGAGAAGAAGAGACCTCCCTGGCCTCTACTGGGAAGCAAGATCAAAGATGGCGTGAGTCAGCGGAAGCCATTGGAAAACAACAACAACAACAACAACTTATTTTTGAAAGTATGTAGTCGTAAAAACTGTACATTTTAATTAACTGAATTCTCAGAATTAATGAATTAGACTCTGTGTTTAATAGTTTTAGTGGGTATTTGTGGGGTATCCTTGAAAGAACTAATCAGAGCAAGTCTGAAGGTGCTAGGCGATGATTGAGGCTCAAAAATCAAGCCAGTTTGTTATCATCGCTGTGGCGAGCAGTACGGTCACTGTAAATGCCCCGATTGAAAGACATGGGTTTGTTTTATCATCATCAGACATGTGAGGAGTGTGGCAATGTGCCAGCAGCGTGAACGTACCTGAAGTTTATACATGAATGGCATATTATATATACATTTACAAGTGAATGATGTAATAAAAAATCAATTTTAAATACTGATAAGGAAATTATAAGTAAAAACGAATATTGTTGCATACATATTATATATATATATATATATATGTAATATGTATTTCTTAATTTATTACTTCTACTGTATGGGTTTCAATATTTAGAGATGCATTATGTGTGCATGTAGGTTTGTCAGCAATGACATCATAATTTAGGAATCCATGCCATAATTAACCTCACTGATTTACATTTGAAGTCAGTCGGTGCAAATTTATTGTCTTTCGAATTATGAGTTTTTGCACTTTTTAACTATTTCAAAACATAATAATAATATGTAAATTTATCATTTGGACATATTAGAAAAAATAATTATATAATAATTAATAATTTCAAAACATTAACTTCTCCATTAAAGGTTAGTAAAATGTCATTATGGTATGTACATGTTTGTAGTGTAATAAATTACTATAAATTATAAGTTTACAGTTAATCTAGTGGAGTAAATACTATAGCAGTTTATAGCTTTGGTTTATTTTTCAGATATTTGTATGTTCAGGTCCATATGACCCAGATCCAGAGAAACCTTTTATTACGTCTAAGCTTCATAAAATAATTGATAGATTTGAACACCTAATTACATTACAGTTTGTTCTTCCAGATACAGAACTAGGTAAGTATTTTTAAAAAAAAAAAAAATTCAGTTTCACTTTACACTTCAATTCTTTTGTATTATTTTTTCCGCTTCTCTGTTTTTATTTAAACTGTTTCCTTAGTTAGAACCCTCCATTATTTTATATACACATATAGCCTACCCATTGGTAGGCCTTAAATCTTTTCCTACAAAAATCATTGAGTGGGTTCTAATATATAAAACAATTATTGCCCTAAAATTAAAATTTTTGAAGAGTCAAGTGTATCTACCACAATATACTTTGTTGTACAAAGAAAAAAAATTATGAAATTATTGTTATATATTTTAAAGTTTAAATGTTTTTAGCTTTCCAATGCTGTATGCTATACTAACTTATTATTTACAAAGTTGAATACGTAATAATTTTGTAATTTATTTTTTAAGAAACGTTGTCAAGACTATCCATTCCTTTATTAAGTGCAACTCAAGGAGCGACAAATTTGGCAAAACAGCAAAATAATGATTCAACGCTAGATAAAGGTAAGCATGAAACTTCTTGTTACTTGGTACATATACTGGTTGTGTTCCATAGGAGCCGCCTCGGTGGCCTGGTTGATAGCGTACTAGGCTTTCACCCCGAGGACCCGGGTTTGATTCACAGCCAGGGCTTGGCATTTTCATACAGTACAAATCATCCCATTGTTTGCATTAGCCCAAGTGTGCACAATAGTTGAATGTTAAAAAAAAAAAAAAAAAAAATAGAATTTTAGCCGTAGGGAAATAACATGGTGTTTTACTATTTCAATAACTCTTATTCACCCATGAATGAAACGAGTGTTATTTTAAACATGAATTATTAGAAAATGAGTTAGTCCGTGAATATAAATAATAGTTTTGACACATTTTAACATGTTATTAAATAAAAAATTATTAAAGAAATTAATGTTGTCTAAATTCGTAGAAATAGTGCTATACTGCTACTACCATATTTTTAGTTTTAATGGTTATGAGTAAGACTCACGATTCCTTAGACCATGGTTTAAATCCACTTCTAAGCTATACAGTAGAACCTGGCGTAACCGACCATTGCAATGAATCAGTCTTCTGATAGCTTTATAGCTTTTGTCTAATTTGTTAAAGTATATAGATACTTATAGAATCCATGCTGATAAAGTATACACGAAGCAGTTTTCTCACATGATCTGCTTAATAGGGCATACTGTAATAGATTTATGCTACTGTTATAATTGATTTGAAAATTTCAGTGCACGAAACAAATAAATAATGATCCCAAAATTACTCACTTTAAGTATTTGTGAGAACAGCTCGCATATACTGTACATATAAGTAGTTCATTGTTTATGTTTTCACAAAATCTTTTTTTTTTTTTTGCCGCCTCGGTGGCCTAGTGGATTGCGTACTAGGCTTTCACCCCGAGGACCCGGGTTCGATTCCCGGCGAGGGCTTGGCATTTTCATACGCTATAAATCATCCCACCGTCTGCATTTACGCTATAAGTCATCCCACCGTCTGCATTAGCCCAAATGTGCACAATAGTCGGACATTAAACACCAAAAAAAAAACAAAAAAAAATCTTTTTGTATCTTATTGTGTGAATCAGTGGTTTGCAAGAAATTAAATAAAATACAGTACAACAGTGCTGTATTTTATTTTATTTTTGTTTACTTTTTCCATGAAGTGGTATATGTTTTAACATACTTAAATTTGGCAAAGTACTGCAGTATTGTTTTATGGCGCCCTTTTATTTCACCTTTGCCCGGTCCAAAGGGATATGTGGTTGTACTGTATACATACTAAAAAAAAAAATCATTTAATCATCTTATTCAAAATCGTACAAAGGTTGAAAATCAAATTTTGACATGAAACGTTCAGAAATAGCTGATTTATTTTAAGCATTTATTATTGGGAATGTTACAGAAGGTTGTTTTAGCTATATCGAACCTTAAATACCCTTAAGGTGAAATAATTTTCTCTCATAACATTTTTTCAGTTAACAACATCGGGGATTTGGCTGCAGTTACTGGTTCTAAAGGTTTAGTGTTACCATTGTTACTGGCGAGTGGAAGTGGTGATGAGGAAGGAGGAGAAATCGTAGCAAATAGTGTTGGAGGAGGACACAGTGACCAAAGTGCCAGTGAAGACAGCAGCCTCACAGATAGTGACAGGTAAATAGAATCATTGCTGCAGGGGGGCTGCACGGTGGTCTTATTTACTTGTATTTAAACTAATCTGAATTGTTTCAGAACATTGATCGGTGATGTGCCCGACGAGTGTCCCAGCGATGTTGATTATCAACTTGCTTCCCCGATGGAAGAAGCTGCCAGTTCTTTGCCATCCTATTCAAAAATTTCTGTAAGTTACATAGTTGTTGCAGGTTATAATTGTTTGTATTGGGAACATTTGGAACCAATATACTGCTCATACAGGTGTAACAAGTGAATGAACGAATGAAAAGCTAAGTGTTGCAATAAGTGTTTTGTTACAGCTTTATTATTGTTTTATTACAGGACTTACAAATTGAAGTGCAAAGTGAAACAGTAGACAATAATGACAGTATTTCCAGTGGCTTTACAAGTGGTTCTGCTGACAGTAATGCACTGTACAATGACAGTCCAAAAACAATGATAGACGAGGATAAACAAGTATTATCTAGTAGTAAATTACCACCAAAACAGTTATTTGATTTTCCTGATGAGTTTTCAGCCTTCGGCCAATATGTTGCAGCTGAGCTGAGAAAAATAAATGACCCTTATAAGTTAGCTGTGGTTAAACACAAAATTAATGAAATAATTTTTCAAGCTTCGATTAGTTGTTTTTCGAATGTACGTTTTAACGACTTATATATTAATAGCACCTCTTGTAATTTTAGCATGTCTTTGGAAGACTGTTATTTAAGAAATCAAAATATTAACCCTGACAAATCAAATTAGCATAAATATATTAGAGGTCCTTTTTATAGTTTGATTTAAATACCATCCAAGTAAAAGTTAATTATTGTAATTAAATTTATATTATTTATAAACAAGGTATTTCTTGTTTTAATATGAATTTTAATGTTTCTGTTTAGTTCAAAAACAATCTAAAATACAATTTATTTTAGTCAGAGATTAAAATGTTATTTATAAGACAAGTGTTATATAAGAATTAATTACCTATTAATTTCATCTTCAGTATTTTAAGATGGAATACATTTAAAAGTTAATTAGCTTATTTTGATCTCGACAAGCTTATAAAATCTCGACACACAAAGCTTGTATTATAAACCTAACTGGCTACTCTCTTTGTTTATTAAACACTAAAACTTTATTATTTCCTACACACTTCTGTATTTTAAAGCCTTACAGGATATTTTTGATTGAAACGCACAGTAAAATTTTGCAACCAGTTATTATTAATAAGATCTTATTTTAAAGATTTCATAATATAAATTTTCAAAATAGACTAGACAGACTGTAAAACACAATATTAAAATTTAGTTAGTGTGATTTTTTTAGTTCCAAAGTATTTTTTGTAGCTATGAATGTACATTACGTACATGAACTATGTATTACGTAGTTTTGTTTTGTTTTCTATAATTTTTTTTTCAAATTTCTTCATAAACTAGTTACAATACTTCTTCTTAAAAGAAAAATCAGATTATATAAGGGAAAAACAAAGGTTTACCAATATTAAATATAAAACTTGTCATAATAAATCATTCACTCATAAATTTTCATTTTAAAATTTCACAAATTTATTAAAATTGTCTTAATTGATATAAAAATTTTAAATATTTTTTAAATAATTAATGTCGTTCATTGAGTTAACTAGTTCCAAATAAAAAAATTTTAATGACCTATATGAAATTTTTATATAACTTTTTATTTTTAAATAAAATTATTAACATCCTGAAATTCAGCTTTGTTCTCATCTGTGGTATTATTTGAAGGTAAAAAAACTTTATTTTCTATTCTGTTTTAGACAAATGCAAGAAATTTAATGTTAGTTTTTGATCTTGTATTTGTTTCATACGCATGAGATGTTTTTGTAACGGCCATTTTGCATATGCAATGTTTTTTTTAATATAATCATAATCCATCTTAACTTCTGACTCATGTTTTAATGTTAATCTCATTATTCCGTATTAAGTTACCATAATGCTTTAACATTGCATTATTCTTCAGAATAAATATAAAAAATTAAATGTGACCAAGTTAGAGTTGGAATGTTTTTCGTTGTTCGGGGCGTATTAAACATCTGTTTCTTTAACATACTGTTCTGCCATACATTGATGTAAGACTGCAACCTTATTACAAATTACTGCATAACATAAAAGGTCATAGTATTGGTTATTATATGTTACTTATTATTGGGAGTTTCTGTAACTCAGTTTCCCTGTAAGCTATAAGAAGATATATGAGGGTGGTCTGATAAGTTTCCGACCTCAACATGAAGATAGCAGCACTCGAATTTCGTTGTTCATCTGTTGACAGTTACTCACCAAAGTTTCAACCATTTTGGACGTGCAGTTGTTATGTAACAGTCGTTTCAGTGAGTTGATGTATTTTTATGAAAATGGACAAAATCAAGTATCGAGCTGTCATTAAATATTTGTTTTTGAAAAGCAATACGCCTACGCAAATCAAAGATGAGTTGGATTCTGTGTATGGGGACTCTGCACCATCATTTACCACAGTGAAATTTTGGGCAGCTGAATTTAAACGTGGCTGTAAGAGCTTGGGAGACGAACTTTTGGGACGTCCAAAAACTGCAACTACCTACGAAAACATCGCCAAAGTTCACCAAATAGTGCTAGATGACCGCCGAATTAAAGTGAGAGAGATAGCAGACGTTATGAACATGTCAAAAGAACGTGTTTGTCACATGTTAAATCAACATTTAGACATGAGAAAGCCGTCCGCGTGTTGGGTGCCGCGTTTGCTCACGTTAGACCAGAAACGTGTTCGAATGAACATTTCCAATGCTCTGTTGACGCAGTTTAGGCCCAATAAATCCCAGTTTTGGCGCCAATTAATTACTGTAGATGAAACTTGAATACACCATTATACGCCAAAACAAAAATACAGTCCAAACTGTGGACTGCAAAGGGGGAACCGGCTCCAAAAAAAAACAAAAATTGTTTTTTCGGCTGGGAAAGTGATGGCGCCTGTTTTTTCTGGGATAGTCATGGAGTTATTTTAATCGACTGTCTTTAAAAAGGAAAAACCATTACAGGAGCATACTACGCATCATTACTTGACAAGCTGAAGTCAGAACTTGCGGAAAAACGGCCACATTTGCAGAAAAAGAAAATCCAGTTTCACCAAGACAACGCACCGTCTCACACCTCAGCGGTTGCCATGGCGAAAATCCACGAATTACGGTTTGAACTGCTTGACCATCGGCCTTACTCAGCAGATCTAGCCCCAAGCGACTTCTTTTTGTTTCCTCATCTAAAAATTGCGCTTGGAGGACAGAGATTTTCATCAAATAAAGAGGCAATCACCTTCGTGAACAATTATTTTGTAGAGAAAAACTCCGAGTATTATTTGGACGGGTTACTTCTTTCTAATACAGAGATGGAAGCATCACTGGGAGAAGTGTGTAGAGGTACAAGGAGACTATGTTGAAAAATAACAGAGATGGAAGCATCACTGGGAGAAGTGTGTAGAGGTACAAGGAGACTATGTTGAAAAATAAAAAAAAATTTTGAAAAAATGTCTTGTATCTTTGTTAGGTCGGAAACTTTTCAGACCACCCTTGTAAAGGAAAAAAATCGTAAAATTCAAACAAAACATTTGATTTGTTTTATGTACATAGCAGTACAAAAACAGTAAAGTTGCTAATTTTGGTTATAGGAAACAATAAATGAAGAATTGTTTTCAGTTTTTTGTTAAACTAGATTTCTATTTAAATTGCAAAGTTTAAGCTAAAAAAAGAATATTGTATTGGATTTGAAGTTCAATTAAGAATGAACATATGATACCCAATGAATGTCCAGCGTAACTCGGATAATGCAGACCTCAAGGGACCAGTAAAAAATTTAATTTATAAAAGTGTCTTAAAAGGATTGAGAATTAAAATTCATAAATGAACAAAAACAATTTACTGTATTTAAAAAATTACCAATGCCATACATATGTTGTATATTTGTTGTAATATGGCCATTAAATTGTTGTAAATGAAGACTAATAAAAATTAAATTAAAAAACAAAGTTCAGCGCTGTAACTTGTAAAAATATTGTAACGTATTGTATGTACATTACATATCCAAAAAATTATAAATTTAACTCAAAAAGTAAAGATTTGAACTCGTTTCCTTGATTTCAGTGTCTCAGTCATAAGTTGATAATGTTTTAGATTAAATTCCAGTTAGCAGTCTCATTTCTTGATTAGTCCCTTCTCCACTTTGTTCATCATCGCTGCTTTTTGGGCTTAAGTGAAAGATTTATAAGTTCGAAAGACAACATTCTAGGGACTACTAATTACTAAACACTTTAATTAATCAATTTGGATGAGATTTAAACTAAATATAAGATATAATAATAAAATATCTATCTATCTATAATTTGGTCTAGAACGTTCTACGCCGATCTCCAACCTCCACCGATCGCGGTCCCACCACAGGTCTTCTGGTAGATCCCTTTTTTTATTTCCTTTTCGACTCCCTCTCTCCAGCTCAGTCTCGGCCTTCCTCGTTTTCTTCTTCCAGGTTTTCGCCATAATATTTTTTATATATAATATATTTTTTTTTTTGGTGTTTAACGTCCGATAATATATATATATATATATATAATATATATATATATATATATATATATATATATATATATATATATTTAATATTTTATAATAATAAAATATATAAAAGTTAAATAAATTGATTTTTTATTTAACATAGAGAAGAACACTATGTTTTGTCACAGCCATATAAATAAAAAATTTGTTTGTAAAGGCTGTTAAGATAGTTGAAAATATAACTATAAACACTCTGAATAAAGATATGTGAGGTGTTACACATGTTGTAAATTAGGCACAATAAAATGCTTGGCAATGCACGGGCATGCTGCTAGAACATCAACTTGAATAGATTTTAAGGTGATTATTTTGTTTTCTTTCATTTTTTACACTTACTAATAATGTGTACCGCTTACCAGATATAGAGGACCAAATGGGGAATGCCGCTTAATTGGAAATTTAATTTAAGTAAGAATAATAAATAGAAATCAATCTTTACTAAAAGAAAGGATCAAACAGAAATTTACTGATATCTCCTTCCCTCACAATCCAGAGAAACTATTCATAGGGTCCTGCTTATCTGACCTAGCCTCAAGAACAATATTTCAAGCAATTTAAAAGATTTGTAGCGAAACCGATTGTACAATGCCCGCATGCCATTTTCGTGTCAGGGCTTTACGCCCATGTGTCATTTACGCAGCCAGCCTTTGACCTATATTTTCTTAAAAAGAAAGAGGGAGGGCGACCACCCTTATACCTGCTCTGTTTGTTCATTTCCGTTTTCTTAGTATCAATTTAGATTATTGGAAGAGTTGACATTTAGAGTGCATTCTGCTTGTGTGTGTTTTGTAACGTTTCACATATTTTTTTTTTTTACTCACTTTTCTAAATGGTAAAAGATAAAACATCAAACAGTTGGTAAACAAAAAACAATTACAGACTTGTTCCGTTAAGTTTGATGATTTGACGTACTGCTCTTTATTATTGTAGTGAAATTACAGTGTTCTGTTTTATGTTTTAGTACAATACATTCAGTAATAATATATGAAATTCAAAGTTATTAAATTTAATAATTTCAATTTAATACTTTTAAACATTTTTAATGGTTCTCCGTGTAATCCAATTTTCCTGCTAATTCGACCTGGTCACACCCGGTTTAGGTCGGATTAGTGAGACTCTGCTGTACCTTCAAAGTATCAGAGCTACAAAATAAAAAATAAAACACAAGGTTTTCTTTTGAAACTGAGACTGAGCCCTTTCTCCTTCACTTTTATTGTTACTATTAACTTTCTTTAATTGACAAAGTTAGGTGTGTGTGTGTGTGTGCGTGCATGCGCGCATTTGAAATTACATGATTATATAATAATATTTTTCCTTTTGTTAAATTAACATATGTGTTAAAAACATTGTATTAAAAAGACACCAGATCTTCATAAACTGTATAAGTTTACGCAAAAATATTTCAATTTATATGAAAAGTTTTAACGAAAAAAGGTTACACAAATTTAAAGATTGTTGGTTAACAAAGTATACATAAAGTCTTTTCTTCTTCTTTTCGTTTCACCCTCTTTGGGATACGCTGAATTAATCATTTCTTGCGCGCTGCACTTTTCTTTGTTCCCAGTAGCTCTTCATTCTTTCTGATCTTCTTTTCCTCTCCTCTTCTGAAATGATAGGTTTAGGTTTTATTTTGGTTTTATCTTGGAATCTTATTCTTTCGGTTTTGGTAATTATCTTAGCAGTTTGGTCAAGCAGTGAATTTTCTGTAATTTTTAATTCTATTAGGTCTTTTTCAATTTCTTTAAACCAGTTCGGTTTTGTTTTACGATTATGGAAAAAATCAAACACTTGTTTCGTTAATCTATTAGAGTTCATTCTAAGAAGATGGCCGTAAAAATTTATTCTCCTTTTTCTCATAGTATCTGACAGTTTTTCAATTTTCTTGTAGAGAGCTTCATTTCTTATATATAACTACCTTATTATCCTGAAATTTTGTTCCTGTAATTTTTCTTAAGATTTTCCTTTCCGTTATTTCAAGCTTTTCTATCTGGCCTATGCGATTCATGGTTAATGTTTCTGCTGCGTACAGTGCTTCCGGCTTGATCACTGTTTTATAATGTTTAATTTTGGACCCCCATGAAAGGGATTTCTTATTGTATGTTTCTTTCGTCAATTGGAAGGCCAATTCAAGTTTGTTTTTCCTGGATTCCATTGCCTTGCCTTCATCTGCATTCCAACTAATCCATTCACCAAGATATTTGAACTCTTTTACAATTTCTGTTTTCTTTTCTTGGATTTTAAGGTATTTATTTGGGTATTTGTTGTTTGTCATGATTTTGGTCTTTTCAAAAGATATGTTTAGACCTATTTTAGCTGCTTATTTCTTTAATTCAAGAATCTGCTCCCTTGCTTCCTCCATTGTTTCAGCAAACAAGGCCATATCATCTGCAAATGCAATACAGCTAATTCTGAGATTCTTCTTTTTGTAACCCAATCCTATTCCACTTTTTATATTTTTCTTCCATTCCCTTACTACTTTCTCAAGTACACAATTAAACAATAAAGGGGAGAGCCCATCCCCCTGCCCTACTCCCGTTTTTACTTCAAATGAATTCGATAGTTCACCCATAAATTTAACTTTCGAAACTGTATTTGTTATAGTTTATGATATAGTTTATAGTTTTATGATATTAGTTGTTTTCTTATCCAAACTTAGTTCTTCTAGTACGGATATAAGAGATTCTCTATCAATGGAATTGTAGGCCTTTTTAAAATCAATAAAAGTAATTACATACGTTTTAGCTCTTACTTTTTGTTATGCCATAATGTTTTTAAGATTGAATATTTGTTCCACGCATGATCTACCTTTTCTAAAACCTCCCTGGTATTCTCCCAATTGTGGCTCTGCTCTCATAAAAAGGACTTTTGAAAGAATCTTATATGTTACATCCAGCAATGATATACCTCTATAGTTGTTTGGGTCTGTTTTTAAGCCTTTTTTGTAAAGAGGATGGAAGAGAGCTGTTTTCCACTCTACTGGGATATCTTCTTTTCTCCAGATTTCATTGAAAACCCATTGAAGAGATTTAACTGCATTTTCGTTAGCTTTTTTCCACAATTCGGTTTTCTCCAGACGCTTTATTGTTTTGTAACTCTGAAATGATTTGTTGTAGTTCGACAAGTGTTGGTGGTTCTGAATTCGGTTTATCAGAGTTATTTCGAATGAATTCAAATTTTTCAATGATGGGTTCACAATTCAAAAGTCTCTCAAAGTATTCTGCTAATATTCTGCAGTTTTCTGTGTTGTTATGAGCAATGGCTCCATTAACATCTCGAAATTGAAGGGTTGGTGCGCTGTATTTGGATAATTGGTGCTTAAAAGTTCTATAGAAGCTTCTCGTGTTGTTTTTTATGAATTCTTCATCAATTTGCATGAGAGTTTGTGTTTCGTGTGCCTTTTTTATTTGTTTAATACTTTTATCTACCATTTTTCAAATTCCAATGAAATGTTCTCTACTTTTTTCTGTTTTCTGTGATTGCCACTGTTGCCATGCCTGTTTTCTCGTTTCTATGAGTGTATCACATTCCATCGTCCACCATGCATGTTTTCTAGTTTTCATTTGAGGCGCTATTTGTTCAGCTTTGTTGAGTAAGTTTTCTTTAATACTTTCCCAACTTTGGGTTTGGATGTCTTCTGTTGCTCTCGTGAAGTCATCTGAGCTTAATAATTTTTCTGTACTGTATTTCCATAATTTTTCTGTACTGTATTTCCGACCTTTAATTTGCTGCCTTATGTATTTTCTTTTTGGGATGACTTTAAACTTAATTTTAGAAAGATAATGATCCGAATCCAGGTTTGCACCCCTGAGGACCCTAACATTCATTATTTCTTGATGATAAGTCTTCTTGATTGCTACATGATCAAGCTGGAATTCTCCTATGTTGGGATTTGGAGAAACCCATGTTTTTTGTTTTCGTGGTAATCTTTTGAAAGCTGTAGATTTAAGAATTAAATTGTGTGCTTTGCAAAGTTCTATTAGCCTGATGCCATTTCTATTTGTTCTGTTGTGGGCAGGATAATTTCCAACGATTGTCCTATATTTTTTTTCTTTACCTACCAATCTGCGCATTGAAATCTCCAAGAAGAATGATGTTATTTATAAGAATAAAGTCTTTTATATAAGGCTGAAATAATTTTAAGTTTCCGAAAAAAAAAAAAATTTTTTAAATAAATGTAAATTTTAATATCAACCCTATATGACAGAAAGGGCAAAAAGTGTTATGTCCGTCACTTCTCTATTTAATTTTTGAAATGCTCTCTATTTCAAAAATGAAATTTTAATTTTCTCTATTTAAGAGCTCTATATGAGGTTTAATTGGAAAAATATTTTTTGTTTGTTTCTTAAAGTTAGGAGAAGTACACAACTTAACTGTGGCTTTCAGCAAGACACAGTTTGATGTCACATGTTTAGTCCCTTAAGAACAAGTTCCTTTTCAAATAAATAAACACATAATTGTGTACCTGCAGCCTACGCTTTATTTTGATGTGTAATACCATCAGTGAAAGTATTAAAGAAAGCCTAGTTGGTAATTGGAGTTATACTTGCAGTTAAATACTTGGTTACCTTTTTGAAGTTAGTGACTGAAAGTTTAATACTTGGTTACATTTTTGAAGTTAGTGACTGGAAGTTAAATACTTAAAAGCTGCTTGAAGTTATGCAGTTGCGAGTGGATTATTTAAAGTTATTTACTTGAAGATTATATTTTTGAAGTTAGTTACTGGAAGTTAAATACTTAAAAGCTGCTTGAAGTTATACAGTTGCGAGTGGATTATTTAAAGTTATTTACTTGAAGATTATATTTTTGAAGTTATTTACTGGAAGTTAAATACTTAAAAGCTGCTTGAAGTTATGCAGTTGCGAGTGGATTATTTAAAGTTATTTACTTGAAGATTATATTTTTGAAGTTAGTTACTGGAAGTTAAATACTTAAAAGCTGCTTGAAGTTATGCAGTTGCGAGTGGATTATTTAAAGTTATTTACTTGAAACATTTTCTAGACCTGTTAAATAAAATTACAAATTATTTAATTATCTTTTCAAAAGACCTCTTCTTTTCTCTTATAACCTCTACCGTTCAAGGTTTGCTATGAATAAAATTTAAAGTGATTTTAATAATTATCAAAGGTATGTATGAAGAAATACTGTTAGCCAAAAATGTGCCTTTTGCATTAAACTTGGATTGAAAGTATCAAAGGTTTCATTTACAAAAAAATATTTATGTAAGTTATGGTATGGTTTCGAGGATGTCGCTTTTTAAAAAAAACAACTTTTTATTAATTACAATAAGACTTTAATATTCACTTAAAACTTATTATAATTATTTAAGTTCGTCTCATATGCATTGAGATGCGAACTGAGTGAAACCTCGATTAACACTGAGCTCCTGCTCTTTCTTCTCTAGGTACATGAAAATGCTTACTGTGCTAAAAGCTAAACTGTCAGCATTAAATATAGCTAAGTCTAACACTAAATCTAGCAAAGTTTACAATAATTGTCTATATAACTCCTCCATCCCTAAACAAAACTTCCTGGGGTGGTTGAATAGCAACTTCCCTCGAAGTTCTTCCAATTAGCTTCTTAGACGCCAAGTATAGTAGTCCTCCAATAAGGCGATGGTCCAAACACTGATGTGCTGTGTGATGGGTGAATTCCGATCAATTCTGGAGTATCTAGGTTGATCCTGTCGTGTTCTAGCTTCTTTATTATTGTAAAGAACAGTATTATTGTTGAGCTTTATTACCCCTTAAGGATTGATAACTCAAAGTCAAATTGTAAATGCGATATTACAGAATGAGCAAAAGTATTTGGAATTAACTCTATTGTTACAATTGATACTTAACTGTTACTTAATTGTTACTCTACTGTTACAATGGTTACTTAATCCAAAGACTACAGAACTAAATACTAACAAGTATTTTACATTTGGTGTAATTTTTACAAATTCTGATCATACTTAGTTGGTAATGAATATATTTTCGCTTAATTTGTTCATAAGTCTCTTGTATATCACGTTGTGATATTTATAATAGGACAAAGTGCTTCCCCTTCTACAACTTTCACTAGACATTGTGGTATTTCCAATCCATCACTTTCTTTGTACGATAGTATCCCCTCTCCATTATTTAAATTACCAATTTTAATTTTTATTACTTGTTTAGATCCAGCTTTAATGAGATGGCATTTGATATTTTTTGGAGTTGTATCTCTGTTATTATTATTATTATTTTTTTTTTTTTTTATTGTTTTCCTTTTCCGTATTGAAATAATGTACAGGAATCTTTTCTCCGCAAAATATTAGCTGATTATGTACAAAGTCTAAATTAATTTTTGTTCTTTCATATTGTCAAGTCTTAGTAGTAGATCGAAATTTTTATGAAAATTAAATAGATAGAACTTTGTTATTTTCTTATGCCAGTTATTACTACACACAAAAATAAATCAAAATTAAAATTAAAAATCAAATTATAAAATATAATACTTATAAAATAATGCTACAAATTATTTATGATAACCTATGTTTGGTTTATCTTTAAAAAATATTCAATTGATTCAATTAACAAATTGATCTTTGATATTTAATTATTTTGTTTGTTAATTATTTAATAAAATTGATGTAACATACATTCGTAGGTATATAGTATACAAAACTATTTTGTGGGATCTACTTACAATAAGATCCAAAATACTTTGCTCATTTTACGCGCACTTGCCACGAAAAATTCGCACAAACACTTCACTTCACTTCGGATGTAGATGTTCACTCTATGGTTGCAAATATTCACTTTGCCGGTTGGTTGTGTTCAATTTAGTAATATGCACTTATTAAATTAAACGGTTGGTCTTTTGTTCGACACTTCGGTTAACAGTTGAAACTGAAGAAAAATTATATGCACTAATTTTCCCGAAGTGTCCTACCGACTGCGCCAGTTATGGTATGGTTTCGAGGATGTCGCTTTTTAAAAAAAACAACTTTTTATTAATTACAATAAGACTTTAATATTCACTTAAAACTTATTTTTAATTATTTAAGTTCGTCTCATATGCATTGAGATGCGAACTGAGTGAAACCTCGATTAACACTGAGCTCCTGCTCTTTCTTCTCTAGGTACATGAAAATGCTTACTGTGCTAAAAGCTAAACTGTCAGCATTAAATATAGCTAAGTCTAACACTAAATCTAGCAAAGTTTACAATAATTGTCTATATAACTTGTATACATCACTAACCTTAACAAGTACATAACATTATTTATTTAGAACGTATCCAGTCTGTTTCATAGTAACATAACTGTCACTGCCATTGACCTTATCTGGCTCACTGTGCTATCAAGAATGATATATTGTCCTTTGAAAAAGGCTATTTGCCAAGCTACTACTGTAATTTTTGTCAAATCTACACTATTTATATTATATCACTACATGTTTTATTTTGAACAAACTGGTCTTACCAAGTGTTAGCTATTTAACTTTGCGTGTAAATGCTTATAACAAAGTCTGTATTGTACCAGTGAGTGTGCGACTGTTGGTATTTTAATGTATTACGTATTCATATCATTACGTATTTTATTTTCAGCAAATTTTGGTTTTGGTACGTTACAAATGCTAGGGTCGAACGTGTCAGACATAATGTGGTTTGTTTTACTTATAAACTTCTTAAACTGTAATACTTACAGGCTTACATTTCACAATTAATTCTTGAATATATATTTAATTATACAATAAGTATTTGATAACTTGAACAATTTGTGAACGGAACTTTAAATTGGTTTCTTTTTAAACCATCTTAACACAAGAGGACCAACCAAACCTTAATTTTTTGGTGTGTTTGGGAAATACTTTTTTAAAAATTTTCAATGAATTCTAATGTAATATGAGCAAATATAATAAGTGTATATGTTACACAGTTCTGACTTTGTATGTTTACAGTAAATACAGATGTACGAAATGTCTAGTCAATTATGGCAGATTGAAATTATAATGTGACTAACTAATCATGACAAAATGGCATTAAACACTTCAATAATAATGTTACAATGTAAAGAATAAGTCAAAATACATTAGTAAATTGTACTCACACATTAAAAAAAAAATGAGTTAATTGACAGTAAATTTACTAAAGCAGTCCGTTGTAATGACGAAACTAGATTTTGAGTTGAAGAGAATTGATCATTACCAACATAGTATTTAATATTGTCGACTGCACAGTGTTGTAAAACCTGCCATTCAGACAGGCATGTATTATTTTATTTATGAATACATAATAATATGGTGTCATCATTAAATTGAAAAATAATATAAAGGTTTTTTATTTTATCACTATTATTGAACTGTCCGTTAACCATAAACTATAGTATTGAAGTACTATTCAAATAATATATCTTACCAATAAGTTAATTGAAATTGAACAAGCTGTATATATTTATTTTTTCATTGTAATACTAAATAACTGCAAATAAACCAATACTGAAAATGAAATGTGTAGCTTAGATTCTTCAGTGCAAATAGTACAATGATAGATGTATATATTTTATTTAATATTTTCAACAATACTGACTACATAGCATAAATACTGAGTGATACTGGAACAGGTGTTTGGAATAGGTATGTCTACGTACTTGGAACAAGTATACCTAGTATCAAAAACACCCATGACTGCTTTAACGCCAGTGCCAGTGCATGATCGAACAAAACAAAATATGTTCCAGGGCAAGGTGAAACTACCTGAAACCTGTATACACATAAGGGCCTTAAGTCAGCCTTTTGAACCTGGCTCAAAACTTACAGAAACATTTTGTTGAAACGTTTTGGTACGCTTGAATTCATTCCTCTACTGGCCTTTTGTACCCTTATGGGAGAAGGTTTGTTAATAAATCAGAATTTACACTGAATGGCACAAAACTTATAAAGTTTAAAGTGAATGAAGGTGCTATTTGTGCTGGTTTTAAAGAAAATGTTCCCAACGCAAAAAGGGTTGAAATTGCAATGAAAATGGTTTAGTACTATTTGCATTAACCAGTTAGAGTCAGCACATTTGGTTATGAATTTAAAAGTCTGAATTTGTGCAAAACTTACTGCGTTTTGCAAGTAACTCAAAATAAATAAATATTGCAAATTATTGAACACTTTTTTAGATTCAGTTTTGTTGCTGTTAGATACAATTAATGAAAGGTTTAGCTTAAGTAGTTCGTATTCAGTACTGTTATTAACGACAAAGAAATGATATTACTGTATTTGAATGCACTTCAGAAACCATTGGTACGGATTTTGTTTTGTTAGCATTGCATGTAAATATATTTCATCGTGCATGTACCACATAATGACTGTACATATAATACGTAATGCTACATTATAGTTTTAATTATTTACATTTTCAATTTTCTGTTCAAGGGAGATGAATATCCAGAAGAAAATTGGGATGATGATGAACCTGTGAACCAACCTCAGCAGGGTCATCAGATATATTTCAAGGCCTCTCCATACACAGAAAATGGGCAAAAGAGTGAGTTTCAATTTGTTTTGGTGCTTTAGAATTTAAAAGGTGTAAAAAACAAATTTTCTTTTTTCTGTTCGACACTAGTGAGAAAAGAAAGGAGTTAATAAAATTCTAAGAAAACGTCAGAAAAAATATTTAAATATCAATGTACTGTGGCAATAAAAATAGTTTCCTATTGGCATAGTATGTAGACTTCAGCCTTTTTTGTCAAAGATTATACAATGACGTACCAACAGCATTGTTGGTAATAATATAATTACCATATTATATTATTTTCACCATTGAAAATAAAATTTTCTTATTGTTATTAATATTTTTATCTATTTAATATTACAATATTTTGCTTTACCCCCCTCCCATTAATAAAACAATATTATAAAATATAATCATTTTAATTTTTCTTAACCACTTTTTTCTACTCAATGGAGCACATTTAGTCAATTTTGGTTCTTTTGGGCTTTCAACTTTGGTTCTTTTAGGTTTTTAAGATTCTCCCAATACTTTTTCAGTCTTATAGATCTCTGTAATCTAACTTCCTCCGAGTAAAAGGCAACTCTTTTTGTTCCTTCTTTAAACTTTGATCTAGTGTTTTTATTCCTAAGGATTGGGTTTTCCCTTCCTTCTTTCAGATGTTCCTCCGTTATCCCTAATTCTTTTAGGTCCTGTTCCACTTCCTTAAGCCACTCATTCTTTACTTTCATCTTGAGTTGGTAATTTAGGAGTTTCTTCGTCAGTCTTTCTTCTGGTAGCCTTATTAGGTGTCCATAAAAAGCCAGTCTCCTCTTTTTAATATTATCTATCAGGTGTTCATTATCCTGATAGATGGCTGAACTTGGCAGCAGTCTGTGTGTTCCTTCTACCATGTGGTTTTTGTTGTTAATGGTTCTCAGTATTTTTCTTACCACTTTTTGAAGCTCCTCTGTTCTGTTTCGGCTTCTTAGATTAAATAAAGTTTCCACAGCATAAGTCACTTCCAGTCTTGTGAACGTATTATAATATCCGATTTTCGACTTTATGGAAAGCGACTTTTTCTTATATATTCCCCAAGTTAACTTTAGGGTCTTCTTTAATTTGTTCGTTCTACTTTTTATTGCCAGTTTTTCGGCTATGTTTCTAGTGATATTTTCTCCCAAATACTTTCTTAACCACTTTTATATCAGTACTTTTTATTTTTGTACTTTACATAAAAGAAGTTGATTGCAAAAAAATCTTGATTTAAATTTTTATTTAAGACACTTTTATAAACAATTAACAAAAACTTAATTTGCTCAATTTTTTATTAAATGTTTAAATTTGGCACTTTCAGTGTCATTGTTCGATTTCACCGGACGTCTGTTTTATATAAATATAATTCCAGCTGTGATTTTTTTTCTCAAAAATAAATAAAGATATGAAACAGTAAATAATAAGTTGTTTAACTGCTTTTGTACTGCAGTGTTTCATAAAAATTGTTTTAGAATTCTACAAAATTTGTAGTAATTCTAAAACCAATAAATTTTGAACTTAAATATTGATCTTTAAATTTTTTTTAAAAGTAGAAATTTTTACCAAATTTAAAATTGAATTTGGAAAAATGAAACCTCTTAATCAACTCTTTGTCTATAATTGGTTTATTTTATTTTTTTTCAGTTCAAAACTAAAAGCTTATAGCAGTTTTAAAAAGTTTTTTACTAGTGCGTTTAACATTATTTTATTAATTAATTGTGTATATTATAGTATCGTCCGTTGTACACTGTATTAAGAAAGTTGTCTCAACAATTTAGAAACTTTACTTGTACTGAAACTTTATATCAATTTGGTTATACTAAATGTTCAATTTTTTTCAGTGTTAAAGGTGGTATTAGACAAAAGAACAATATTAGGGAAAGTAATGACTGCACTCGAGCCTCATGTCGGTGTGTCTGCTAAGTATTTCAAAATATACAAAATGTATTCTGGGCAGCAGGAGTACGAGTGCTCAAGGCTCCGTGAGAATATGGGCACCTACAAGAATGATGAGAGATTAAATATAAAACTTGGGCGTGATCTTCGCAACGGTGAATATAATATTAAGGTTTATCAATTTCTGCCGGACAGTGTGCAGGTGAACATGGTTTTTATCTAAATTAAATTTATTCATTTTTAGAATTTCTATATAAATCCTTAAGAATTTTAAATTTCCTGTAAGCGTCTTTTGATATTCATTAAAAAAAAATTAGTAATATTAATGAAGTCAAGTGATTAGTTTTAACGGAAAACGTAAAGGTTACGGCAGTACCTGCAGTCTGGATAGTCTGGAGGAAAGGCACTTTTAGATTTGTGTACTCTCTACTTATTACAGCCAGTGTCTCCCTGCAGACTTTTCATTCCTTAAAACATTATCACCGAAGTAAAGACACATGCGTTTGTTTATATATAGCCTGGATTAAAGATGAATAAAATTAAGTAATTTTGTTACTGTAATGTGATAGTTATATTGCATTAGGTGTTATATTGTGTTTTTAAGTGTATTAAAAAAAAACATATACTCGTACATGTGTTTATTTAGAGTCATTAGGTATATAATTGTACATAGCCTATACAATAAAAATAACTAGTGGTGATAAAAAAAAACTAATTCTTTTAGTATAATAAATAACTTGTTTCACGAATACGTATTTGACGGTAATGTTTGCAGTTTCATACATTTTCTATTAAATCTGTGGTATTAGCTAAAATAACACTCATTATTGTAACATATTTATTTTTATTGTAACACCGGACCACATATTTAAGTAATTAGGATTATGACCTATTCTTCCCGTCAGTGGTCTATCCACTCACCTCGTAAAGGCTACCGCGGTTTCGAAACTCGTATCGTTTCATCTTCAGGCCGTGATACAAAATGTTAAATCCCTCTGTCAATGTCGTCACAAAGTCAAACAAAACATTAAAGCTACTCACGCGACTCATATGTCGTTACATTCTGGACATGTAACGATGTACGAGTTGCATGTGTAGCTTGGCCAAGCCGAATTTCATCGTGTAATTGTGCTCAGTGTTTGTGATGTATGTTTTAATGTTTAGTTTGACTTTGTGACGACCTCGACAGAGGGATTTAACATTTTGTATAATGGCCTGAAGATGAAACAATAGTTTTGAAACCGCCTTTACTAGGTGAGTGGATAGACCACTGACGGGAAGAATAGGTCATAATCTTAAAAATAACACTGTAAACAACATTGTAGATTAACTGCAGAGAAACCTAGTACTATCACGGATAATCATAAGTGCAGTTTAAATACTGCATATACAGTAGAGTCTCGATTAACTGTCATTCTTAGGACCTTTGGGGTGATGAATGATAGAATAGACGAATAAAAGAATCCGTACTTTCGCCGAATGATTGCTTATAGCACAGAATATTTCATTATTATTATTTTGGAAAATCTATATATTACATACAGTAAAATTTATCCGTTACTTAACCTTTTGACAGGTACTCATGTAACATATGCAAGAGTAAGCATGTGACTGTTACATAATCGATATATACTGAAATATAGGTAGTGCAAGAGTGTTTAACTTCCAGTAGAAACATTCATGTGTCAGAATTTGTTGATACTGTTTGAAGTATTTCTGTCTCGTTCCATTAGATTATAGGATCATTTATTTTTCTATTTCAGTGTTCGCTTAGGGTAACAATTAATATCAGGTGCTATCACTGGTTAATCCGATCAGCCGCTTATACTCAAACCACAATAGTTGGATTCAATTTACATTACTTTTATGGCAGTTATTAGGATGAATATAGCGGGTTTCGTTGCATACTATTTTCAAAACTTTAGATACTTTATCAAAATGCAGCGTTTATATGTCTAAAGATTCTTTTTATAAATAATTATGCTTGAATAGAACTGCAGTGACACACAAGATAAGATTGTATGTACTGATCCAACAGATGAGGATTGTAAACAAAGCATAGTGCAGCTAGCTGCTTTATGGCTGACCAGTAATTTTGTGCACTTATCTGAAAATGTCTGTGCTGTCTGTTGTGTAACAAGTACAGTATGGTAACAGAAATAAATAGGCTCATCACATATCGATAAGATTACTTTGGGAAACATCTAGCCACATCCTAGCCACACTGGAGGCTAGGATTAGTGCACTGAAGCGAACATCTTATCTTGAATTTACAAACAAAGTCAAGGAAGACATAAAAAACAAGCCTTATGAGAATGTATTCGACTTGTATGGGAAGGTCAAGGATCTACAGATGAGGACATCTGTCGCGGTCTTTCGGCTGACAACTGGACACGACTGTCTGAATGAACACCTGAAGAAAATTAAGATACTAAACTATGACAACTGCACATTGTGTGAATGCCCAGACACCATCATGAACAAGGACCACCTCCTGGTATGCAGAAAATTAGATGAAGAGAAGCAGAGAAGAAGAGACCTCCCTGGCCTCTACTGGGAAGCAAGATCAAAGATGACGTGAGCCAGCGGAAGCCATTGGAAAACAACATACCGATAAGATATTGGTTTGTTGATTAGTCGTTCCATAGATTCACAGTGCAACACCAGTTAACATTGCCTAAAGAACAGGCTGACTTAGACATCAGTACTGCATCTGAACTGGGCATCTCAAGGTCATAGGTTCAAGACTTACTGCTGTAGACTGTACCCATTCAGTTAACATCAATTTGTTGTCTTTACTAGTGTTACTGGCATAAAAATAAAGAATCACATTGTCTTAATTTGTATACAGTATAGTTTATACAGACTGCAGCAGATGCAGTGATTGCTGATCATACAGACAGTGTGTGTAGTGTATAGACATTACAATTAGTATAGTCGCATGTACCCACTTGCGAACTATGCTTAAATAAAAATGGCCGATGTTCGTAAAAAAAGTGATTCAAATGTTGAAGAGAAAATTAAAATTAAAAAAAATGAGATAAATTAAATTTAAAATTAGTTTCACAAAGAGAAGGTGCCGTCAAATTGTAATACCTCAGTTACTTTTGATTAAAATTAAGATAAAACTGTGGAAGACGTGTTATTGTTACTAATGTAGTCTAAGCAAGCTCCTTTTAACCGAATCGAGCATTAATACATGAGTTTCAACTAACTGTGATTTAACATTTAATTTTTTTTCAATTCAATACAATACAGTTCATTATTATTATTATTATTTTTTTAAATAAAGCTACAAAAAATGTTTAGTGAAAATTTCAACACATTGTTGTTTAGAGAAACAAAACGGCAAAAAAAAAACAACAAAAATGTTGCCATTGAAATAAAATATTGCTTTTGTTTTATTTGGGAGAGACTTTGGAAATGTAATTTGATACAAGCAATTTTCTTTTAAACAAGCTAAAAACTAATTATTTGATTTAAAAAAACATTTAAAAGTTTGTAAAGAATCAGTTGAGAAATAATCAAAATCAATAGTAGAAAATCAAAAAGCTTGTACCTCTTCATGAGACACCCTGTATTTATAAAACTTATTTCTTAAATTTATCTATTTAGTGTAATTTACTGAACTTCATGATTTCAGCCCTTTAAATTCCTCTTCGACTGGATCATAGCCACAAACGTTACCGTTGGTAATACAAAAAAAGAAATTGTAGAAGAAATGAACAGAAAATTTAATGTGAAAATTCCATTAGACAGGTATTTCATAACATTTTAATTTAATTTTACACTGTTTATATTTCAGTAGATATTTGATTGAGAACTATATACTAAAACAATTTAAAGGGCGGGGTAGAGAGGGAGAGTGAGTAAGGGGCGGGAAGAGAGAGAGGATTTTAGTTTTTATTCAATAAACTATATTATGTTAAAAATGAATATTAAGTTTTTTCTGATGCAGTGAACAAATTATGGAACACTTGAAATGTTTTGAATTGAGAACTATTTTAATGATTTTAAACATGTACAGCATGTAAACTGTTGTAGTATCAAAAATCTTGATAAATAGTATCAAAAACACTGTATAAATATAAGTGTTATGGTGGGGGGGGGGTTAATGTTCCTTTAAATTGCTGATTTTGTACCATAACTGCTTTTTCAGTAATACTATTTCAACCGAGGTTTCATGTTTACAGCATTTGTTTATGAATAATAAAAAATTATCTTTATGTATTTCATTTTTTATATAGAACTACTTATATTTGACTATGAGGGGGAATCCAAAGAACTAAAATAATTGTTTTTATTAGTTTTGTTTTGCTTAATGTGTATTACACCCATCATCAAAGGCTTGTTTGTGTTAACTCAGCACAGTGTTTATTTCTGTAGCACAGCAGAATGTTATCTCTGTAAACACATCTGCTTAAAAATAATAACAAAATGGAAAGGTTTTGTTTTGAAAACATTACAATATGTTGTTCAGCCCTTTATCTGAAACCTAAACTGTTATGCAGGTCACTTTTCATTCCAAGATTTAGACTGTTGTCTGATATGGCCATTATCCAGGTCGCCTATTAGCCGGGGTACCACTGTATTTGAAAATTAATATTGTAAAATGAAATCAGACTATATAGTTAATTTTTAAGATTAATATTTAAAATCCATTAACCAACTGTTAGGATTTAGAAAAATATTAATTTTTAGTTACTAGTCTTAAATATTATAATGAGGACACAGCCAAAGAATGAACACTGTTGACAAAGACATAGGCAAATTAAGAAAATGTTGACATACTGCCTGTTGCAATAAGCAACAAGGTATGTAGAACAGCAGTTGAAATAAAAGCTTGGGGAAGAAGTAGGTCGGGGACAGTCGATTCTGAGGGGACCGGAACGTCTATATATTCCGGGTGACTGTCGATTCTGTGAAGACCCGAAGGCTGTACATCGAGACACACTACGAAAGAGCATTCCAGCTAGGCGGTGCTGAGAAGTAGCGAATCGGCAGTAAAAGTAAGTAGACAAAAATTGGCGTACACTTCTTCCCCTTTTACTTTTGGTTTGAATAAATTAGCATATATTTTGGGGAACATTTTGAAGAATAAGACAGTAGTGTTCATTCTTGGGGTTGTCATCAACCATAGTTGTAACTGTAACACGATAAATGTAATGTAATACATCTCAATGTATTAAAGGTATTTTTTTGATGAACCACTGATAGTTTGAATTGTTTGAAGGACCCGAGCAGTCGAGGACCCCGAACCCCTAACACAACATTGACTCAGATTGTACTGCAATTATGCAATTATGTGACATGCAAAACATATACAAGCCAAGAGTAAATAATTTTTTACTTAATACTTTATTTTATGTAAACATGTTAAGACACATCATCACAAACCCAAACTCTAAAAAGGTTAGAACACCTTATACAAACATTTGAGTGAGACTAAAATTTATGTAACTTATTCACTGCTTTTTTGAACCTCATATCTTAATTTTTTATTTTAATGATTGTATTATTTTTAAAATACGCATTTAATGTAAATTACAGTACCTGATTTCTAATATTTAATCATGTTTTAGATGTCGATTAAGAAAGAAAAATTGGAAGAACCCGGTGAAAGTATTATTAGATTCTCAGAAGTGGGTGGAAGACATACCAGTTACTATGACTTACGATATAGCTCTTCAAGAATTGTCAGAACCTGAAGTAGTTACATCGAGCAATCAGTTGTTGTTATTTGCCAAGAGGTGGCATCCCTCCACAATGACACTATCACCTTTTGAAGAAGTTTTATTAGATGGTCTGACTGTTGCAGAACTTAAACAAAAAGTAAGTGTCACATCATTTATTTATTTGTAGATAATTTCAATTCAGTAGTGAATGGTGTTTTATTTAATTACAAAACACACCGACTTGATCAGGATGAAACTAACTTTCACTTGTTTTTAAGTTCAAAGTATTTTCCTTCTTTGTCATACCATATAGTGTTATTTCATCACCAGGTTAATTCAGTGACTGTTTCAAACAGCATTTTAATATTTCATCTAGCTTAGATATACCAGTTCACATTTTCTTGATTGTGTTCTTTTTCATTGCTTGAACACAACAGTGATATTTTGGAGTGAACTAATTGCGGAATGTTAGGTCATAGTTCCACTCAAAAATTCTGTTATTATTTAAACCAACAATGTAATCACATTTGAAGCTATTCTATTCTATTATTATTATTATTATTATTATTTACGTAACCAACAGCATAATTGTATATGAACCTGCTCTGTTATTATTATTACTTAGCCAACAGCATAGTCATATATGAAACTATTCTATTATTTAGCCAACAGCATAATCATATGTGAATCTATTTTATTATTATTTAAACCAACACTTAATCGTAAAATTTTGTTCAATTTTTTTTTATATACTTTCATTTTTCGTGACGGCGATGATAACCTGAACGGTTTTTCGCCGGAAAAAAAAAAACTTAATCGCATGTGAAGCTATTCTATTATTATTAAGCCAACAGCATATAATCATATGTGAAACTATTCTGTTATTATTTAAACCAACGGTGTTATCACATATGAAGCCATTCTATTATATTTAGCCAACAGTGAAATTGCATTTGAAGCTATTCTATTATTATTAAGCCAACAGCATATAATCATATGTGAAACTATTCTGTTATTATTTAAACCAACGGTGTTATCACATATGAAGCCATTCTATTATATTTAGCCAACAGTGAAATTGCATTTGAAGCTATTCTATTATTATTAAGCCAACAGCATATAATGATATGTGAAGCTATTCTGTTATTATTTAAACCAACAGTGTTATTATTTAACCAACAGTATAATTGCATTTGAAGCTATTCTTTTATTATTGCCCCACAGGGGGGTGTAGACTAGCTGCACCTATTGAGAGGATTTAGACGTCCCTCGCGGTACCCGAGTCTTAACACACACACTTACGACTTAAACACTTTACACTCACACTTACATTTAGGGAGGCGATAATAGCCTCAATGTGCTTTTCGCCTTAAAATAACAACAACAAAAATCTATTATTATTATTATTTACTTAAGCAAATGCGTAATTGTATGTTAAGCCGTACTATTAATATTACTTGGCCAACAACATATAATCATACGTGAAGCTGTTCTGTTGTTATTTAAACCAACAGCTTAATCGCATGTGGAGCTATTATTATTTAAACCAAAAGCTATTCCAGTAATATTTAAATCACATATGAAGTTATTCTATTATATTTAGCCAACAGCATAATTAATCTGGGTGGTTTCAGTACTCATTTCAAGAATGATGATTTTTTTTCTAATATGTCATTTTGCAGTGAAAATTCACTATGAGTTATCACTATGTTGTTGATAACAGAGTAACAAATCTTGTATTTAAGAAATTGCACTGACCAGCTGGTTCTGTTAAAAGGCAAAGTACCATAAAAAATTTCATATAACCCAGTTCTGTCAACCTAGTGAAGTGGTAGTAGCAGGAAGTTTTCCAAGCTGGAATTTACAAAATGCAGGAGATTTTGTGAGAAATGAAAAACTATGCCAAAGAGTTGTTAATACAGGCGTTTATTAATGCAAAAGTAATGTAGGCTGTCTTAAAAAAAATAAACAAAGCGTACTGCTTACGGTAACAAGTAATTTTAGTAAGTTCAGTTTCAGATAACAAAGTATCACAAAACAAAGTAAATAAAGTTGAACTAGAATCATTTGCATTGTACAATACAAAACATTAAAGATACATCAAAAAATTTAAAGGGTAACTTGTAATTGAGTTAAACTACATAAGCTAAATCATTGTAACAACAAAAATAAAAAAAAAAAATGTGTAATCAATTATTTAACAGTTCAGTAATTAATCAGATAAATTAAAACAAAACGACACAATAATTATTTTTACCGGTATGCTAGTAAAAACTAAGGCCACTATTTTTCATTTGTGTTCATTTTTTTTACAATTTACTGAGTTGCTGTTTGCAACCCATACTGTCAGCTGTCTCGTGTCGCGGTGCTGCCACTCCGGAAACACTACGTTCTTGTATTTTACCTCACTTTACTTATGTTGTACTTATTCAGAAAATATTTGTGTTTGTCCTTTAGTTGTCAGAAAGAAGTGGTATCCCGATTGAGAATGTGGAATTTGCCAAAGGTTCAGGCAGTTTTCCTTGCGCTTTGTCCGTGTTGTGTATGCAGACAAATCTGGAATGGAACGTGAATGCAGAAACACTTGATGGATGGCATCCTCATATTTCAGAAGATGGTCACGTAATATATTACAGGTGTGATACCATAACAAGATCTAAATTTAAGTGTTCATCGTGTTAATTAACGAAACTTATTACAGTTTTGGTGAGGTACAACAGCAATGAACTTTTATTTTTGGGAATGTCCAAAAACAAAATTTTGGACATTCTATATTAATTAATAAATATCATTAAACCTTATTTTGATCTGAGACTCGCAAAATTAAATAATTTTCTTAAAAACTTTTTTAAAACAGTAACCTATAATTTAAAATATATATTAACATGCGTATTTGGATATGGCTATGATAAGTAAGGACTGGATCGAAACCCCCTCCCTGAGAGATAACGTTCTGATTTTCTTTTTTATGTATATATATATATATATATATATATATATATATATATATATATATATATATACCACTGAGCTAAAAAGCCCTGGCAAAATAAAGTTAAAAGATTGTAATTACTTTTGAGAGTGTAATAAAAAAAAAGTAATATAATAACATTCCAAAGACAAATCTTATCAGGGAAACATTAACTAATACATTCTCCAAGTTCAATTCATGGGAGAACTTTCCACCCCTTTTGAGATTAAAACAGGGGTCCGACAAGGAGATGAACTCTCTCCATTATTATGTAATTGTGCTCTAGAAAAAGTAGTTAGAGAGTGGAACGTAAATACGCATAGTGGAATCAGACTAGGAACTAAGAACAAAGGCATTAAGGTAAATTTTTGGCTTTTGCTGATGACATGGCCTTATTAGCTGAGACATTGGAAGAAGCTAAGGAACAGACTCTTGAACTCCAGAAGCAAGCGTTAAAAATGGGTCTCAAAGTTTCATTTGAAAAGACTAAAATATTGACAAACATCCAAAAACCACCAAAAAAGCTTCAAGTGGAAGAATACATTGAGACAGTCAAAGAATTCAAATATCTTGGGGAATGGATCAGCTGGAATGCCCTAGAGAAAAAAGCTATGGAATCTAGGAGAGAAATAAAGTTGAATTAGCCTTTCAAGTTACCAAGGACACATACAACAAGAAGTCCCTCTCCTGGAATACAAAGATAAGGCATTATCATACGGTAATTAAACCAGAAGCCTTATATGCAGCTGAAACATTACCTCTCACAACCCAGGGCCCACTTGAAAGGCTGGAGATCAAAGAAAGAAAGATATTACGAAAAATCTTAGGCCCCAAATTACTACTTTCGCAGTAGAAGAGCCAAACCACTTTGGTTTAGAGAAACGGAGAAAGACATAACAGAACTTCAGATCACTGACACTATGCTCATGGACAGAACAGCCAAAACAACAACCAAGGACAAGAAGCAACGGTTCCAAGGCAAAGTCAAATCCAAGCGAACGATCCAAATCTCTGACGAAGAAAGAAAAGGAAGATCACAACGAATGAAGCAATACTGGGCTACGTGGAAGGCACAGAACATTAAAAAGTGATTGATTTAGTGTACCCCAAAGTTGGGTAAAACAAATAAAGAGAACATTCCAAAGAATCAGGAATTTAAAGTTTGTCATAACTTTTATTGATTTTAAAAAGGCTTATGACTCCATCAATAGGAATGTGTTAACATTCTAAGAGAACTGGGACTGGACAGTAAAACCACAAAATTGATAAAAGCCACATTAACAGACACCACTTCCAGGATTACATTCATGGGAGAACTTTCTGAACACGTTTGAAATTAGAACAGGAGTAAGGCAGGGAGATGGTTTGTCGCCTTTATTGTTCAACTGTGCGTTGGAGAAGATTGTCAGAGAATGGAGGAAGGCAGTTAACACCAGAGGGCTAAGTCTCAGAACAAAGAACCAAGGAATAACAATAGATTGCTGATGATATGGCGCTAATCACAGACATGATAGAACATGCACAAGAACAAATAATGGAACTCCAGAGACAAGCGGCTAAAGTTGGACTACGGATTGCGTTTGAGAAGACCCAATACATGACAAACATCAAGAGCGCCCCTAGCTGTCTCAAGATAAACACGAATACAATAGCCAAAACCGACAGTTTTAAATATCTGGGAGAGTGGATAACACAAAACAATAGCGATAAAATAGCACTAGAAAACAGATTACTCAAACTGGAAAAAGCGTACTTTTTCACGAAAAACATATACAACAAAAACTCCCTATCCTGGAACACTAAACTAAGGCACTACCAAACGGTAGTTAGACCAGCAGTCCTCTACGTGGTGGAAACACTTAAACTGCAAACAGCTCAGGACGTAGAGAAAATAGGAAAGATGGAGAGAAGGATTTTATGGAAAATATTGGGTCCAAAGAGTAACACAGGGTTAGAATATAAACAGAGGTCAAATGGAGAGCTTTATTACAAAATAGAAAAAATAACAGACGTATTCAGGAAAAGAAGACTTCAATTCTATGGACACATATACAGAATGGAGAACACCCGACTAACTAAACAGATCTTCACAATATTAAACAAGCACAGGAACAAGATAACCTGGTTCACAGAGATAGACAAGGACCTGGCAAACAGCGCAATAGACTCAGAAATTATAGGAGAAGAGCAATATTCAGAAGTACAATACGGCAACTTGAGTTGCGGGAGAGTAAAAGATCCACGTGCAGGAGAGGAAGAGAGTGGACGCAAGAGGACAGAGAAAACCACTCAAGGAAAATGAACACGAATTTGCCTTGTAGTACAAATTTGTTAAATTCGAAAAGAACTTCAAGCATGGGCTAAGAAGTTGATTAAGCGTGCCCTCTAAATGGGCTATTCGATAAAAAAAAAAAAACATTCCAAAGTTTAGTAGCTGTAGGATAGACAATTTTCCAAAGACAGTGAATGATAGACTAGAATTAGTGAATGTATTAATAAATACTGTACAACGCCGTCGAAGACTGGTCCTTTTTTTAAATAGGTGAACGACTTTTAAAAATAATTGAACAATTCATTTCATTATGTTGTTGCTGAATAGAATTTAATGTTAAGCTGAGTAATTCAGTGTTCTGTAATATGTAAGTTATAATTTCCATTTATTTTAATTTCATGGATTATTTGATAAAATAGAGTGATTTCTTGATTTTTTTTTAAATAAATATCAGTTTTCGAAAGTGGACGGTCATTATCATCAGTAAATTTATTGTAATTGTATAGAAAGTAGAGTTGAGTAAATACAACAACCAATTGACTAAGCTATGGAAATCATTAAACAACGCTTTAGGGAGATTGTACCGTATTGCTACGAGGTACGTCCAGAAAGTAAGTTTCGTTTGGTAATAAAATTAAATTGTGTACAGATACAGAAAAATTATTTATTGCACAAAATTCTACAACTCTTAAACTACTTTTCCACATAACTGCCGAAATTTTGCAGGCATTTGTCATAGCGTGGCACAAGTTTTTGTACACCTTCTTCATAGAAGTTTGCCGCCTGTATCTTCAACCAGTTGGAAACATTTTCTTTCAGCTCTTCATCATTGTTGAAGTGTTGACCGCCAAGGAAAGACTTGAGATGTAAGAACAAATGAAAGTCGCTAGGAGCGAGGTCAGGGCTGTACGGAGGATGGTCAAACACGTCCCAGCCAAATCCATGTAGGAGGTTTTTCGTCACATTTGCAGTGTGTGGTCGTGTGTTGTCGTGAAGAAAAACAACTCCTTTTGACAGAAATCCTCGGCGCTTATTCTGTATTGCGCGGCGCAATTTCCTAAGTGTCTAGCAATAAACATCTGCTTTGATTGTTTGACCATGCAGTAAGAAATCAATGAGTAAGATGCCTTTCCAGTCCCAGAACACTGTGCACATAATTTTTCGAGAAGTCAAGATTTGTTTCGGCTTAACCTTTGCTGGGGATGAAGTGTTTGACCATCCTCCGTACAGCCCTGACCTCGCTCCTAGCGACTCATCTGTTCTTACATCTCAAGTGTTTCCTTGGCGGACAACACTTCAACAATGACGAAGAGCTGAAAGAAAATGTTTTCAACTGGTTGAAGATACAGGCGGAAAACTTCTATGAAGAAGGTATACAAAAACTTGTGCCATGCTATGACAAATGCCTGCAAAATTTCGGCAGTTATGTGGAAAAGTAGTTTAAGAGTTGTAGAATTTTATGCAATAAATAATTTTTCTGTATCTGTACACAACTTAATTTTATTACCAAACGGAACTTACTTTCTGGACGTACCTCGTATTTTCCCATTAGTCTTTACTGCTTTTAACCGTGATTAAGAAAAAGTTGAACCGAATTGCAATTTTATAAAAAAGAATTATTTTATGTTGCTATTTATTGATTAATTTTCAAAAGTATATTAACTGCTACGTTACATTTGATTTTCAGGGATAGCAAAGAAGAATTGAAGATTTTAACAACCGAGGATCTTAACGAACTTAACAAGAAAGAAGCAGCACGCCTAAACAGTCCTAGTAGTACAGTCAGTACGTATCTGCCTCGTAGAGAACGTCCTCTCAAGATTTACTTGGACCAAACACCGCGAAGACCTAAAGTTACTATTGAACCGGATATTGACTGAGAGTTGAACGCAAACACTCACTTGATCTCTTTAAATTTACTTAGCCTACCAGTGAACCATTTCTCTTGTCTGTAATGCCATCCGGAGGTTGCAGAAAGGCTTCTGTGTATTTATGTAATTAAATTATTAATTTAACAATAATTTATCAAAGTTAACTTGTAAAATATTAAAAAAATATACATTTATTTCTTACTCTATTTAAGAAGTATGTTATTATTCCCCCAGTTGTACAATGTGATTTAAAACAATTTATTTTAATTGTTTGTATTGTTTTTGTATAAAATAATAAATGTATTTAAAATTAATAATTAGTAACATTTGAATGCAATAATTTTTGTGTGTCTATAATTAAACCAGTTTAAATAAAATGCTATTTTCTAAAAATGCATTCAAATGTTTTATAGAAATAAATACAAATATTACTCTGCCTTGATTATTTATTATTATTTTGTTGTTTAGCATTTCTTGTGGAATTTAAACACTAATTAATTTAGATTTTTTAAAAATTTAATTCAGAAAAATGTGTAGGTATATCTTAATTTAAATGTTTTACTAAGCTTTGTTACCACAATACTGTGATATGAAAAAATGAATACCAAGTTTTTTATTATAATTAATTTATAAGGAAACAAAATTTTATTTTGTATCTTCAAAATATTTTATCTGCATTGTTCCCTTATCCGAGCGGCGCACCCCTAAAAAGTTGCACAAAAAATCGACGACCCCTCATCACTATTCTGACTGAGACCTGTCAGGATCGATTCTTTATATTTTTCATAATAAAAAACCTAAACAACAATTTTTGATTCGAGTCGCAAGTAATTTGTTAACAAATATACTGCAAAATTAGAAAATATTTAAAAACGGGTCTGCAAATAATTTTTTACAGTTAATTGGGCAAAAATAAACACTTTTTGTCTCTTGGCATTTTTTCGAAAAACACATCCTTTTTGAGTTATGGGTGATTTAGGGGCAAAAAAAAATTGTCAACTTTAAAATCAGAATCTACTGAACCGATTTGAGCTTACAACCTCGCATCTTTACTTATACTTTAATTTAGTATTTTCTGTAAATGGCGCCCGTATAATCTTACGACTAATATTTGCATTTGAATTTTTATTATTTTTAAGACTGAACACAAGGCCATTAACCCTAGAACTGGTGAGATCCGTATTTTACGACTCATTTGTCCCTTTCTCAACTGGCAGCATCCAATTGTGGCTAATTAGACAGCTGCTACAGGATCGATTATTTATGGCACTTCTCATTGTTTAACTAGAGTAAAATTTATACTAATCCATTTACGACATTTCAAGCTTTCTTTTGATGGTAAAACCATCCAATAAGAATTTCTATTTTTAAATCTATACAGGCCTAAAGTTTGTGTTTCAACTGTAGGTTGTCAGCCAAGCCTCACCTCTCTTTTGTTTGTTTGCCAGTTTATTTTTGTCTCTTTAGGTATAAATAACTTACAAAATGGATCATAATTTGAATTTTTGATATTTTTGAACTAATAATGGAAAATAATGATTTTTGTGATAGTGCTAATGATGTTTCTATTGAAGGTTTTGAACCCACAGGGGGTGCAGACTAGATTGAGAGGATTTAAACATCCCTCGTGGTACCCACTTACAGCTTCAACAGTTTACACTCACATTTACATTTAGGGAGGCAATAATAGCCTCAATGTGCTTTTTACCTTAAAATAAAAAAAAATTATTAACTTGTAAACAGTGTACTTTTTCAATTTTTTCAAAGCTTTTAGTGAAAATTTGTAGATATAAGTAAATATTTCTTAATTGACAACTAAATATTGCATAATTATATTTGTGTTTTTAAAAAAAAGAAGTTTTCTTGCTGTTTATTACTGATGGAAAATGAAAAACAATTTCCTGTTATACTATCTCTTTATTGCATATATGTAGACATACATAGACAGGCATATAGTAACTTTTCCTTTTTAGAACATTGCTTTAGTATATGCTCTGAAAAATGCGTAAATTCAGAAGCTGTACCTGATAACACAGAAGTATTAAGCTATGATGCTGAAGAACAAACGGAAAAAGTTATCTTGTAATTATGTATTTATTTATTATTATTTCATTTATTTATTAATTATAATTGATGTATTACATTAAATAAATTCACTTTATATATACTTAAATAAAATATTCGGCTCTTTCCTTTTTAAATCGAAAACTGATGTTTTCATCAAAAAAAAACCCGTTCTGACCCCTTAATGACCACGTGGTTAGTGGTCATCATTTCATAATCATTGAATAGTAAGGGACATTTTATATAAAGCTTTTTTCAATATCTCGCAATCCAATCAAGATATAAAGTTTTTATTAACTTCATCCCCCCTCCATAGTCTTCCAAATACGTATCTCACCAGTTCTAGGGTTAATATCCTCGTGGTCAGTCTTAAAAATAGTAAAAATTCAATTGCAAATATTAGTCGGAAAATTATACGGAGAGGGGGCATTTACAAGAAATACTAAAAGTATAAGTGATTAGGAACATTTTACGAGTTTGTAAGCTCAAATCGGTTCAGTAGATTCTGAGATATGAATTTTTATAGTTAACAGTTTTTTACCATTTTTTGCCCTTAAATCGCCCAAAAAAGATCCGTTTTTCGAAAAAATGCCGAGACAAAAAGTGTTTATTTTTGCCCAGTTAACCTTAAATAATTATTTGCGGACCCATTTTAAAATATTTTCTAATTTTGCAATATATTTGTTAATAACAAATTACTTGCCACTCGAATCAAAAAATGTTGTTTAGGTTTTTTATTAGGAAAAATATAAAGAATCGATCCCAACAGGTCTCGGTAGAATAGTGATGAGGGGTCAAATCGATTTTTTGTGCATCTTTTTAGGGGTGCACCGTTTGAATACCTAGCTTTAGAAAGTACACTTTTGGTAATGAATATCTTTCTGGCTAGTAAATAATGTAGTTTGTTTATACTTTATTTATTTAATGGCTATTTGTGTTAATGACACGTATTTAGATTAATTAAATATAATTTAAACATTTAAAAGAGATAAATTTTTATGTATAAAAACATTTTCGATTTTATTTTACTTATTTTTCAAAATGACATTTATAATGTGTCTGCTTAGTAATTATACAGTGTCATTTCAGAATTGCTACCAAGTTAGACTGCAAATTAGTATCATAAGGGTTATGTAATTATATTTAAAAAATTTATAGCCTTTAAATTAATTAGGGCTATATCAATTCTTGGTACCGATTCTCTCGCCACCATTCTTAATATTTTATATTATGTAATTAGTATTAAGTACAAATATTTGTGGAACATGTTTGGTAGTGAAATATTGTAATAATAACATAAGAAAAAAGTAAAAAGTATGACAGAAACTAGGTTTTTAAAATTTATTAAATATAAGTTAAAATGTGAAATAGCTATACTCATATATACAGTCTTAATAAATATCTAAATTTTCTTTTATTCAACAAACATAGAAATTGCAAACATTAGGGATCATGTACAAGCACTTAACCTTTTCCATTTACCCTTTGGGTAGGACAACAGTGAGGTTCCCTTTCATTATTAACATGTTGGTCCATGCATATTCAATTTATTTTTTGTCACAACTGTGTCAGGAATGATTCTAATTCTAATTAGAAACTACTTTCCTACGATGATTTGTTTACAGTACGTTGTGTACAAATGTTTTCTTCCAAGTACCAATATTAAGAAATGATTTTTCAGTTATAATTTGTACCAAGAATTGCATGAACTCCTCACCGACACCATACCTAAAATTAATTTTAAATACAACTTGTGTGTTAATATCTTTCTTGTATCTTGAGTATTTGTAATAAAAGCTGTAATTTTATGAAGTATAAAATACCCATTGATTTTTAACAACAAAATTTATTTTCATCAAAAGTTTATTTTCAAATAAAATTGTTATACAAAAAAATATGGAAAATATAATTACCATTTAATTTTATGTATGCCTATGTAGTTTTTACATTTTAACTTAAACAAATTCTCTTTCAAATGCTTCCTTTTATACGAGGGCTACCCAGAAAGTCGGTTACATTTTGGTATAAAAAAAAATGAAGTACAAGAAAAAAATTTATTATATACATTTGAAAGTGGCACTAAAATACTATTTTTTTACATAGTCGCCATATACATTTAGACACTTATCATAGCAGTGAACCAGTTTTGAAATTCCAGTGTCGTAGAATTCTGGCTCCTGAGACTTCAGCCAGGTTGTCACGCCCTTCTGCAGTTTTGTGTCATCATCAAAACACTGCGTCGCAAGCCAGGTCTTCATTGCAGGAAACAGGTGATAATCTCTGGGAGCAAGATCCGGACTGTAAGGTGGATGTGGAAAAACCTCCCACTTGAAAATATCCAGGACTTCTTGAGTTCGATTGGCTGTGTGTGGTCGGGCATTGTCATGCAGAAACAGAATTTTTGAACTCAACTTTCCTCCACGCTTGTTTTGAATTGATCTTAAATTTTCCAAGGTTTCACTATACCTTGCAGAGTTTATTGTCGTGCCACGTTCTAAAAAATCAACAAGAACAACTCATTTCCTGTCCCAAAAAAAAGTCGCCATGATCTTTCTTGCAAGACAACGTTTGCATGCATTTCCTTGGTTTTTGGGAGGAATTTGTAACATGTTTCACCCAAGTCTCGTCTCCTGTAACGATTCAATTGAGTAGTGAGTCACCATCCTTTTTGTAACTGTCCAAAAATGTCAATGAAGCAGCTATATGCTGATTTTTATGGGTTTCAGTCAAGATTTTCAGTACCTATCTTGCACAAAATTTGTGGTAACCTAACTTTTGTGTAACAATTTTTAGCAGCAAACTTTTTGAAATTTGTGGAAAACTAAGCGATAGCTTTGTTATTGTGAACCAACGGTCTTCTTTAATTTTCTCATCGACTATAGAGACAATTTCATCGGTCACAATGCTTGGCCGTCCACTTTTTTCTTCGTAGTGAACAATAGTTTGTCCATTATTAAACCTAATGCACCATTGACGCACTCCGCCTTCAGTGATCACATCGTTCCCATAAACTTCACAGAGTTGGCGATAAATCTCAATTGGTTTATTGTTCTTAACCAACAAAAACCATATCACCGACCGCACTTCACAGATCGTGGTATTTTCAATAGCGGCGCACACTTCAAACTAGTATTGTATGGGAACGAGGAGCAACAGTAACTTCTCGTTATCACAGCTGGATAGCCACTGAACAGACGAACGCTCTGACACCAAGATGGCCCCTAGTTTCTGCAGAGCAAAACGTAACCGACTTTGTGGATAGCCCTCATAGATTCAATGTATTTGTATTACAGTTTTAAGTGCAGAAGTGAATATATATTTAGTGAACTATTTCTTTTTTCAAAATAAGAAAATTAATGGTTGTTTATGAATGAATAACAAAAAAAAAAAAAAAAATGCTTTCAGATCTGTTTACTGGTTTGGTGTGTTTTACATTCATACAATAAATTACAGATCTAATCTACAAACAGTGGGATTTCCAACCAACTTTGGCCATTCTAAACAAACGATTCAGGGCAACTATCACACATGCACATAACTGCAATTGGACCACTGCCATGGCTAGAAATGTAGGTGGATCTTGTTGCATCCTCAAATTACTGCAATGTTTGGTAATGTTATTTGCATAATGTAATACATGAATAATATTTACCAACTGAATATGTTACCAGATTAGATCCATTGTCTCTGGTTGAAAAGTTTCATTATTTAAATATGAAAATATAAAAAAAAATTAAAATAAATACCATAAACCCTTATAAATGCTCCTAAGTTTATAGACAATACTATTCTAGGAAATATGTCCGGCAAAATAATGCACTAAATTACTATTATAGGACACATTCAGAATTCTAGCCGCCTCTGTGGCCTAGTTGATAGCGTACTAGGCTTTCACCCCGAGGACCCAGGTTCGATTCCCGGCCAGGGCTTGGCATTTTCATACGCTATAAATCATCCCATCGTCTGCATTAGCCCAAGTGTGCACAATAGTCGGACGTAAAAAAAAAAAATAATATATATATAAATATATAGACGCCTTGGTGGCCTAGTTGGTAGCGTACTGGGCTTTCACTTTGAGGATCCGGGTTCGATTCCCGGCCAGGGCTTGGCATTTTCATACGCTATAAATCATCCCATCTTCTGTATTAGCCCAAGTGTGCACAACAGTCAGACAATAAAAAAAAAAAAAAAATTCTGCAATACTGTTGCTACAGTATTTTATATACTGTAGGTTATTTCTAATTAAATTACACGTTTCTTTGTATAGACATTTTTTTATTTCTTGAATTTGTAATAATGAATTTATAACTTCATAATTCCTACAATGGATGCTGGAAAAATATGAGACTACAGATTGAAGCCAGGTTTTTTTTATTAAAATAAGTTCTAGTGCCAAATTTGGCACCTTGGCTGTGCTAGCCTATCAAATATTACAAATATATAATATAATCAAAACATATTTATACATGTTCATAAAGACAGATTGTAAATTCCTGAGAACCAAAATGTTTGGAATTCCTGATAGAAGAAGAAGCTTTTTGATGGCACAGCCTTTAGTACAGATATTTATAACACATAAATATCACAGTTTTAGACATGTGAGTCATTTAGGTAGAATGCTAGTTTTGACATCAGTCGCCTTAATCCATTGTGGTCAGTTGAATGTCACTTGGATCTTCCTTTCAGTTCAGAAGACATTGTACTTTTCCTATGTAGTGTTGTGTCATCTCAGTTTGGATGGGGCACATGCAATGGCTCTTACTAATTCCTGCTACAGCTGGACTATCCTTCCTGTAGTGTCCCTGTGTTCCACTAATGTTTATTTTTTCTTATAAATTCTAGATAGACAATATATTTGGGACATGCTGCAATCTGTTGGTGAATAACTGAACTAATTGAAAAAATTGACTCATATTTTGAGATTGTATATACAACACTTATGGCTTTATTTATTTGTCTAGTCAGTCATTCACTGTCTACATTTAAAAGATTTAGATATTACTATTATAAAGCATTTGTTAATTTTATTAAAATTTAACTTAATTAGTTCATTAGATTAGCTTATTTTCGCATTTTGCAATTTTCAACAAGTATTTATTGTTATGCATAGAGGAGCTATATTTCTACAACAATTGCTTATGTTTTTTGTAACTTTATACTGAAGGGTTTTAAATGTACTTTTACAAACAAGTTTATTATTAAAAAGTATTAGTAGTATATTAGTCTATGACTGAAATCTGAATTATACTTTTAAATTAATTTAATTTAATTATCATATTAGGTTGCCATTTCGCGTTTTAACTCTTTAGTAATAATTAATAATAATATTTTTATAAAATTATACTTACTTTGTAAAAAAAGTTAACACATTTCTCATTTATTTATATCAATAAAAATATTTTTTTAAGAATAATGAAAATTATACATTAAAAAATTATGTATTTAAAAACTATAAAGTTCTGTATCAGTAAACATTCAGTGCCAAAAATATTAATTGCAAAATTTAATCCAAAATTTATTGTATTCATGGATAAAAGTTATTGATTTGAAAGATTAAATCTGAACATGTGTGATTTAATTCTGAACATTAGGTGTCAGCAAGGTCTGACACATGACAAACCTAACGGCAAAACAATGAAAGCCACACATAGTGTCCTACCTGAGTTGTGTTACGCTGCAGTAAATATTTATCCAATCTGATTTGAAAATCATCAATAGAAACACATAGGGGCCTTCCAAGCACAAAGAGGCAATGCAATTAACCAGAGTAGCCAAAACTGAACTGTTTTACAGTTCTGTAGTTGTTTGCTGGCATTCCATATTTGAATTAATTTACGAGGGTTGATCAAATATAAACGAGACTGATTTTTTAAAAAATTTATTGCTTACTTACAAATTATTTTTGATACAACTTATTTTTCTACATAGTCTCCCCATACGAGTAACACATTTTTCCCACGGATTGGAAGTTTTTAATTCCATCTTCGTAAAAAGTTCTCGGCGTTCATTGAGCCATTGAGTACGAAGGTCTCCACCGCAGAATCGTCTTCAAACGCTGGCCTCCAAGCACCTCTTTGAGTGGCCCAAACAGGTGATAGTCGCAGGGTGATAAGTCTGGACTGTATGGGGAATGTTCCATTGGTTCCCAGCCAATTTGATCGAGTTTAAGCCTCGTAGCGTTAAGCGAATGTGGTCGGGCATTATCGTGAAGAAGAATGGCGTTTTCGCCGGTTTAGATTTCCTTTTCCTCTGAAAAAGACTGTTTTGCGGCCTCTAAAACATCGCAATAATATTGTGCATTTATTGTGCGTCGTTGATGGAGGAAATCGACGAAAGGCGCCTTGATTGTCGAAAAATACAGTGGCCATTACCTTCCCGGCCGACGATCGTGATTTGGCCTTCAGAGGCGCCCTCTCTCCCTCTTCCGCCACTCCATACTTGCCTGTTTCGACTCGGGAGTGTAATGGTGAACCCATGTTTCGTCACAGGTGACAATCCGGTTTAATAATGCCTCACCATCTCGTTCAAATTGGGTCAATAGTCGCTGGCAAATCTCCAAACGATTCCGTTTGTGAACGTCGGTCAAAATTCGTGGAACCCACCTTGCAGATACTTTGCTGAGTTCCAGGTTTGATGTAACGATTTTTTGAACGCTACCATAGCTCAACTGGAGTTCATCTGCAATAAATCGCAGCGATATACGTCTGTCTTCGTCCAGGAGCTTCCGAACAGCATCAATGTTTTCGTCCGTGGACGGAAGTGGTCGGGCGACGATCATGGCTGAGGTTTTCTACTGCTTCCGTCCCTTGGCGAATTCCTTGTGCCAAGCAAAACGCGAGCTCTTGACAGGGTCCTGTCCCCGTATTGAGCCGTCAATCTACAAAAGATTTCAGTCGGATTGACCCCTCTTTGGCCAAAAACTTAATAATAATTCTCTGCTCCACTAAGCGTGCACTTCACTCTCACTCATTGTATAGTTTTATACTGAAGGGTCCGAACGGAAATGTTGCCCGTCTACGCCCGTCCCAAACCTCCCAGGCTACCTGAAACCCCACCCTTTAGAGTTCAATGTCCAACGGAAAAGTTTTTAGAAAGTCAGTCTCGTTTATATTTGATCAACCCTCATATTTTGTTAAATAAATGCTGACTTATCTAGTGCTAAGCTATGTTTCGTTTGACTTGTCTAGTGCTATAAGCTATGTTTCGTTTAATCTTACATTATATTTTGAGTTCAGTAGCATTGTAAATAATTATAATTTTCTTTCATTTAAATTAAAAATTCAAAATATATTAATGCAAACAACGATTTTGAACAAAAGTTGAAATTAATAGCATTGGGCCTCCAAGACCAGAGCTGAAAATAAAAGTTTTAAAGTTTTTAAAAATCAATTCGAAAGTGTGAAGTTAAAAATAAGTTATTTTGTTCTGCACATTAGTCATGAGAATAAGCGACCATTACGGGTCATGGCCTGAACCATTACGGATGGGTGTTACTGACTTAAAAAAATCAATATGTTTAAACTAGGAGTATTTCATTAAAAATTTTCACATTTTTGTAATTTTTGTGTTACATGTATGCTAGAGCCTTCCATATTGTTCAGGCCACAAACCGCCATTGGCTTCAAATGTAAAAAATGATAAGGCAGCAGTGGTGGAGCATTATGTACCTCCACAGGTGAATGTAATGTTAATTTTTCTACAGTAAATCTTATTTTGTTAAGTAGAAATTACTAACTATGTAAGTGTTTGCAATATTTGTATAAATAATATGCAAATATAATGGATTTAGTTACAAAAAATTACATCTCAAAATTTTCATTAATTTTTTTTTTATTACAACTAAGTCACGTGACTTATCAAGTAATATTTCATTCACTAGAGTCAAGTACATGAAGGTATGTCCAAGATCCGATCCATCAGCCAGATCCCCATTTCACTAACACATCAAATCACAAGGCTTAGTCCTTTTCAATCTGAGCTGATCCTGACTGGTCCTTAGGAGCGGCAGTACTTCCACATTAGAATGTTTCGTTGCATGTAATTTAATTTTTTCTACAACGGTAGGAACTCGCAAGTCCCGATGAATATCGTCATGTCGTACATACCATGGAGCATTGCAGATACTTTGCAGTACTTTGTTTTGAAATGTTTGGATCATCATCGCATTTCTTTTCTTGGTACAACCCCACAGCTGGATACCGTATATCCACACAGGCTTTAGAACTTGCTTATATATCAGCAGCTTGTTTTGCAAAGAGAGTTGTGAATGCCTTCCCAACAGCCACTGCAATTTTTAAAAATTGGTGTGACAGAATTTGATCATAAAAGAAGATTCATAATACAAACCATTGTTGCTAAAATGAAAAATCCTCATGCTTTTGTTGTACAAACATGCTTTTGTTGTAGTCTCTGGGAGAAATAGAAGTCCAGGTGTTTATCAGGTCAGCTGTAGGCTAGCGAGGAATGGTAACAGAAATTCTGTTCTTGTTGAGAGTTGGCCAGATTCCTCCTATTTCCCTCCCGAGCAAGTTGTGGTGTCTTGTATCTCCTCAATGTTCTGTCGAACAATGATTTTGATCCTGTATTTATACTCGAAATTATGGCGGCAACCGTAAGTTCTCAGAATTAAATTGTTAAAACTAGAGAACACACCAATCGGAATGAAGCTATGTATATGAAGATGTGTGGTGATGTGCCCGGCAGTAATGCCTGGGCAGAAATGCATTAATGCCTGGCATAGTATTGACTAGAGATACTATTGTACTGTGAACAAGTCGGAAGTGAGTATTGCTTGATGGGAATGAAATAGGTTTCATGGACTTTAGCTGCTTCAAAGCTGGGAGAGAAGTACAGGGATTTTTAGCGTGGTTGTTTAGGTGTCAGTAAGCAGAACTAGGTTGTGTAACTCAATTTCTATGTTGTTTAGGTAATGACAGTTTCATTTTGGTTTTTTGTGAACTGTAATGTTTTTATATTACTATAGAGATCGCAAACTCAGGTGACTGGATAATTTAATATCAAATGGAAAAAATTATGAAATAACCAACATTGTTTTGAAAGTTTGGCAGGATAATATGCGTTCTTTATGCTAGCTCAGTTACTCAGGTCAGTGCTGATATGAGATTTCCCTTTCTTGCCAACATTGATTACCTTACTGTTAGCCTCAATTTATCTTTCACATCAATTTGTAAACAGTGCAGATATCTGTTTGTTACAGAAACTAATTTATTATTGATGGGTTATCTGTACTGCAATGAAGAGAAAGCAATATATCTATGGAACAGACAAACCTTAAACACTTTGCATCTTGCCAATGGTTATTAATAGTATTCCTCTTGGATCTAAGGCCATTGTGAGTTGCCACATCTATGTTTGCACCTCTTGGATCTAAGGCCATTCTGAGTTGCCACATCTATTTTTGCACCTCTTGGATCTAAGGCCATAGTGAGTTGCCACATGTATTTCTGCAACAGCATGAATCATTTCTCACAATATAGTGTAGAGTATAATTGGTGATTGGGGAAAAAGAGATCAGAAAATGTTTTTTGGTTTGTCATGTAAGAAAATTGTTCCATTAATAAACAATGTAGTACATAATAGTAAGGTGTAATTTTTAAATGAAAATACAATTAAAGAGTTTGTTTTGTGATATTTGTGGTCTGCAGTATTTACAGCTGATTAGAAAAAGTTAAAAGTTCTTATTCTGGATGACTGTGTATTCTCCTAGTTCACATTAGATTTGCAACAATAGTTACTTACTGTAAGAGAAAAACCAGTTAATTTTGATAAATGTTATCATTTCACAGTTGTCATTTTGGTTTTTGTGGAATAGGCTAATAAGTGTTACAGGTATTAATTTCTCACATATTAGAAAAAATTTCACTCTTTAAAGTGAAAAAGAAGTAAAAGTTTTTGTATATTATACTCTGAAATTTAGACAAATGATTTGCATTTTTTTGGTGTAATGGATAAACCAAATGTTATGTATTCCTATAGATGTATATAAAATTGTATGAGATGCCTTGGTGGCCTAGTTGATAGTGTACTGGGCTTTCACCCCGAGGACCCAGGTTCGATTCCCGGCCAGGGCTTGGCATTTTCATACGCTATAAATCATCCCATCGTCTGCATGAGCCCAAGTGTGTACAATAGTTGGACGTTAAACACAAAAAAAAAAAAAAAAATATAAAATTGTATCCATTAATTCTTTTTAACTTGTAGGACATCACCTTCTATGGAATCTGTTACACAAAACTGTACATGCATTATATGGATATTGACTCAACATTATGAATGATCTACTAATGTAACGAGGTTATTATAACTGTTAGTATGTTATAACATGTGTCAACAATCCATTGTTTTAATAAGTTGTTAATCTTAAACAAGGGTGTCTTTCCCTTCTTTTATAGAACCTTTTGTAGAAGTAAAAAAATTTGTGAGTATAAAATCGCTTCAACCAAAAAGTATCAGCATTAAATGAATGAATATCTAGGGGTTACAAACACACCGTGACCTTCGTAGGTCTTTCGTGCCTCCCTTCCTATACTCCTGACACACTCAATTACATTATTTTCTCCAGTCCTAGCTTCTTCATGAAGTTTAGGATTTCTAGAGGATTCAGTGTACTAATTCTTCTCTTCTCTCCTGCAGTATCTGCAGGTTGGATCTTCCACTAGGCCAAGATGCCTTGAGGGTACTGTGCCTCATAAGAAAACCCCTCAGCAGTCTTAGCTTATTTTTACTAAGGCCAAACGGATCTCTGCTTCTGTTAAAATTTTTAACGGAGTTTCTTAGTCTGTCTTAAACTGCTTAAACTTACTTGCTTAAACGTGGTCTATAGAAGTCTAACCTTCTAGACTTCATCCTGAAGAAGTTGTCTTCAAGTCTGAAAAGTGGTTTTGGTCCTATATGTTGGATCGGAACTCCTTCCTTGCAGGCTCATCTGCTTTCTCATTTCCCTCTGTCCTAGCATGTCCTGGTATCCAGAAGAGTGCACATTTTTTCTATTTAGCTTTTGAAGGCACTCCCAGACAATTGTCAAGCTGATGGTTGTACAACTCAATGCTTGAATGGCTGTTTGAATGTCAGAAGTCAGAAATAGTGGTGCTGTTTTCCCCATTGTATCGCATGTCAAAACTCCTTTGAACACCGCTATTAATAGTATTCTATTGCCAAAAAGATGTTGGGGTATTTTCTCATTACCTCAAAGTATTTGTTTTTCGGCTCGAGTACTCCGGTTCCAGTTCTCTCAAGTGTTGTACCCATCTGAAAACCACATTGTGGTTGGTATCTTCTAATAGTAAAGTTATGGATGTTGTGTTCCGTCCACTTGTAGTGTTAAGCTCAGTGAGAAAGTGTTTCTCAAAGTTGTACTTTCTGTTGATCGAGTCTCTTGGAAGTTCCCAGCAGGTTACTGGTGTTGTTTCCAGACTAGTTTTTGCTAGTTTGAAATGTGTGCTAAAAAGCAGCTGTCTCCACTATTAAGTGGAGGACTGTGAAGTCTAGAACAACCTCCATTGCTGCCATAGAACACGATCTCATACCTCCTGTTATTCATCTTTGTACTTTAAGTATTGTTATTGTAAAAATTTATGGCATTTTATAAAGTATCATTATCATAAAATGATACTTCTTTTAACTTATGATTATTCTATAACTTCTTTTAAATACAAATATTTGTTAACTTCTTCTTAGACCGGATAATTTCCTTACATTAATTTTAAATGAACTTTTTAATTAGCTTTTGTTATAAATGTGTAAAGAAAATGTAAAAAAATATTAAATAATTTTGTAAAAGTGTGAAAAAATTATGTATCATAGAAAAAATTAGATTGAGCAGCTTTTGTATTATTGTAAATAAGTAAATGTTCCAGTTCACCTGCCTTAAGTATTACACAGATATGCTATGTTTTTAATATATTATGTATTTGTTCTCGCTATGTTACTCCAAAAAGTATATTAAACATAAAATTTTTTATATTTATTGTAGTTCCGATAGGTTTGCAGCAGTCCAATGTGCTTACCGGTAGTAGATTTTGTAAGAATATTTTCTACAGAAAACATTTTTGGAATACGTATATTGTTCCCATTATTAGATAAGGAAAATTTTACACAACTAATTCCTGTAAAATTAAACACACTCTGCAAGGGGGTATTGAAATTGATGCTGCTAAGAAGTACGTAGAAAGCTTGTCTAGTCTAAGATTTATTGATAAGATGAATAATTTTATAATTTTATTAATGTACTGCATTGTAAATTATTATGAATTTAAATTTTATAAAAAGTGTTCATTTTTTTTTTTTTTTTTTTGAAAAAAAGGCTTCTAATAAGACTTTTTTATTGCTTCTGATGAAATTGAAGCAGTTTAAAAGGTTTTATAGTGGGCCGTAACTATAAATGTAAGTAAACAGTTATTACTATATTATATAATATACAGTATTTTTTACTCGTTTATACATTTGAATAGCATTTACAGCTAGCGAGGATGACTTCTTTTTTCTTATTTGTATTTCTTTTTATACATATGAAACATAATAATTGGATCTATTTATTGGCCTAAATTTATAAATTATATATTAACCTACTGCACTTGTCAGTGTTCTGCTCGCAGTTTACTTTGCTGGTGCATACCATTTTACCAGCTTGTTAATCTGTTATGAAGTTACTATTTTACATACACACTAGCTTGCTATTTATATATATTGCTCGTATCATCGCAAACACTGATATTATGTACACTAGTCGACAGTTTATTTTATTCTTATTGGTTGATGTGGCTAAAACACTGGTCAGTCTGGTGTGCACCTTAAGATTCTTAGTTGCTTTACCTTTACTGTTAACATTGAACTTGTCCTCGTTAGTCTGTAATACGGATGTTAAAAAAAAAGTATTTCACTGATTAATCAGATCTGCCGCTTAAATTGATAAAATCACAAAGTACGAGGGTGGTCTGAAAAGTTTCCGACCTAACAAAGATACAAGACATTTTTTCAGATATTTTTTTTATTTTTCAACTTAGTCTCCTTGTACCTCTACACATTTCTCCCAGCGATGCTCCCATCTCTGTAACCCGTCCAAATAGTACTCGGCGTTTTTCTGTGCAAAATAATTGTTCACAAAGGTGATTGCCTCTTCATTTGACGAAAGTCTCTGTCCTCCGAGCGCAATTTTTAGATGAGGGAACAAAAAGAAGTCACTTTGGGCTAGATCTGGTGAGTAAAGTGGATGGTCAAGCAGTTCAAACCATAATTTGTGGATTTTCGCCATGCAACCGCTGAGGCGTGAGACGGTGCGTTGTCTTGATGAAACAGGATTTTCTTTTTCTGCAAATGTGGCCGTTTTTCCGCAAGTTCTGACTTCAGCTTGTCAAGTAATGATGCGTAGTATGCTCCTGTAATGGTTTTTCCTTTTTGAAAATAGTCTATTAAAATAACTCCATGACTATCCCAAAAAACAGTCGCCATCCCTTTCCCAACCGAAAAAACAGTTTTTGCTTTTTTTGGAGCCGGTTCCCCCTTTGCAGTCCACTGTTTGGACTGTATTTTTGTTTCAGGTGTATAATGGTGTATCCAAGTTTCATCTACAGTAATTAATCGGCGCCAAAACTGGGATTTATTGCGCCAACAGAGCATTGGAAATGTTCATTCGAACACGTTTTTGGTCTAATGTGAGCAAACGGGGCACCCCACGCACAGACAGCTTTCTCATGTCTAAATGTTGATTTAATATGTGACAAACACATTCTTTTGACATGTTCATAATGTCTGCTATCTCTCTCACTTTAATTCGGCGGTCACCTAGCACTATTTGGTGAACTTTAGCGATGTTTTCGTCAGTAGTTGCAGTTTTTTGACGTCCCGAAAGTTCATCGTCTCCCAAGCTCTTACGGCCACGTTTAAATTCAGCTGCCCAAAATTTCACTGTGGTAAATGATGGTGCAGAGTCCCCATACACAGAATCCAACTCATCTTTGTTTTGCATAGGTGTATTGCCTTTCAAAAACAAATATTTAATGACAGCTCGATACTCTATTTTGTCCATTTTCATAAAAATACTCATATCAACTCACTCGAACGACTGTTACATAACAACTGTGCATCCAAAATGGCTGAAACTTTGGTGAGTAACTGTCAACAGATGAATAACGAAATTCAAGTGCTGCTATCTTCATGTTGAGGTCGGAAACTTATCAGACCACCCTCGTACAGCTACCATTTATAAATTAACATTACTTATATGGCAGATATTATGATCAGTTTGGCAGGTTTCACTGCTAACTACATACAAAATATTGTTAGATATTATATTTAAATACAGCCTTTATAGAGGAAAAAAGATGATTACATTAAAAATTGCAACAATTCATTTTACCTGTTGAAAAGTTGGTGTGACGGGGGTAAAAAGTAACAGAGAAAATGTTCATTTTTGCAAATCTGCATGTTTTAGTTATCTGACTAGTGTAAAAACTTTACATTCATTGCAGTTTACAATAGTATAGTAACCCACACAAATTTTAGTTAAATCAATTGGAGGAGGATATGTATAGATTAAAAACATAATTTTTGCTTTCTCATTATTTAAAACACAATAATTTTAATGTCAGTTTGAATTTAAAATTTGGTTTATAATAAATATTTATTAAGTTTGATAGTTTAAATGAAATTTAAAAATGCCGAAGCTGTTAGTTTATTAAGTTAGCATATTTCTTGTATGTGCTAATTTAAACAACAAAATACAAAATATTTATGAATGTAGTATATAAAAGTATGCGTCTTTTATGAAAAGTAAAAATGTTCATCATTTTGAGCTCAGTTTTGCACTAAAATAATTTCAGTGATGTGTTCAGAGGAAGCAGTATACTCTTTACAAAAGCAGTGTATTTTTCTTCAGTGTCCTTAAAAGACTATTAATTTATTTTCATTTACTTATACATATCAATAACTATTGCAGTTCCGAATGTAATATATTGTATATGATTAAAAGTATATATTGTTGTTAAAACATTCGTGTGAAGTAATTCTTTTTATGTTCATTTTTGTAAATTCTCATCCACAATGTTACGTTAAATATAGTGCTACAGTTCTATCTAATTGAAGTTTATTTCTGTAATGTAAAAAAATTCTTAACCATGTTAATTTATTATTTAATTATTAAAAATAATTGACACTGTAATAACACTAAGAAAATATTCACCTTGATATGATACCTAAATGACCTTTTGCTAAGTGAGCTTGCATGTTTGCATAAACAGTTTTTACAAACTTTTTAGCTTCAACATGTCCTGTAAAAATCTGTTATGTTGATTAAATAATAAAATGGTTGATGATCAGTAATTAATTATTAGTTATTATTATAATAATAACATACAGTGGTACCTCAATATACGAGTGCCCTAATATACGAGTGTTTTGAGATACGAGCCGCAAAGCGAGCGATATTTTGCTTTGAGATGAGAGCAAGATTTGAGATACGAGTAATCGCACACTACACTGCTGCACACGACCCCAATATGCGGGGGCCAAGTTGGTGTAGTGTTCAGTGTCTAACAGTTTCTCCCACCTCAGACTAGACCTCAGTCTGTGTGCGCATGCTGGTGTCGTGTGCAGCGTCTAACAGTTTCTCCCAACTCAGACTAGACCTCAATCTGTGTGCTTGTTTCCCTCGTTCCCTTGTTTTTGAAGCATTTTTGATAAGTTGGGTTCGCGTTTTTTGCTTTTTGTACATTTACAGCAGTATACTCTTTAAAATTTTTGCTTGTCATAAAAATAAAATTGGTTATAAAAAGTCATTATCACATTTATTTTTATAACCATGGGTCTAAAGAAGATGATGTCTATTGAACTAAAGCGTGAAATCATAGAAAAACATGAGCAAGGTGTGCGAGTAGCAAGGTGTGACTTGGCGAGGATGTACGGGCGTAGCACATCAATGATATGTACTCTGCTTAAACAGAAGGAGTTGATAAAGGGTATAACGCCAGCTAAGGGCGTTACAATAATTTCTAAGCTCCAGACCTCTCTCCATGAAAAGATGGAGAAACTACTGATGGTGTAGGTGACAGAGAAGTAGCTTCAAGAAGGAACCTTAACACAAAGCATCGTATGTGAGAGGAATCGGAAGACTCATTTAAAGCCAGTCAGGGTTGGATTGATAACTTTAGGAAAAGGACCGGCATTCACGCCATCGTCAGGCATGGTGAGGCAGCAAGTTCGGATGTGAAGGCAGCTGAGGTTAAATCAAAACGTTTTCCGAACTGATAGAAGCCAAAGAATACATCCCCCAGCAAGTTTTCAACTGTAACGAGACAGGGTCTTTTCTGGAAAAGGATGCAGAATAGGACTTACATACCAGCAGAGGAGAAGACGATGCCAGGTCACAAACCCATGAAGGATAGATTAACTCTAGCACTTTGCTCATTGGAGCAACCAATGAGTGTTTTTATTGAATATGTATTTGTTATTTATAAATAAATGTTTCTTGTTGTAAATACATTTTTCTTATTAAAAAACATGTAACAAAAATAACTGAGGTGGTGTTTTGGGAGCTGGAACTGATTAATGGCATTTCAATTAATTTCTATGGGGAAAATTGCTTTGAGATACGAGCAACTTGACATACGAGCAAGGTTATGGAACGAATTAAACTCGTATGTCGAGGTACCACTCTATTGTTATAGTAAAAAGAGTAATATTATTCTAATTAAACTATTTCTCAAACTTTTCTATTAAAACATTTCTAACCATTTTAATTACAGTGAAACTTTTATTAACTGTCAAAGTTGGGTGAAGGACCATAACAGCTAATTGAATTGATAGATAACATAAAACCATAAAAAAAAACTCGCACAATTCATTGCACATTAATAAAAGATAAAGTGCATGTTTTTGATGGGCTAATAAAATATAAGTGTTACAATCATTAATAACTGAAGGGCCACTGGGAAGAACGATCATAGTACTGTAAACCACAATTTTCAGAATTAAGTTTTTTAAGTTTCAAGTCGATTAAATAACTTAAAAATTGGTATAAAAATAACTTTCTTAATTTTTGTACATTTTAAAACAGCATTCATTACATATTCAGAAATAAAAAACAATATTAACAGATTAAACATGAACAGTTAAATTCAAAACAAAAAGATGTCAGGACCTCGATCGTGTTTGCCAGTTGTGTAGCATCTTCAATTGGTGGGTTGTCTGGATGTTCGATGTCATCTTCGCCTCCTTTGTCCAAACCAAGGGCAGGAATCAGTAAATCGTAGAATGCTTGAGAATCGGGACTGGTCAAGAACTGTTTTAAATGTAATATATCCTTTAATTTTTTCGGGTTTAATGGGCAGTTTTCCATTGAAAAGTTCTTTCAGTACGTTTGGGTCATTTTGCTTGTTGGACTTTCTTAATTTCTGTTTTCTGTGCCTTTATTCCTAACAAAAAAAGCTTTCAAATATCTATCCAAGTAGTTTGACTTGTAAAACATGAATCTTGCCTGCTTTTGATCAACCTTTAAAATACTAATTGGTCGAATAGGCATAGGAAAGTCCAGTGCCCTCGACGAACTTCAGAATCTTGTATAAGGTGTCCTAGTTGAACTCCTGATCTGTTTGCTGAGATCAAAAGAGTCCCTTTTGGCCTCTAGGATTTTTTTTTTTAAGGGAAAAGCACATTGAGGTTATTATCGCCTCCCTAAATGTAAGTGTGAGAGTAAAGTGTTGAAGTCGTAAGTGTAAGTGTGTGTTAGACTCGGGTACCGCGAGGGACGTCTAAATCCTCTCAATAGGTGTAGCTAGTCTGCACCCCCTGCTGGGAAAACTGGCTGCAGTAATATCGTATTGACAGCAATGTGTGTTGTACTAATAATTGTTTATATTTTCATTTATTTGTTGCTTTTATTATTTCTCTAAATGCAATATAAAAAAATTATATTACATTAATATTTTATTGCTGTAATTAATTTTTAATAATGGACTAATGAAAACTGGCAGTTAAATGAGTGACTGTTAAAGTTTTGCTGTTTGATACTACTTGTTCGGACAAACTGTTGATACTACAGTTTGAATACTACTTTCATAGGATACAAAAAATATGTGTAATTAAAAATTGAAATTAGTATGGTGTTCATGTTGTAAAAATGTTTTTAACAATTAAAAGTATGTTTTCCAAAAGATATTCATCTTTTTAAAGTTAAGAGAATTATTTTTCTTTTATCTTAGAAGGAAGCATTACCGTATTTTACGGACTATAAGACGCATTTTTTTTCAAAAAATTGCCTCCAAAATTCAGGTGCGTTTATACTTGAAATGAATACGAAAATGTCAAGTATTTGATTTAAAATTTCCACCAGTCTTAAAAATGGCCATATATTTGATGCTGTGGAAAACCCATCTCTATCTGGAAACATTGGATTCAACTGGCAGTAGTAGTGCACCGATGCGACGAACTTGAGTTGCAGGGATTCACAAGCTTGCTAACACTGTCTAGCCTATGATGCGTTATTGCTGTGTACGGTGTCAGTGAACTTAAATTGAAAGTGATTTGTGTTATCGGTAACAGTACAATATTTTTGTTGGTAGCTTGTTCTTTAATGGAAAAAAATAAACTAAGAATTTTTTTTAGTCTGGCTTTGCAATCTAATAATAAAAATGTTAAAAGTTTTTTTTTTAATTAAGGAGTATCTTTTATTCCGTAAAATATGGTAACAATTAATTGTTGTACTGACTGAAGGGAACTAAACTTTTAATTATTAAATGCAACGTATTTATACAAGAAGCAGCAAACATAAACAAGGAAATGAATATTTTTTTGTAAGGAATATGATATACATTAATAAAAAATATGTATACATAAAAACATCATTAAACAATTATTTTAAAGGAAAAAATCATTTGAAAAAAGTTTCTAGGATGGCATCCTTGGTTTGTACATTTTGTTGGTCTGAAAGTCGTGGTGTTCATGATGTAACTGCTCCAATGGAATGTTACCGTTCTCTTGCTGAATTATTTCCATTAGGTCATCTTGGTGGGTGACCATAGGTCTTGGGTCATTAATCCACTAAATCTTGGTGGGTGTCCTTGAAAAAATTTAGACATCCCTTATGTCCATTTCTGGAGGTATATTAAATACCTCATACTTCATGAAATACTGCATAGATATATGAAATGTTTTTGTAAAACATACCCTAGTTTCTAGTGTCAGTATGTTGGAGAGAATACAAGTACTAATCAGTCTGCTTCTTCTCCAAACTTTCAAAATTCAAGGTTATAGGTTTGAGACTGCAGTTACTGCCATAAACATTGTATTAATGATGATCCCTAATCATAGACTAATTGGAATACCATAGACTTTAATATAGTATAGATATTAAACCATTAAAAAATTGGCTTATACCATAAGTCTTCAAGAGTAGGCAGGAAAACCTTACTAACAAGTCGATGTAATGTTAGGAATTTATAGTCACCATGTTACCATATCCATTTTCAAAGAAGTTAGGCCCAATAATTATTTTGAGAGGTGATACTGCATCGAACCATAACTTTTTTTGAGTGATGGAATAATTATTCTAATGAATATTGAAAATTCTTTGTTCACAATTTACACACATGAAAATGAACCTTCTTACTCATCCATAAATTATGTACCCTATCTTCATTCCAGCGGAGGCAGCTGAAATGAGCAGCTGATGGGTTTAGCGATCCCACTGTACCTCTAGCTCATACTACTCTCATTCATCTACTCAAGAAACACATTCACTACTTTACATAACCTGACTAACTCTAAAGTGTAAAGCAATTTGTGCTGATGGAATGTATATCAGCCTAATGGTGTAACAAACAGAGCCCAGGGAGACTTGGTGACCTCCCAGTGTACCTTAGCCTTACCCATGCATTTAGAGCTCTGTATGGGAGGACATAATTTCTCTAGCTACTCATGTTCCCATGAGTGATAATGTAAATAGAATGAGCAGGAACTTACTGCAGAACAAAAAGCTGGCCAAATGAGACAAAACCTCTGTGATAAGGTGATAATATGGGGGAGAAATTGAATGGCAGTCAGCAGAGCGAATATATATTTACAAATATCTATATAATAAATTGGAACATCAAATAGACTAACCAAAAAAATATTTGAATACTTTCGCAATAAAAGAGCCAAACCACTTTGGTTTAGAGAAACGGAGAAAGACATAACAGAACTGCAAATCACTGACACTATGCTCATGGACAGAACAGCCAAAACAATAACCAAGGACAAGAAACAACGGTTCCAAGGCAAAGTCAGTTCCAAGCGAACGATCCAAATCTCTGACAAAGAAAAAAATGTAAGATCACAACGAATGAAGCAATACTGGGCTACGAAGAAGGCACAGAACATTAAAAAGTGATTGATTTAGTGTACCCCAAAGTTGGGTGAAACGAATAAAGAGAAATTGGAACATCACCAATTAAAAGTAGGGGAGCTACTCACCTTAAATCCTTTCTTAGTCCTAGACCTTATGAAGAGACTAGAACTGAAGGAGGTGCTGTAACTGAGCATCTCAGGAATATGGAAAGAAGGCATAATAGAGCTACAAGGTCGCAGTGCAATAGTAGCCTTATAAGGATTCGTCCAATCCTACCTTCATCTTCCTCAGTAAGGTTTAAAATTTGTTCACAAAATCATAATGACACATCCAATGTTCACAAAAGTACAACCTTGTGGACTGAATGCTTGCACTCTCTGAATTTTATTCGGATTGTAATAAAGCATTCTTCAGAATTATTCTCACCATTTGACTACTTAAACCAAGCTCAACTAGTCTGGCTGTTTTTGTGTACTTCTTATCACTTTGTACACATGATTAATACTGTCAAAGGTCCACTGTTTTCTTTGTTTTTTCAAAGTTGTGCTTCTAGTTGTGCTACAAAGTTATGCTTCAAAGTTGTGCTTCAAAATTATTGACCCAAAGCTTCGAGAGAAGGTATAGGAGTATATGTAGCTAAAGCAATCTACCAGGAGCTTATTGTGCACAGGTAGAACTATCACTGTTTTTAAAAAAATGTTGTTTAACAACAACAACAGTAAATGTTGTTGCTTATATATCTAACACTTCATTTTTATGTTATCTAAATATAAACCTTTAGCATTTAAGTGAAGCTTGCTTTTGTCAAAAATTTAGTTTAGGTGGTCAGTCAATAAAAAAACATAAAACCAATATATTTTGTTAAAAACAGTTTATCTAAAATGCTCTTAAATTTTATGTCATATATAAAAATCTATAACTTATGTCAGTTTTTTCAAATTTAAAATTCAAAATTTCTGGGAAAAAAGGAAAGTAAAAATTTTGATGGTTTATTTTTGTTTTTTTTTCAATTTAACAGTGGGCCTATTCTCAAAAATAAAAAAAAATGTAATGTCTGATTCTGAGAAAGTAAGCGAATTTTCCAGTTTTCTATCAACCTAACCTAACCGAATTATATGGGAAAATAGTAACGTGCAATTAATTGATCTTTATTAAAACCATTTTTAATTATTTGTTTGAATGTAAGAAGATTGTACTATTTTTGTGTATCATGTACTTGTACGAGGGCAACTCTTTTTCAAAACTTCTGAATCTACTATGAAGTGGCCTCTCAAGCGTTAGGAGGCAGAGCACCTTGGACAATAGCACATCTCTCCCAGTATAACCACTACCACTTCCAACTTCTTAACAGTATTTTAACCTGAGTTGGAGATACATAAACAAGACCACGTCTATCGATTCCCCCACCAACTGTAAATTGCAAAGTGCCATTTGTTTTCTTCAAGCAGAACATAGCAGACATTCATTGTAGAATGAACTGAGTAAATGAAAATCACTTGGAGCAATCTGGGCTGTATGACAGGCGATCGGAATTGCACAAGAAACGGTTGGGTCAGGGCATTGGCATTTGGTCATGTATTGTTTTGAATCAAAACAACTCCGGAAGACAGCAGGTTTATTTTCTGTTCTAAGTCTTTCTACATAGACAACATAATGTCTGACAAAACATATCTGCATTGATCATTATCTCTTGTTCCATGAAATCTACGAGAAACAAACTCATTGTCCTAAAAATGGTGACCATGATCTTTCTTTTGTTGAACATTGTTTTCATTTTTTGGGTTTATTTAGAGAATTTGTGTGCACAACAATATCACTTAGTAGTTTTTACAGTATATTTGGTTCATCGTGTGATGAATTTCTGCAGTATTCGCTTTGCCAGAAAAAATTAATGCAATTTGCACTTTGTGAGGGAATCAGTGAATAGGACCATGTTAACAAATTGGCAATTCAGCTCACAAAGCTGTAAGTGGCAGTAACGTGGTTGTAGTGGGAGATATGCGCTATCATCCAGCGCACAGCTACACCTGCCAGGCTAATTCATGGATGTAGAACAAAAGTAGCCCTCATACTTTCATGGCAGAATTTTATTTCTGTATTGTAATACACACTCAGAGCAATGTTTTTTTTTCAGAAAATAATATGGAGCAAAAATAATTTCGTTCTCCCCTAATAAAATACTATTGTTCATATTTAATCCTTGTTGAGATAAGGCACATAATTTTTGCCTGAGAACCCCAAAATCTAGGTTTTTGCCCTGCTTTTAAAATCATGAAATTTTAAGATCTGTTTTTATATAACTGCTATTCTTCTCACCCTCTATAGAGTCCCAATAGAAAAAAATTAATACATTTTTTTAATAAAATACAAGTTTTGGAATTTTTAAATAATTGCTATAAATAGTAACAATATGTAGTTATAATATTGGGAAAAAGTAAAATGTTGTTGGCTCCACAGTTCAATAAAGTTATTTTTGGAATAATTTTTGTTAATATATCCATATGTCATGGTACTTGTCTACAGGTCTAATTTGGGATATAAGCATTTTTATCAAATCATCATAATATGTAAACACACACACGCTTCATGCGTAGTGGTGGGTGAACCACCAATGGAATTGATGGCTGATGAAAGAGCAAGCCTCTACTGGCGCTAACGAAGTGCTAAGCCGCAGTATAGTCATACAGTGGCAATTACAGAGGAATGAAATCAGACCCTGGAGTCATGGCAACGACAGTGGAACAAATCAACAAATGGACAATGGATTAAACAACTCATAGGTAACATCCAGGATTGGTGCAACACGAATCATGGGCAGGTGGATTTCTATCTCACGCAGATTCTCACTGGGCACGGTTGCTTCCGGGCTTATTTGTTCTGTTTCAGGCTGGAAACAGACTCGGCTTGTCCCTTCTGTCTTCCAGCAGTGGAGGAAGATGCGGAGCATGTGTTTTTCCGGTGTCGGAGATTCGATGAGGAAAGGATGAGGCTGCAAACATATCTGCGAGGCAGCATTGCACCGGAAAGTCTGGTTGCGACAATGATGGTTTCAGAGGCCAACAGGAGGGCCATTGCGGGATTCGCTGCAGTGGTCATGAAGAGGTTGAGGGCTGAGAATCGAGAAAGGAGAGCCAACGCTGTAGAAGAGTAAGTGGTCAGCCAGTCCACCTTCCCACGAAGTAATGGCTGGCGGCGGTTCCATGGGGGGGGGGGGTTTACAGAAGAGGAATGCTTTTGGTGGTTTTTTTAGTGGGTAACAATATATCTTAATTTGAGTTTGAACTTGAGTCCCACACTCTGGAGTAGTGCATACCCTACCTCAGGTAGTCTATAAAAGATTTTTTCCATCTTTTTTTGACATCGCAAAAAGAAAACACACACACATACATACACACAGAATTTAGGGGTGGCTGCCTTATAGAGAAACTTCTCTTTCCTTGTCTCTATGAAACCTATATTGAGGATGAACAATGACTGCTTTTCAGAAAGCCTGAGTGGATAAATTTTATAAGGGACATTCCTCGCAAGTGATTTTCATACCTGAGAACACAGGAATTTACATTCAAACTATCTGTTTTTGTGCTGCAAATCTTCATTGAACTTGTAAAAACTTTGAATGCTTTTACTTTTATAAGAAATTTCTTTTTTGATAAATAATTTGGATTAAATAAGTTGATTAAAAGATCAACATACAAAAGTTTTATTTCCATATAAATTTATACATATTATATTAAATTTTACAATTAATACCTACCAAATATAATAATTTTATATGCTATATACATCGTGTTAAATATTATCACAATTTTTGTTGAGCTTTTGTCTTTATAAAGTTCAGACAAGGACAGGAGTAGTTCTTTCCTTTTTCATAATTTGCAAGGCAAGACCAACTACAACGATTTATTCAGTTCTAAGCTAAATAAATAATAATTTAGTTTTACTTAAAAAAATGAAACAATAAGTTATAATTGTACTTTTTCATGTAATTTGAACACAGGTTTTAAATTAATCTTTGAACTTATAACAATTACTGTTTTCCCTCTTATTATCAATTTACAAATAATTGAATGAGTTGAAAATAAATATTTTATTTTTTGGCTTTTTTTAGACAATTTAATTACTTATTCAGTAACTATAATTTTCTAAAGTAAAAAATAAAAGAAACTTTTTTAAAAAAAGATTATTCCTTGTTGAATTTTTTAGATTTTTCTTGGATGCCCATTAAATCATCCTTAAAGTAATTATAGTATATTATTAAGTATGTAGCATAAACATGTTTTGTATTATTAACATTGAAAGGAAAGCTACATATGTTACAATAATATTTCTTTATTTGTACAATATACATTACAATATGTACAAAAAGGTATCACTCTTTAAAAGTGTCAACAATGAATTATGTTACAATATTTTTATACAGTTTTGTGTTTAGTACATCATTGTATGATTATTTGTACGACAATATTTTGGACAATCATAAATTTAAAAAATAATTTATATCTTTTTTTCTTTCTTTTTCTTTTTTTTTTTGTTAAATATAATACATTGAAAAGATATTGACAAATTTAATTTAGTGATAAAAGGAAAAGAACTATTCATCTAGAAAATAGTTACAGCCTATATACCTATATAATAAAACATTACTGATGTGATATGAATTAAACATTATACATTTAAATAAAATATGTTATCAATTTACAAAAAATTTAATTAATTTTTTAAAATATAAATAATATTGCATTATTTTATTACGCCATAAATAAATAATATGATGCCAAAATAAATTATAGTTTACATTTCTACAATCAGTCTTTTAAATTTCAAAGATATCTTTAAGACCTTAATAAAATAATTTCCTGGTACTGTCTTCTTAGCCTTATGGACAGAAGTTAACTTTTAGACTTTGAAGTAGATTTTGAAAAATACTTGACTTCAGTAGTATGTATCAAAATACAGTATTTTTAAATTTTATAATAGTATTTGACTTTTAATAATCGCAGCAGTGTTAAGGACTTCCAGCATTCATATTTTGTACTATTATTTGTTCTTTAGATAAGATTATTCTTGACTGGAACTCATAGATTTATTTTATTTTTGTTTTTAGAAAATTATATTTTGAATGTACCTCAACATATTTGATGTTATTACCAATTTAATTATAGTTATCTGTGTCCGTTTTACTTTTCATCAATATTATTTAATTTTGAGTAAAATTCAACACACTGAACAGAGGAATTATTTCTGAATCATGACAGTGTATGCCTGCAAACCAAGACTGTTACAGATGGTACAATCTTTAAGGCTAGTTATCTGTGTCAGTTTTACTTTTCATCAATATTATTTAATTTTGAGTAAAATTCAATACACTGAACAGAGGAATTATTTCTGAATCATGACAGTGTATGCCTGCAAACCAAGACTGTTACAGATGGTACAATCTTTAAGGCTAGTTATCTGTGTCAGTTTTACTTTTCATCGATATTATTTAATTTTGAGTAAAATTCAACACACTGAACAGAGGAATTATTTCTGAATCATGACAGTGTATGCCTGCAAACCAAGACTGTTACAGATGGTACAATCTTTAAGACTAGTTATCTGTGTCAGTTTTACTTTTCATCGATATTATTTAATTTTGAGTAAAATTCAACACACTGAACAGAGGAATTATTTCTGAATCATGACAGTGTATGCCTGCAAACCAAGACTGTTACAGATGGTGAGCCTTACATTTCATAATACTTGAAATACTTATTGTGATTTGTATATGTCCGTACTATTCAATACAAATTTAAAGAAATTATTTTGATTTGTATTTTGATTAGTGATGCAGATTTTAAGATTTAAAGTAAATTCAGTTTTACATAAAAGTATTTTTTTAATACTTGAGTTAGAAGGTTTTAATACTTTATGAGTTCTACTATTGAGATTGTACTCTTTCAAATTAAGTATGATTAGCTTTTTTCTTTATTTGTGATGATGATTCACCTTTTATTTAACAGCAACAGTTTCAGTCAAACATTGATAATAATTTTCAAGTTACAGTATTCGCAAATACAAATCATCTATGGTCATTTGATTGTTGGCTATTAAGTTTTTTTTGTATGTGATGAATGATTTAGCGTACAAGCGTAAGAATACTTTTAGTTTGAATGAAAAACATTTATTGTAAAAGTTAAGTAAAAACGTGGAACAAGATCACAAACAATATTATTTACAAAGTATAACCATAAATTATTATTGTAAAATAAAACTGTAACATCAAACAATAAATGCATTACTGTAAACGTAAGTATACCAATTAATTATCCACACCTATTGATGCACAACTTCAAATATATTTGGGCTGAAACCTGTTTAGTCACCGAGACTTACAAAAATTGATACAGTTTTAAACTATATTCACATAAAACACAAAACAGTTCAAGCAAACCTTGATAATATTATTGTTTGTAAATAGCTTTGACTTATGATTGAGAGATTATTAAAAGTTGAAAATAGATTTATAGTGTTCCTGTTATTTTTTTTAAAGAATTTCACTTTAAATTTTAACATTTTAATTTCTAGTAAGCTCTGTATGAAAATAACATTTGCAATCACCTTATTACAAATTTTCTTTATCATTTATTTTATTTTCTTATATGGAGAATTATAACTCAGTCGGTGTTGCAAATTTGAAATAAAATAAAATCAGTGTGCGAGTCAGCAGACAATTTTGTGTCGTTTTAGTTTTTTTTAATAATTTTGTCATAATCATCTCTTTCTTTATACTTATGTATAGAAAAAAGTAAACAAAATTATTTAACCTAGAAACCAGCGAGAATCGAAAAATAATTAGAATCAAATTCTGATCAAATAATGTCAAGTTTACTGTTTCAATTTTCTTTTCAATCATGGTGATCTATTTATTATAAAAGAGTAAGTAGTAGGTTGTTCAGATCTTTGATTTAATTATTTAATTTTTATAAGTGTCTTCAAATCTGTTTAGTGTTTATATCAAATCTAAAAAATATTTAATTTATTAAGCGATGTTTCCAAGAAATTGAATCGACAATAGAAAAAAAAACACTTATGTTTCAATTTAAAACAGAAAATTCTCTGTTTTGAACAAACAAGTTTATTTCAGGAACAAAATTTTGAAAATCATAATTTAAAATGAATACCAAACAAATTATATACAACTGCATAACATCTGTTCAAAAAAAGTGTACAAATTGGCAATTATAGCTGACAGTATATAGTAAAATATTATTGTTGTAACTTTAACAACTGAACAAATATATAATCAGATGATACTAAAATGTCTTAGTAAGAAGAAATTAAACATAATCAGACGGCACCGATATGGTTTCTGTAATAGCTGCTAATCGAGGAATTTGTCTTCTTGGTGAAACTTCAGTCATTTCCCAAAGTCCTGTTTGTCCTCCAACAGCTTCGTATGTCCTATCCGGAGCTGAAAGGTCAGAGTAGTACGCACTACTTGGTGCAGAGGACACAGGATCAGCGTCCGATACATAGCCTGTGTTTTGGTACGCAGGGCGGTCAAGTTCTGCATAGAGTGCTTCCCCCACAGACGTGTAAGCTTCTTCCAAAGTATAATGGTTAGCAGCAGGTACGGTAGGAACTGGAGCAGCTAGTGTAGGCGCTGCAGGAGATCGTCTTGTTAACCAAGTCCACACGCCTCCACCACTTCCACTACGCACAGTCACTAGTTCTTTATCACCTTCAACTGTTCCATCCCTATTACTAAAATTATTATCGTCTGGTCTACTTCTGCTAAGACGTCTTCTTCTAAAGCACCAACCTGAAAAAATTAAATGAATATTGTAGCAAAAGTTTTTTATATTATGTTGTTAAATTAGTTTTTCACACAAGCACACTCAGTTCAATATTTCAAAATTGTTTCAATATATTTAACAAAATATTTAATATTAAAAATATTAATATCCTATGTACAGGTATTAATGCCCTCTATAGGTCCTTCTCATGTGTAAGATTTTGTACCATGAAGGAATAAATGGTAAGAAATAATACGAGTAATAATAATAAAATATTTCATTTAAAGTAAATGTAAATAAATGTTAACTCAATTAATACAAATTAATAAATAATGTTAAAGATATTTATTTAAATAAATATCACATGCAATACAAATTAATACACATTTATTTAACCATGAAACATTTAAAAAATCTTAGAATATCTTTGAATATTTACAATAGATTATCAAGAAGAGACAAGATCTGTATAATACTATTAAGATATTAATTTATTTCTTAATTTTAATTACAGTTATATTTTTACAATTAATTTATTGAGCTTTTGCTCCTAGCCTCAGATTAACTGTATCATTCTCAGATGTACTTAAATTCCATCTTATTTATGCTAATGAAATTTGCCTTTTTTTTCTTTCCAAAATTCAGTTTAAATGTTCTCTTCAATTAATAACTCCCAAAATTCAAATATATAAGACGGACATTATCTCTTAATGCATTTCTGTCTAACTAATTTTTCACTTAAATATTTCCAAAAATTATTCTTTAAGCTCCACTTAAAATTTGTTAATTATATACTTATTGACTTTCACTCTTCAGCAAATTATAGTGTCCTTGCATTCGTTTATAAATTATGAATAACTTTTATAATCACATGTAATTATAATTATATTATTATTACTATTATTATAACTTTAAAATATCTTTTTAATTTTGTTACTATCATTAACATTTTTAATAAATTTCCATGTAAATCATTTATTGTACAAACAGTTTAATAAGTGGGAACATCAACTAGGAGAGGTTACACGCGAGGCCAGCCACAATACAATAAAGCAAAAAAACATCTTACACTGTACTTACTGTATTATCTAAGATTATACAGCTGCGGGGGGGGGGCAGCTAAACACAAAACACAGTTAGCTGAAGTAATAAAAATAAAGAGCCTAATAAATGACAAATTAGATAGTCAAAAAATATTTTTAAGGGCATGGGTTTTGCTTTTAAACAAACCCCTGAAAGTTTGTATGTTTGTGTTTCTGATTTATAAGCCTACTTGCATGGTGAATTATACTTAAACATAAAACTCAAGACAAAATTAAAGTTACGTTGTTTATATTGCTCACTAAGTTAAATTAAGGCCTAATGAACAACCAAAATGAAACACATGTTAGAATATAAATGTTTAATAGGCTAATTAAATAATTAATTAAAAAACCCAGAAGGGGCAGTGCATGCCTTTGGCGGTGTGGGGCTTAAAGAGTATGGAGGCTTGACTCGTCCCTATTTTTTTATATTAAATTAAACCTTCCCGATTTTTTGTAAATAAAAGGGCACTAGTATATTTATACATTGATTTAACAAAATAGTTAAATGGCAGGTCTACTGAAAATAAAACAGAACACAATCACACAGTTTACATTGCAAATTAATATGGGTTGATTCAAAAACTTCTTTAAAATTTACGAAGATTTATTCAGATATTTAATATAAACATGTTAAAAATTGTTAGTTGTTCTGATGGGCAATATGCACATTTGCAAAAATGTTACCTTATCTCAATAGTATTATTGAGTCCTTTTTAAATTTGGGAAAATTTGGAGCAGTTAATTCATGCAATAAAACATAAAATGTTATCAAGCAGAAGCACATGTAAAATTTTATTTCTTTGGCTTTTCAAATCATATTCAGCTGTACAAGTTTTATTTTAATCAGACAGTAGGATGAAACTTGTGTTTTCATCTGATTCTTTGATTCTTGAATAGCCTACCATACAAATTCACTTTACATGGATGAATAATTTGAAATAACCGAATGATCCATAGTTTATTATTGTAATAAACATTATAAAAATTGCTGAAATTTTCTTTATTAATATCTACAAGAACATGAAAGTAATACAAAAATTTATTTTATATTTACCTCTATTCTCTCCGTCATTCGGTCTGCTGAAAAAGACAAAAAGACACGATATTTATTTTATCACAAAACTATTATATATAATATTCATAAATTATTTGTTATAATAATGACTGTAATTAAAAATAATTGTGTTTGTGTTTTAATGATTTTATATTGGAGACATTAAGTAAACAAGAGGCCTCAGTAACAAAATCATTATAATTAATTGAATTCAAAAGTTTTTCAAAAGTTGAGCATGTTTTAATTTACAGTAGGTTTACAGTAATTCACTTCAAATTTTGCATATGAATAAAACATATGCAGTAACTGTCTCTTTGAAATTTTGGGATTGACTTTGTGTGTGTTTTCAGCTTCTAAACATTTCTGTAGCTTAGGCTATCATGCAACCATTCACATTGCACATTGGAAGTACAATCTATTTATTCCATTTCATTGTGCTAGTGGTGGTATCTTAAATACTCACTTACATTGTTCTTACAGTTACATAGGTACATTTGGAATATTCATTTTTTAAACAGGGAATACATTTTAAAAAAAGTCCAAAATCTACACTTAGTACTTAGGACTAAATGGTTTTATAAAGGAAAACCACTTAGGGGTCAAAATAAAACCTTTCAAAATTTATTATTTTAAAAAATTTGGAATAGGTAGGCTATATAGTTAAAGTTGAGTATATTTATTCACTGTGTGGTATAACAAAACAACAAATTTAGGCACCAATTCGGAAAATTAATGTTACTTAATAAACAGAAAATTAACATTTTAAATAATGAATTATTTAAGTTTTTACAGCTTGTCTTAACTTTAAGCGAGTATATTAAAGCTTGCAGATCCAAATAAATATTACATTGTAATTAATATTATTATTTATTTTGCCCCCTTTTATTATTTAACCCGCCAAAATGTTTTCTAATCCGCGGAGGAATCCTCGTTAACCTCAAAACTCTAAGTGCGCCCACATTAAATAAATTTTGAATCCACTAAGATTTATTATGTTTTTGAAGCTGTGTGTGTAACCTGCAGCCTATTACGTATTGTGAAGAAGCTGCCTGGAGAACGCCACGCCGTGTTGACGTTTTAACGCCTGAAATAAACGCGGAGCTCAGTTATCTCCTGGGCGCGGCTGCAGTCGTTAAACTTTGTTGCCAGTCCGATCGGTAAGGCATCAATCTCCGCTTCGCTTTTATAACCTCTTTGTCGGAGACTGTCAATTATTTCAAATTTGTATTTAGCGTCGGTTAAACCGTGTTCCCCGATTCGGAAATGACCTCTAGTTTCTGTTATAACAGGAGGCAGTGCAATAAAACAAACAAGTTTTAGAATCAATTTTTCTTCTGTATTTACACGGAGCGGTAATTTTTTTGTTTTTTTGTGTTTAACGTCCGACTATTGTGCACACTTGGTCTAATGCAGACGATGGGATGATTTATAGCGTATGAAAATGCCAAGCCCTGGCCGGGAATCGAACCCGGGTCCTCGGGGTGAAAGCCTAGTACGCTATCAACTAGGCCACCGAGGCGGCCACGGAGCGGTAAAACGTGCTTACAGATACAAAATGATCTTTGCTAGTTCTTTTCTGCCACGTTAGCGAGACAACTTCGTGCCAGAGGCTGATCAAATAATTTTTATTTTAATAATTTCTTATTTAAGAATGTCGCAACAACATTGACTTAATTGGTGAGTGGATAAAATTATTTAAGTAATGAAACGACTTGTAAATTCCTTCTGTGGGACATTCGACTTCGTACATTTTAAAAACTTTTCTGAATCACAATGTCAAAAACCGACTCGGGCAAAATACTTTTGAAGAACGTAATCAAAAATTAAAGTAAAACTACTTGTGTATTTTAAAACTAAAACATACAAAAACATTCCAGTTTGCACAAAAACATACAGAGCATAAATAATAACAATAAACAAATGTTGAAACGTTTTTCTATAAAATTTAGCACACTTACTTCCTGCACTGCATGACAGAGACCATGACTGCGGCTCCTATTAAGGCGGAGATGAGCGAGACTATGACTAAAGTAAGCGTCCACGACAGTGTCCCGGGGATCTCGACTGTAACATTCAATGAGGTAGAATGAGAATTAATAAAGTACTAAACTACGGGTTTTTTATGAGAGATCAAGAGAGTGAGGTTGTGACTAAAGGGAGCGATACGACTACGGCGGAGGCAGCTGAAGTGAGCAGCTGATGGGCTTAGCGATCCCACCGTACCTCTAGCTCATATTGCTCACACACACACACACACACACACACACACACACACACACACACACACACACACACACACACACACACACACACACACACACACACACACACACACACACACACACACACACACACACACACACACACACACACACACACACACACACACACACACACACACACACACACACACACACACACACACACACACACACACACACACACACACACACACACACACACACACACACACACACACACACACACACACACACACACACACACACACACACACACACACACACACACACACACACACACACACACACACACACACACACACACACACACACACACACACACACACACACACACACACACACACACACACACACACACACACACACACACACACACACACACACACACACACACACACACACACACACACACACACACACACACACACACACACACACACACACACACACACACACACACACACACACACACACACACACACACACACACACACACACACACACACACACACACACACACACACACACACACACACACACACACACACACACACACACACACACACACACACACACACACACACACACACACACACACACACACACACACACACACACACACACACACACACACACACACACACACACACACACACACACACACACACACACACACACACACACACACACACACACACACACACACACACACACACACACACACACACACACACACACACACACACACACACACACACACACACACACACACACACACACACACACACACACACACACACACACACACACACACACACACACACACACACACACACACACACACACACACACACACACACACACACACACACACACACACACACACACACACACACACACACACACACACACACACACACACACACACACACACACACACACACACACACACACACACACACACACACACACACACACACACACACACACACACACACACACACACACACACACACACACACACACACACACACACACACACACACACACACACACACACACACACACACACACACACACACACACACACACACACACACACACACACACACACACACACACACACACACACACACACACACACACACACACACACACACACACACACACACACACACACACACACACACACACACACACACACACACACACACACACACACACACACACACAACTTTACATGGCTTGGCTAACTCTAAAGTGTAAAGCGATACGTTCTGATCGAGCAAATGACACCGGGCTAACGGTGCATCAAACGAAGTCCTGGGAGACCTGGCGACCTTCCATGCATGCAAGGCACTGTACGGGCAGACATCATTTCTTTAGCTACTTGTGTGCGTTCCCAAAAGTAAAAATAGAAAATAGAAAGAGCGGGATTTCACCACAAAATAAAATGGCCAAATGGAGCATACCCTTCGCAATAAGAGTTTGTAATGCAGTTCACCTGCTTACAGAGTCGAAGATGCTTTAAATCTCTTTAAGCGCACCTTCGACCCAGATACACTCTTTGGAGAGGGTTCTATTATATTAGAGCTGCAGTTTTTGGTTTAAATTATCTTTATTTTTAATTTAATAGGAACATAAATCTTTGTATTGTTTTTTTTCTTCTATTTGCCACTGAACTTGAAGACGGCTGACTGTCTGGCGATCTGCGCTGGACTTCCCAAACGGAAGAGTAGCTGACACCACACGTTGTTGCTTAACTCTTGATACAGAACTGGCGTAGACCTAGCAGGGTCTATGTCGACGGGAATTCCAGTCGGCTCAACTTGCTGTTCTTCGGAACCGGAAGTCGACGGCGTGATGTGTCGTTACAGCATAGAGACAGGAAAGGAACTAAATAAGTTATCGGCTCAGCACGGCGGTATAACTCCAAGGAAGGAATGACTATCGGCTCAGCACGCCGGTATAGTCTACGGATGTACAGTCGGCTCAACACGCCGGTACCGCACTAGGATAGGTTGGTAGGGAGGGTTTGGGCTGGAGGAGCCCAACTGCCTTCTGGAGCGCTGTGCAGCTGTTTATATACTCTGGTTCTGATGGTAGGGTATTGCTGCTGACAGTGGGATAAGATGTTATCTTGTTTATTTATTGCATATCTGTGCATTAGAGATTATCAAGTTTTGTTGCCTTAGCTTATCTCAACTGAAATAAACTAGGGTTTAAATCACTTCATTACAGGTTAAGAGAAAGAAAAATTGAAAGGGAATTAGCAGAGCAAGCATCTGCAAGCACCTGAATTTATAACATTTTCAGGTATAAATAACCTGCGAAGTGATCAATTAGAAGGAGAGGATCTATCTATCTTGAACTCCTCCGAATCCTAGACGTTGTGAAACAGACTAGAACTGGAGAAGGCGCTGTAACTGAGCATCTCAGGGATTCAGAAAGAAGGAACAATAGATCTATAATGGCAACAGTGTAGTAGTGACCCTACAAACTCATTCATTCAGTCTTCTGCGACAGTATGCCGGATATCTACACTGTAAGAATCAATGAAAAGGAATAAGAGTTAAAGTAACGTCTACGAGGAGAGAAGAAAAGAGCATCCTCGCGTTCACAATGTTGGTCCGATTTGATTCAAACTTGGCACAAAATTTTATTTTTGGTAAAAAGACAAGTGTTGCTCAGCGAATCCGTTGAACAGTTTCACAATGGCGGTCATTTCAAATCTTCTAAGATCTATTGACCTATTTGTTTTCAGTTAAAGAAAGAAGTTTAACTTCAATACATTTTTAATTTTCAAAACCCGTTGATATTAAGAATTTTAACTTGATGCTGGTCAGAATTCATTCGTATTTTCATTGCAATGTAAAAGCTTCAAATTCTAATAAAAGCTGATAATGATGACGAAATTATATTTTTATAAAAGGGTTAAAAAAGAAAAATATTTTTTGGAAATTCGCTTCTATCAGGTCTCGCAGTTATTTTAATAAATACTTATCATTACTATAACTGAAAGTTCTCTTCTTATAGCAATGAAAACTGTGAATAAGTCTATGACGAAACGGAAACATTTGACGTCTTTTTTTTAATTTATTTTTTGGCCTCATTTTAGTCTAAATTTCAGTTCTTCCTAACATTGGGCTGTAATTTTTCTCTCCAATAATCCCTCATTTGATCGGATCGTTGCTTCCTTACGGCATCTGTGATCACTACCTTCTTGTGTCTCTTCGGTTTATCCACTTTAAATTTATTAGTCTTAAGAATGCATGTTATTTTACATTTGTCTTTTGCATCATCCATTTTCAGTCCTATTTCACTGAGGTCTCTGAGGACTTGTGTGATGTATATTCCCTGTGTTTTCCTGTTGACGCTTCTCATTACCAGTCGTCTCAGGATTCTGTCCTCCGGCATTCTAAATATGTGAAAGAAGTGGGAAATTCTTCGTTTTTTCATTACACTGAGAACTGGGTCGATATATTTGTATACTGTTTCATCGGTGGCTATTCTCCAGGTCCTGTCTTTCCGGTAGCTTTTGTTGAGACACGTTCTAATGATCTTTCTCTCTGTCTTAAGCAGCGGGTCCGTCTTGTTATTGTTTTTGATTTGGAAGAGAGTTTCACTGGCATATAATGTTTCTGGGAGTACCACTGATTTGTAGTGGCGTGTTTTTGTTTTTATTGAAAGGCATTTTTTCTTGTACGCTGGCCAAGTTAGTAGCTGGGCTTTTTTAATTTTTGCTACTCTATTGAGTAGTGCGGGTTTTTCGTCCAGATTGTATGTTATGGTTTCTCCTAGATATTTGAAACAAACATTCAACGAGCCATATGGTGTTTCCGTTAATGTTCACTTTATTTACGCATAGCGGGTCCATGGCCATGATCTCTGTTTTTTCATGTTATATTCTCAAGCCTAACTTCTGCGCAATGCTATCAAGGCTAATTATTTGTTCTCTTGCTTCCTGTAGATTAAGAGCAAGTAGGGCCAAATCATCAGCAAATCCTATGATGTTTGTTTTAATGGCCCTGTGCCTATTTTAGTTTCAACCGGGTTTTCCTGTTTCCATATATTGATAATGAAATCTAATGCTACGTTGAACAATAAGGGAGATAGTCCGTCACCTTGTCTCATCCCGGTTTTAATCGGGAACGATTCAGAGATTTCTCCTCTAAATTTCACTTTTGAGTGCGTTTCCGTCAAAGTTCTATCATTCTCACGAGTTTTGGATTTGACTTCTTTATCGAGATAAAATAATTTTAATGAACTCTGGTATCACATCTGTGAGCACAGTGGCCGCACTCGGGAGAGTTACGGCCTGTTCCGCCGTGGATACTCGCAAACAACGTAGCGGTAAGGAATGCGCAGGGATTAATACAGATTATCAATAGGTAATATGTTCGGCGAACGTAAAGGCAGGACACAAACAATGAATTGCGAGGGACCGGGCAATAAAGCTCTGCGACAATTTCGAGATGGTGAGATAGCATTGTTTTTACCACCCACCGGGTCCGCGCGGACATTCCCATAAAACTAGCGATTCGATGTGCGCGTGGGCTCCGATAGCGATTTGGTTATAATCATAAAAGTCAGAAATAAAAACAGCAGCCGCCCGGTTAGCCAGCTTCAGTACTATTCTTTGTATAATTTTATGGTGCCTGGTTTTGGTGCACTGATTGGCCAGTAAATCTTTTAAAGTAACTGCGTCATAAAAAGGAACAGAGGTGTTCATCTGTTTTGTACAAATAGTAAGTAAGGGAAACAGAGTCTTGAAATCAACAATTAACAAGTCCATTTGTAAAAAAATGGTCAGCCAACTTCAACGCCTTGTTCTGCTGTAGGAGACAGATTAATTAATGAATGCTTGGTGTCATCATTGTTTATCCTGCTTCCCTCAGTAAATGTTATTGTGGCACATTGGTTGGCTGTATCAATCGTGCTACGGAAGCGACTAGGGCAACATTTAATAATCCTACAATAGTAAAATAATTAATTTTAATAATAGTTTGGACGTGATCGTCAACCGTTAATATCCAATTGTTATATATTTACACACGCGCTTTTTTGCTTATATTTACTAAAACAAAAAATAATAAAGTTCTCGGATTCAGGGACCTTAACAGCGAAGACATTTATAAAATTTTCAACATCGGTTGTTTCAAGTGCACCAAACTTTCATCACACTAGAAATATTCGTGTCTGCTGTTATATATTCGAGGAGTGTTCAAAAAGTAACGAGAATTTTAATTTTTTGAACAAAATATTTATTTATTCTTCTACATTGATATTGTCGCCTTCAAAATGGTCCCCAATGGAGATTATGCACTTGTGCCAGCGCTTCTTCCAATCCTCGAAACACTTCTCAAAATCAATCTTTGAGATAGCCTTTAGTTCTTTCAGCGATGCGCTTTTAATGTCATCTACGGCTGTAAAACGACGGCCCTTTAAGGTTCTCTTTATTTTTGGAAATAGGAAAAAGTCACACGGAGCCATGTCTGGCGAATATGGAGGCTGGGACATCGTTACAGTACTGTTTTTGGCCAAAAATTCACGAACAAGCAATGAAGTGTGAGCTGGTGCATTATCGTGGTGCAAAAGCCATGAATTGTTTTTCCACAGATCCGGGCGTTTTTTCGGATTGCTTCACGCAAACGGCGTTGAACTTGTAGGTAGTACTCCTTATTGACCGTTTCATCTGGTGACAGGAATTCATGATGCACTATGCCATTAATATCGAAGAACACAGTGAGCGTAACCTTCACGTTCGACAGCACTTGTCGAGCCTTTTTCGGTCTTGGCGAACCAGAATGCCTCCACTGGGATGATTGAGCCTTAGTTTCGACGTCATATCCGTAAACCCATGTTTAGTCACCTGTTATAATACGTTTCAGTAATTCTGCATCGTCGTTGACTTCATTTAGTGACTCCTGAGCAACTTCCATTCGCCGCTGTTTTTGTTCAACATTCAACAATTTTGGAACGAATTTTTCTGCCACGCGTTTCATACACAAAACATTGGAAACAATGTCATGACATGGTCCAATCGATATACCTACATCACCATCGACCTCTCTAATTGTTCATAACCATTTATTTCACTTTTTCCACGTTTTCATCGGTTGTTGATATGCTGGGGCGTCCAGGGCGCTTGTCATCTTCAACGTCTTCACGGTCTTCTTGGAAACGCTTATACCACTCGTAAACTCTTGCTTTACCCATAGCAGACTCATCATAGTCCTTTGTTAACATTTCACACACTTTGTTACACTTTATTCCATTTTTTACGCAAATTTGATACGCAAATTCTTTGATCCATTTCTTTTAACAAACGAAAATCGCCGAGCTCATAAAAACACGTCAAACCTTAGTAGCTGTCACAGACAAAGTCAACGATGAAAACAGCTGAAAGTTTTATCATATTTCAAGGGCATGTATACCAACATAACAAAAAAAAAAATATTTGACAATCGGACTGTCCAAGCACGCGAAATTTAAGAATTCTCTTTACTTTCTGAACACACCTCGTACATTACATAATACGTTACATTAATAAACACATATTATGTGTTTATTATTATTCGACATTTTGTGTTCAAATTAATCAAAATTTATTGTAATTAAATACGTGTGACATGTTTTGCTTAACGTAATATTTGTTATAAGACATTAAAATATTGTTACGTTACAATGTTAAAATTAATATCGCCATTTTTACATCCTTAGTCCTCACGTAATAATTTTTCTATTTTCTTTGTTCTCGCACAATGCAAGTGTGCTGTACTAGTGAAATAAACGCAAGAAAATAAAACGTTAAAGTCTGATGTTTAGTCGTCAACAATATTCCTTTAATAAGCCTGGATTATTACGTTTAACCCGTATACCCGCCTGCATCCTATTAAATATAATTGTAAAAAGAAACACGGAAACCAGTTCTCTAGGCTGGACTTGGTCTTGCAGGGGAATTGACTTTCATACGCGTATGTAAGCAGACATTATGTACGCCATGGAAGAGAGCGGCTTTCCGACTGCCTCTATGGATTTATTATCAGCAAAAGGAAGTCTGCAATACCGATAATAAGGTTGTTGAATAATTCCAGCGCCACAATGTCCACTACTCTCTAGGTCTTATGATTAATTATCTTACTGAGCAAGTAATTCATTTAAAGAGTACCATTTTTAACGAAGTTCTTTATAACACTCACAACCAATCAATAAATGTGCACAAATAATTAAAAGAACAATAAACCTCGAAGTATATTCTTAATTAATTGCCTGCCACAGCTCCACAACCTCGTAACCTTTTAAACCAATTAAACCGGCAACCGTAATATTTAAGGAAATTGTTTCTGGAACAACTTTATTAGAAATTTTATGCTCTCTCTCCTTGAAGCGGTGAATATTACGGCAGGTCCTGCAGTTCATACAGTAAATAACCAGCAAGTACACTCGTCATAGTTAAATCAGAAGCCGCTACCTTGAAACGGAAGCGAATGGTAAGAAATCTACACATCCGTCGTACTAGGCTTTCACCCCGAGGACCCGGGTTCGATTCCCGGCCAGGGCTTGGCATTTTCATACGCTATAAATGATCCCATCGTCTGCATTAGCCCAAGTGTGCACAATAGTCGGACGTTAAACACACAAAAAAAAGTTTGGGCTAAAGTCATCTCCGTACCAAATTTTGAAAGAATCGGTCAATGCTTTTAACCAGAACGAGGAAACACTTGTCGTAGGTAAATCAAAGGCCGCCATTTTGAAACTGAAATGATTGGAAAACATCTTAAACGTGTGTCGTTCGGCTTTTATACAAGGTGCCTTCGTACCATATTTTAAAACAATCGTTCAATGCTTTTAGCCAAAACGAGGAAACACTTGTCGTAGGTAAATCAAAGTCCGCCATTTTGAAACTGAATTGATTGGAAAACATCTTAAACGTGTGTCGTTCGGTTTTTATACAAGGTGCCTTTGCACCATATTTTAAAACAATCGGTCAATGCTTTTAGCCAAAACTAGGAAACACTTGTCGTAGGTAAATCATAGGCCGCTATTTTGAAACTGAATTGATTGGAAAACATCTTAAACGTGTGTCTTTTGGCTTTTATACAAGGTGCCTTCATACCATATTTTAAAACAATCGGTCAATGCTTTTAGCCAAAACGAGGAAACACTTGTCTTAGGTAAATCAAAGGCCGCCATTTTGAAACTGAACTGATTGGAAAACATCTTAAACGTGTGTCGTTCGGTTTTTATACAAGGTGCCTTTGCACCATATTTTAAAATAATCGGTCAATGCTTTTAGCCTAAACGAGGAAACACTTGTAGGTAAATCAAAGAAACTGTAGGTAAATTCATTTTGAAACTGAATTGATTGGAATTTTTTTTTTTTTTAACGTTCGACTATTGTGCACACTTGGGCTAATGTAGACAATGGGATGATTTATAGCGTATGAAAATGCCAAGCCCTGACTTGTAATCGAACCCGGGTCCTCGGGGTGAAAGCCCAGTACGCTATCAACTAGGCCACCGAGGCGGCTTAATTGATTGGAAAACATCTTAAATGTGTGTCGTTCGGCTTTTATACAAGGTGCCTTCGTACCAAATTTTAAAACAATCGGTCAATACGTTTTGCCGAAACCACGTAACGAACAAACGCACAAACCAAATGCTGAACGGTCGAGTTGAAACAGACCTCGCTTGATCACAAGGGTATCTCAGTTAAATGTTTATGTTTTAAAAAACTCAGCTGTTCTATTCACAAGCCCGGGGCTTTGTTAGTGATGGGGAAGGAAGAGTGATAGGAGAGTAACGTTGGCTCAGCTGACCCGGCTAAGAGTACCTTGTAAAATCCTCCTTGCCAGGATACAGTAAAGTTCTTAATGGCGATCTTCGGCGAGGAGAAGATATTTGGTACGGTAGAACCAACGGATGATGTACTGAGTGTAAATTCAATAGATAGCAGAAGATCCAAATGAGCAATGGAAAAAACAGACTGTAATCAGACTCTAGATGGCAGACCGGATATCCCCGGGAAATCCATCCTTTCAGAAGGCAGTCGTCACGGGGGGGGGTAGGTAACTATGCTTAACGAGGATCCTCTTACTGGGATCCATCACTGAAAAGAGTACTACCATCAAATTATAACAAAGGAAAAACCTTGCAGCGCTTCTAGCATCTACAAAGAAGAATTCTCCAGAGGAAACAAAGAACTTCGTAGAATTGCAAGAAATAACTTTGAAGTGAACTAGCGAAGTCAGAGCATTGGAAAAGGAAAATGGTGAAAGCAACTTACTGGGAAAACTATAGGAAAAGTAACTGACGCAATGTTGGTGCAACTGTATAATATATTACTGACGAAAACGTGTTAGAAATAGAATATGTTCGGATGGAGGGTAGTAAAGAAAGAAAAGTCATCACCAGAAGTGGAACCAACTTCTGATGTAACAATCACAGAACAGAAATAAGTCTGAAACACATCTGACGCAGACACGTACAGAGCTTCCATCAGCAAACTGCAGCGGGATGGAATAAAGTGGGTAGACATAAGAAGATAAAAACAAAAGTTCTGTTAAAGTCATGGTAAGAAGTCTCCAGCCTACATGTTCAAAATGATATATTAGAAGATATGCATGAGAAAGGAACACAATTGGTTAGGTAAAGAATGATCGCAAGCATAAAAAGAAAAAGCATATCTGCCTTTTTTATGCTACATTTTTGCTGTCGGAAAAAGTGGGACACAATATTCAACATTAGATCAATAACCAAGTGAGTTGAACCGCTGAGGATAAACATCATAACGCAATGTAAAAGTACCCGGTACTGTTGGCAGGAGAGGAGCTGAAAGAAGTTTTAAGCGACCTTCGCGGCGCGGCGGGAGAGTTTTTCGACTCAGACATACAAATGATGGTTCATCGAATGCAAAAACGCATCGATCTCAACGGCTATTATGTCGAAAAAAAGAAAAAGTGTAAGCTTTCCAAAAATGTATTTTTTAATGCAAATTTTTCATTGTGAAAAATTATTGGGAACCTTATTTTACGGACATCTCTAGTAACTATGCCAGTAAGATTTTTGTTTGTGTTTAACGTCCGACTATTGTGCACGCTTGGGCTAATGCAGACGATGGGATGATTTATAGCGTATGAAAATGCCAAGCCCTCGCCGGGAATCAAACCCGGGTCCTCGGGGTGAATATGCCAATAAGAACTGTAAATACAGAAGGAAATATAATATTTCTGCCCGTTAACTGTACCTTGGATAATTGAATCGATTAAAGCGAACAAAGTTTCAAATTTTACATTTTATGATTTTGGGGCGAGAATTGTGTTGGCGAGATTGTTAAGAGTTTCCACACTCTTAAAACTAGTCGATACATAACTACAAAGCGTGGTTGCTTTTTTTCACAATTTCCTTCCAAAAAACTGTGGACGACCATGAAAGATTTTAGCTTCGATAAGGCAGCTAAACTGTAAACTTAATGGTGCGTGTAACAATTAGTTCTTTTAATTAAGGCGGCCAATTAACGCTCATCTCTAATTACGTGCAGAAGAAGCACGACGCAGCCGAGCTCCAGAAAGTCCGCGTTACGAGCTTGCCTCATAATTTTGTTCAAAGCGATATTGACTGTTGATAGATTTCGTGTGAAATCACTTACGCAGACGTCATGACTACCCTACGTGCTCCAGTCCAATTTGTTGACCACAATAAGGCTACTTCTGAGAAACTGGTCGCAAAGACAAACCCACGCCTATCTGTTCACACATTAGATAAAAACAAACAACTTATTGTATTAGTGAGATGATGTGCAACTTGAAATTGTTCTATTGTTTGCACGTTCGTCGACAAAAGTTTTAAAAGTAGTCTAATTAGTCACGGCCGCGAAGCGTGAAAATATAATTCAAATAGCCAACACTACAATTAAGTAAAAACGTGGTATTTTTGTAACTAGGAAACTAATGATTTTTGTTCTGAACATTTGCATTTGTTCTGACTAGTGCAATAAAATGTCATTAAATATTATTAAATAGAGGCTCTAATTTTACTACCTGAGGGAAGCTGTATCTAAAGAAGAGATCTGCGTTTAATAATAATAGTCAAATATTCTCTCTTTATTTGTTTCACCCAACTTTGGAGTACACTAAATCAATCACTTTTTAATGTTCTGTGCCTTCCTCGTAACCCAGTATTGCTTCATTCGTTGTGATCTTGCTTTTCTTTCTTCGTCAGAGATTTGGATCGTTTGCTTGGATTTGACTTTGCATTGGAACCGTTGCTTCTTGTCCTTGGTTATTGTTTTGGCTGTTCTGTCCATGAGCATAGTGTCAGTGATCAATATAGTAAAAAGTAGTCAAATATTTTTTTGGTTAGTCTATTTTTGTCCATTCGGAGGATGTGCCCATAAAAATCAATTCTCCTTTTTCTTATTGTGTCTGATAGTGTTTCAGTTTTTTTGGTAAAGAGTTTCATTCCTGATGTGGAGTAATTGGTTGTTACGGAATTTGGGGCCTAAGATTTTTCGTAATATCTTTCTTTCTTTGATCTCCAGCCTTTCAAGTGGGCCCTGGGTTGTGAGATAATGTTTCAGCTGCATATAAGGCTTCTGGTTTAATTACCGTATGATAATGCCTTATCTTTGTATTCCAGGAGAGGGACTTCTTGTTATATGTGTCCTTGGTAAGTTGGAAGGCTAATTCAACTTTATTTCTCCTAGATTCCATAGCTTTTTTCTCTAGGGCGTTCCAGCTGATCCATTCCCCCCTTTTGATATATTTGATACCCTTGATCAAAGAATATTTGAATTCTTTGACTGTCTCAATGTATTGTTCTCCCACTTGAAGCTTTTTTGGTGGTTTTTGTATGTTTGTCAATATTTTAGTCTTTTCAAATGAAACTTTGAGACCCATTTTTAACGCTTGCTTCTGGAGTTCAAGAGTCTGTCCTTAGCTTCTTCCAATGTCTCAGCTAGTAAGGCCATCTCATCCGCAAAAGCCAAACAATTTACCTTAATGCCTTTGTCAAATATTATTGTATTAATATTATAACCTATATTATACAGTAATATTTATCTAACCTAACCGAACACTAATTATGGCCTACTGTCCGCTACCGTTATGTCACAAGTTACCTTTGCCGATCTGCGCATGGACCAGTACTTGCTTTATTGCACATACTTAAAGGCGAGCGTAAATCATGTCGCAGCTTCATTTGAAAACAAACTTTTGTAAACAATTAATAGTTGTCAAGTAACGACCAATTCAGCCGTAACTAACTGGATACTGTCCGACACACCTTACAGTCTACAGCAGCATATTAAAAGCTGTCGTAAAATTAATTATGGGAATTTTACTGCAGAAGGCAGCTCAGTATGCTTCTGTTGTTAAATTTAAACGTTATTTATGTCTTGAGTTGAACTTAATAAAACTAGTTAACTTTAACTTACAATTCTTAAGGTTATACATGGCAACCAAGCTATTCAGGCAGTTTATAGAATCGATTATTTTGTGTATTAGAGTTGAAACATTATTTATACTACTCGAGAAACATTGAATGCTGTGATTTTATTTGGTTTTCGGTCTCGAAATACATTTTATTTTTCCATTTACACGCTGTCTTTGTTAGGCTCTTCTTGTTGGGTACGAGGTGTGTTCAGAAAAATTAACGAGAATTTTAATTTGTTAAACAAAATATTTATTTATTCTTTTACATTGATGTTGTCGCCTTCAAAATAGTCCCCATTGGATATTGTGCACTTGTGCCAGCGCTTCTTCCAAACATCGAAACACTTCTCAAACTCGATCTTTGAGATAGCCTTTAGTTCTTTCACCGATGCGCTTTTAATGTCATCTACGGCTGTAAAACGACGGCCCTTTAAGTTTTTTTTTATTTTTGGAAATAGGAAAAAGTCACACGGAGCCATGACTGGCGAATATGGAGGCTGGAGCATCGTTGCAGTACTGTTTTTGGCCAAAAATTCACGAACAAGCGATGAAGTGTGAGCTGGTGCATTATCGTGGTGCAAAAACCATGATTTGTTTTTCCACAGATCCGGACGTTTTATTCGGATTGCTTCGTGTAAACGGCGTTGAACTTGTAGGTAGTACTCCTTATTGACCGTTTCACCTGGTGGCAGGAATTCATGATGCACTTTGCCATTAATATCGAAGAGTGCCAAAATATAAACACAGTGAGCAAAATATAAATACCTTCACGTTCGACCGCACTTGTCAAGCTTTTTTGTTCAAAATTCAACAATTTTGGAACGAATTTTGCTTCCACGCGTTTCATACACAAAACATTGGAAACAATGTCATGACATAATCCAATCGATATGCCAACATCATCAGCGACCTCTCTAATTGTGATTCGGCGATTGTTCATAACCATTTCTTTCACTTTTTCCACGTTTTCACGGCCTTCTTGGAAATGCTTATACCACTCGTAAACTCTTGCTTTACTCATAGAAAACTCACCATAGGCCTTTATTAACATTTCACACACTTTGTTACACTTTATTCCATTTTTACTCAAAATTTGATACAAATTCTTTGATCCATTAACAAACGAAAATCGCCGAGCTCATAAAAACACGTCTAACCTTAGTTACTGTCACAGACAAAGTCAACAATGAAAACAGCTGAAAGTTTATCGTACTTCAAGGGCATGTATACCAACATAATAATAAAAAAAAAAATGTTTGACAATCGGACTCTCCAAGCCCGCGAAATTAAAAAATTCTCGTTACTTTCTGAACACACCTCGTATAAATTGCATTATTCTTGTAAACATTCTGTATCTTTTATTACTAGACATTAAACAAGCGCGCGTACACACATACAAGCACAAGCAAGCAAGCGCGCGCGCACACACACACACTCAAGTGGAAGGAATAATATCTTTACTTGTGATGACGTACTTGCAGGAGTGTCGCCACTCAGAGAATGACCGGCGTTGTCTGATCGAGCCCAAGTACAGAGGTCACATGTAGTAAGACCATCGGGTGTAACGTGGTCGTCCAAGAACGAAGGCCTCGGAGGTGGAGGAAGGAACCCGTTAGACCATACACCTCCTTCGTCTTCCAAAGGTAAACTCCAAGTTGTGTCTTCTTCGATTGCACCCTCCCACCAGTCAGACTCCGCCCCCGTCTCATTCTCCACGGACATACCAAGACCTGTAACAGAGACCATGTGAGGATCACACCTGCTGCACTCGTTATTTATAAAGGAGTACAAAAAAACTTTGATTTGACTGAATATCAGATTTAAAGTGGCAACTTTTCTTCAAAAATGCTAAACTTACATCAGAAATAGTGGTTACAATGTTATCTGTGAACCACTTACTTACTTGATTGTACGTACAGATTACTGATAAATTTTATTTTATTTACGCACAAGACACGTAAATATATGTCTGAGTAGGCCTACTCGAAATTTCAGTTCAACTTGTTCAAACTGGGTACAAAAACTGACTTTGGTAATAGTTAGAACAATTTTGTCACCTATTAAAATCTATTCAACCGTTTCAAAATCTTAAAGATCATTATTAAATTTTTGAAAATCATAATTTTTATTTCGCACTTTTTTGTCGGCGGTTATGAAAATTTTAAAGTTGATTAATATCGATGAATGAGATTTATGTAAAGTTATGCATTTATAGCACATGGTTCATTTTTGAATTTCTATTGTAAAATACAAAAAATAAAAATATTAACTTATTTTGTATTTTTAATTTTTATTATTTTGGTTATTTTTAAAAATTTTCCATCACCGATACAGCTGCATACCTCGGTTGTAACAATACCGAAGCACTTAGGCACCAAAACGTTGCTATTTCCCCCTCCCCCATCTGGGTTGGAAGCCATCGAGAAACAAAACAGAAAAATCGTTTTATTTTCTCAAAATCGGGTTTTTTAGGCTTAATTTAAATATTGCTATTTATAACGAGCCAATAATTCCAAACTGATCGGCATATACGATTGGAGTGTGTAGATGGAGTTTGTTTTAGCCGCCTCGGTGGCCTAGTTGATAGCGTACTAGGCTTTCACCCCGAGGACCCGGGTGCGATTCTTGGTCAGAGCTTGGCATTTTCATACGCTATAAATCATCCCACCGTCTGCATCAGCCCAAGTGTGCACAATAGTCGGACGTTAAAAAAAAATGGAGTTTGTTTTATTAGTTTATTTGAAAGCTAATATTGAATTTATGTACAGAAACTATTTGAGTTTTTCGGGGGAATGTGGCACGTATCGGTTCAGAGGAAAACCTCCGGTGCAAAACACACTTTTCCTTCGCCTGGAAGGAGAATTGCAAAGGAGAAATGAAAAAAGCAAACATCCACAGAGCACATTGTTCCATAATGAATTCCATAGTTTTCCTGAGTAGTTTTTTTTTTTATTTTAAGGCGAAAAAGCACATTAAGGCTAATATCACCTCCCCAAATGTAAGTGTGATTGTTAAAGTGTCGTAAGTGTAGTGTTGTAAGTGTAAGTGTGTAATAGACTCAGGTACCGCGAGGGACGTCTAAATCCTCTCAATAGGTGCAGCTAGTCTGCACCCTCCTGCGGGGTTTCCTATGTAGTCCTCCAGGGACCGAGCATTATTTAGGTTCTTCTTTTCAGAAACGTTCTCTTATTACACGTAAAGCAGTGATAAGAACCATTTCAAAATACCAATCAATAGACTTTTAAAAAACAAACTAGATTAAATGACGTTCTACGAAACAAATTTTGAACTGCAATTTGGTATTCACAAATAATAATCGTTAAAAGCCAAACCGAATTCAAAGGTATTGAGCGCGTTTTGTGTTATGAAGTGCATTTAATTTTATAACCAATAATTTAATTCTGAAAGGTACAGATTAAGTGGTCTTTGTCAGCCGAGCGCACAGCGTAACTAAATCTTGTACACAGAATGTTGTGCGCTTTGTGAAAGAGCCGCCCGAAATCGTGGCTTCCACAAAAACAGCTTTATTAAGTTGGAAATTGAATCGTTACCCGCAGCCGAGGCTTAATGATAGATATTGGTTCAGTACGTGAGACGGTTATACCGAGCTGCTTCTATTAACCCCTTGTTATATTAGACAACCTTCGCGAATAGCTTTGTCTTCGGTTGCACACACAGAAAGGAAATAATTTACTTCGGGCTACGTGTGGCTTATCTCGATGATTATACTTAACTGTTACAATCAGCAACACCATTTAGCCTAAGCAGACGCTTAAAATAATGTCTTTTTTATGGACTCCTCTAATCTCTTCGTGACATACTTTAGCTTGATAAGAGTTAATGAGTTCTTCCTTCAGAACCTTACTTGCAATATATTCAAAATATTTCAGTAACTGTTATATTAGTTACCGATTTAAAATAATGGTATTTAGTTGTTAAATATCTCATGATAAACTTCGTTAGCTAGTTTAAAGTTATAGTTTAGTCCACAGTAACAGTTCCTTATAACAATAACAACAAAGTAATGTGATATATTACTGAACACTCTTAACAGCCTAGTGACAAACTACATTCGTAAATTCAACTCGTTATTGCAAAGCAGGAAGAAGTTTTAAAGTACATTCGTACAATAGATAATTTGTATTGCTCAAAAGTGGTGAATTCAACTAATGTTTCCTATCTTAATATATAAAAGAAGTCCTGACTGACTGACTGATTCATAATCAATGCAGAGCCAAAACTATTTTAACTAGCGACTTGAAATTTTCAGGGTACACTTATGTTACCATACAGGCGTGCACTAAGAAAGGATTTTGCATAAATTTGATTTTTACGCCATTAAACTACTTACCCAGTCCAAATTTAATAATCAACGTACAGCCGAGACTATTATAACTAGATACTTGAAATTTCTAGGGTACATTCTTACAACAATATCGAGGTCACACTAAGAAAATATTTGGCAAAAATTGATTTTAACGCCATTAAACTACTTACCCAGTCCAAATTTAATAATCAACGTACAGCCGAGACTATTATAACTAGATACTTGAAATTTCTAGGGTACATTCTTACAACAATGTCGAGGTCACACTAAGAAAAGATTTTGCAAAAATTTTATTTTTACGCCATTAAACTACTTACCCAGTCCAAATTTAATAATCAACGTATCGCCGAGACTATTATAACTAGATACTTGAAATTTTTAGGGTACCTTCTTACAACAATGTCGAGGTCACACTAAGAAAAGATTTTGCAAAAATTTGATTTTTACGCCATTAAACTACTTACCCAGTCCAAATTTAATAATCAACGTATCGCCGAGACTATTATAACTAGATACTTGAAATTTTTAGGGTACCTTCTTACAACAATGTCGAGGTCACACTAAGAAAAGATTTTGCAAAAATTTGATTTTAACGCCATTAAACTACTAACCCAGTCCAGATTTAATAATCAACGTATAGCCGAGACTATAATAGCTAAAGATTTGAAATTGTCCGGGTTACCACATGTAGGGGTGCACTGAAAAACGATTTTCCAGTATTCAACCCCTAAAAAGGTAAAACTGAGGTCAACAATTTTTATTAGAAAAAATATGTTTTTCGTCTGACCTTCTTAAAACGTAACATATAAGTAGTGAAATATATTTTCCACCATTTCCCAAAACTCATCCATTAAAAAGATTGAAAGGGGATAGAAAAAGAGGTATACAATTTTGCATTGAAAAAAAATTGTATTCCAGAAATACGCTATGAAACACAAATAATGAAATACACATGTCATATTTTCTGAATTAATCCCCTAAAAGAATAAAAATGTAAAATTCTCATGTAAAAATAAAAAAGATAAAAATAAGAGTTATCATTTTAGAAAAAAGAGTGTTTGCATTGGAGAAAAACATTTTTGATCAGATTTCCTTAAATTCGAATGGAACACATTTGAAGACAATAAACAGCATATTCACATTATAATATTTTTTATATTCACTATAAAATAATCGCGAGTTTAGATTATCACGCTTTTATTAATATATTTTTTATGTTTCTAAATTATTACATTACTGAAACAGTTTAAGCTTCGTAGGCGAAGCCGCGACGGGTAATGCTAGTTTGGTATATTCGAAGAGAAGTACTACAACAGGCAAAACAGACATACCATTTCCAGCCCCCAAGAGAGCTGGGGCCAGTGGTGTATACAATTTTTGTTTATGATGATATTAGCCTAACCAGACCTAACCTAACTGGCAGTGTTAACCAGAAGCTCAAATGTACCCGAAATAGGTACAACGCGTTAGAGGTGGGCGTTTCTGCTATTTTTACAAAACGTCAACAAACTGTTTGTTGAGGGAAAAAAGCTGCTTTTTAAAACAGTTGGAAAAAAACAGGTTTAGAAAACTGAAACTCAAAGTTGTATTAGCAGCTAAAACATAAAGCACATAAGTTCAGTTTTCTAAGACTACTTTTTCATTCCCACTGCCAATATGTCCTTAACTGTTTTTGGGTGTAAAGCATTTAGAAAGGATAAAAATAATCCTTACAAGTGTAGTAATAATTAAATTACATTATGAAAACGTAATAATTATGGAAGCCATTTTATATACGAAATGCAATGAATTTCTAATAGAAGCATTCTTTTTTTTACTTAAAAATTAAATAGTCTTTTGCATATTTACTAAAATGCAAACTATTTAGAATATTTTTAGTTGATTAAAAATATTGATGATTGATAATAAATATTAAAAAATATGTTTAAATAAAATTAGGCTCTGTATCTACAAAATGTGAGAGGTTGTTACTACAACTAGCAACAAAATAGAGATAAACGTTGACATTGACCAAACAGTTCTTACTTCACTACAAGCAACAAGCAACTTTGAAATAAAGGGAAAAAGCATAAAAGCAGGTAGAAGAAAAGCAGTTAGCAGACAAACAGTTAGCCGGAAAACAGTTTTAGCGCTTGCGGCAACGTTCGAATAGAACGCAGGTGTGGTAGTGCGGAAAGCTGTTCCTTGTTTTAACAAATCATAAACCAGTCCAAATCCAACTGCTTGTTTCAGTTTGAAAAAAGCAGTTTGTTAATCGTTTATAAAAAAGCAGTTTTTGTTAACAGTTTGGTGTTTTCTGCCCCACCACTACAACGCGTTCACTCCCGAGTCCCGAGTGAAACCATCAGCAACTCTAAGGGGACAACATAGACACATGTTAAAAAAGCATCATCACTTGTAAACACACACACGCAAGTACAACTAAACGTTTATCTACATCGTATAAACAAACAATTTCGCAACAGCTTTCAACGTGGAAAACGTTTTTCTATTTGAGGAGAATAGTAAACTGTTTAAAATTACGCCATAACTTTTAAATTGACTAGAGGTGGGCGTTTCTGCTATTTTTACAAAACGTCAACAAACTGTTTGTTGAGGGAAAAAAGCTGATTTTTAAAACAGTTGAAAAAAACAGGTTTAGAAAATTAAAACTCAAAGTTGTATTAGCAGCTAAAACATAAAACATATACGTTCAGTTTTCTAAGAATTCATTTTAAAGAATGAAAAACTACAACAGTATACGTTATTACTTCGCCCTTAGCACCAACAATGTCAAATCCTGGTTTAATTAGCAGTTATAATTAGTCTATCCCTTCACCTCCTTCGTTTTTCCGTATGTCTCTTTGAAAAACATGATCGTATTTACTGTTCAGTTAGCGCAAGAGCAAGGACCATTAATTTTTACGACTATTTCTGTATTGGTAAAATTGTGCATTTAAATTGCACATTATAAATGTTTACCTAATGGCTATTCAACTCCTGACACCAGCCGCTCCTTGGCTGAATTTATGCTTCCCGCGTCGATAACAGATTCTCCCGCGAGTGTTTTCACCATTTCTTTAAACATTAACTAGTTCCGCTTTTTCGTTTTATTGTCTTTTATGTTGAAGTATTTAAGATGTTCAATCTTTTATTAGAATACGCGCGCGCGCGCTCACCGAAGAACGCGCTTTTGTAAAATATAAAACATTTCACAAATTGTTCAACTCAATAGGACTAAATAATTTTGTACAAAGCTTATTGCACATTGCACAAGAATTGCACATTTTCGCTTTGGAGTAAATAATGCAAGACGAACTGTCACAAGAACACCATAAATATTAAAAGCTTACGTAAAAACACTGAACAAAAACTTGTCATTCTTTTTATATTCTTCTTCTTTTCTGCTAGGATTATTATCACTGTGTTCAGTATATCTGCCTTCCCTAGCTTCGTCAATTCTACTTTCGTTGACGCGTTTCGGAGAACCTCCATTTTCAAAAACTGAATATTTATATAGTTTTTGAAGATGGAGGTTCTCTAAAACGCGTCAACGTAAGTAGAATTGACGAAGCTAGGGAAGGCAGATAATTATACTGAAGACACTGAAAAACTTGTCACATTCAGGAATTGTTATTTTCCCCAAAATCTGCAAAAAAACACGAATATCTGCCAAATTCTCAAAACAGGTCCATCGTGTCTTGTTTAAATATCGTTCGTTTGAGAAAATTCTTAACTTTGTCCCAAATTTGAAATAAAGGAAGTCTACATTTCGAGAATGAATCTGAAAAAATCTGATTTATTTTTGTATTTTTTACTGCCGGAAGTTAAAAATCTGGTATTCTTACGTGAGCTATGAACATTTATGTACGACTTAATCAAATTTTGATTCAGTTATTTCTAACCAGCTCTTGAGTGTGATTTTTCTGAGCTATACGTTCATTCATACGTTTTCTGGGTACCATAAATATTACGTCAGTTTTCATAAAAATCTTCTCTCAGTTTAATTTTCAATGATGTGGAAAATCACATACATGGACAAACATTTTTTGACTCAAGAAACCAGAAAACGTATATTTATATAATAATCTCAAAACCAGATCGTGTTTTTTTCACGATGACTGCATTTTCTTTATACGTCGTATAATATAAAAATAAAAACAGGTCACGAAAATTCTGACCAAAAATGTGATTTATTTTTTTTAATAAAAAAAAATTCTGATTTATAGCGTATGAAAATGCCAAGCCCTGGCCGGGAATCGAACCCAGGTCCTCGGGGTGAAAGCCCAGTACGCTAACCCCGTAAGGCCCAGTAAGGCCGTGAAAGCCCAGAAAGGCCACTGAGGCGGCTCTTTGGTGTTTAACGTCCGACTATTGTGCACACTTGGGCTAATGTAGACGGTGGGATGATTTATAGCGTATGAAAATGCCAAGCCCTGGCCGGGAATCGAACCCGGGTCCTCGGGGTGAAAGCCCAGTACGCTAACCCCGTAAGGCCCAGTAAGGCCGTGAAAGCCCAGAAAGGCCACTGAGGCGGCTCTTTGGTGTTTAACGTCCGACTATTGTGCACACTTGGGCTAATGCAGACGATGGGATGATTTATAGCGTATGAAAATGCCAAGCCCTGGCCGGGAATCGAACCCGGGTCTTCGGGGTGAAAGCCCAGTACGCTATAAAACATTAAACCATACTTCTGATGTACAATAAACTACATTTTGTACTGGTTTATTTTACATGCTTGAGAGCAAAAGTTATATTTCTTTTCTGACCGTGGTAACGTCTCGTCCCTGCAGGGGGGGGTGGTGCTGACTAGCTGCACCTATTGAGAAGATTTAGACGTCCCTCGCGGTACCCGAGTCTAACAAACGCACAACGCTATACTTACGACTTTATCACTTACATTTAGAGAGGCGATAATAGACTGAATGTGCTTTTCGCCTTAAAATAAAAAAAGGTAACGTCTCATTGGTCACACATTTTCAGACAAGAACATCATCGACGTAACCTCAAAATCAATTCATCAAAATCTTCAAAACATTCTTAATATTTTTATCCGGAACGTTTAAAAAACATCTGATTTTATTATTGTAGTGCCAGAATGTAGTTTAAAAAATATTTGATTTTATTATTGTAGTGCCAGAATGTAGTTTAAAAACATTTGATTTTATTATTGTAGTGCCAGAATGTAGTTTAAAAACCATTTGATTTTATTATTGTAGTGCCAGAATGTAGTTTAAAAAACATTTGATTTTATTATTGTAGTGCCATAATGTAGTTTAAAAAACATTTGTTTTTATTATTGTAGTGCCAGAATGTAGTTTAAAAATCATCTGATTTTATTATTGTAGTGCCAGAATGTAGTTTAAAAACATTTAATTTTATTATTGCAGTGCCAGAATGTAGTTTAAAAAACATCTGATTTTATTATTGCAGTGCCAGAATGTAGTTTAAAAAACATTTGATTTTATTATTGTAGTGCCAGAATGTAGTTTAAAAAACATCTGATTTTATTATTGTAGTGCCAGAATGTAGTTTAAAAACATCTGATTTTATTATTGCAGTGCCAGAATGTAGTTTAAAAACATTTGATTTTATTATTGTAGTGCCAGAATGTAGTTTAAAAAACATCTGATTTTATTATTGTAGTGCCAGAATGTAGTTTAAAAAACATCTGATTTTTTTATTGCAGTGCCAGAATGTAGTTTAAAAAACATTTGATTTTTATCAATATTAAAAATCTGTATAAACTAAGGCATTCGGTGTTACGTTTTATATTTTCAACGAAAGTTAAATATTTCTGCGATTATACAGATTTTAACATAGATTACGTTAGGAAAATCATAATTTGAAGTTAAGAAAAAAAATATTATGGCGTTCTGAAATGGATTAACGAATTTTGCTGAACATTTTTTTTTTTTTTTTGTGTTTAACGTCCGACTATTGTGCACACTTGGGCTAATGCAGACGATGGGATGATGTATAGCGTATGAAAATGCCAAGCCCTCGCCGGGAATCGAACCCGGGTCCTCGGGGTGAAAGCCTAGTACGTTATCCACTAGACCACCGAGGCGGCTACCTACCTAGAAAGAAATATTTTGCTGAACAAGGAATTTGTCCAAAACCGAAACAATCTTTTTAGTTAAGTTTTAATAAAATCTAACCGAACAAAATTGCTCTATATTGATATATTGTATTATATATTGAACTTGCACAAATTATTATTGAACCTCCTATCCAAAAAACTAATCGTGAGATGTTTAATAACAATAAATTATAACAATAATATTATTTGTTATATAAACCCTTTATGGAAAGTATCTTGAGTTCTACAGAAATATCCATCATCCGGATAGTTTCGAAATTCAGCTATCTAGCTGGAGACAAACCTATAAAGTTGGGGTAACAGAGGTACAAAGTTTACACACAATTACTTTTGGTTTGCTACACAGTGATGACACTGAATAGTGTAAATATCAGTGTAAATATCTGTTTTACACAGGTACAAACACATAATCTGTTTTGATGTTGGGATAACACACTTATGTACTTTTCACACAACTACTTTTTTTGTTTGTAACGACAATTTGAGAACGTTTCTAGCGGTTAGGTTAGGTTAGGTTCGTTAGATTTATTATTGGCGTTTAAATCGATTCAATGGTGCCAGAAAACGTTCGTCCTTACCCTATAGTGGTGACGAAAAGAACACGTTTAATGACAGGATAGATGTGAAGACTCACTTAGGTGCGCTGCGGTAGCCCTTGGGCCTTCCAGTAATCACAAAGCAGACCTCAGACCCTGTGTGTACTATTAGTCATTGTAGTGTAGTGGGGAAAGGAAGATAGCTTTTAATGTTGGCTAGTTTATAATGTTGGGAAGTCTGGGAGGCGTGGCTCAGCGCGGAGACCGGATTACCTTGAGCTGCCAACAGGTCCCGATGTCTTCATCATCACTGCCCCCTCTCACCTCGTTCTCATCCGTACTCAACGCGTCACTAATTATTATAACAACTCTATTCAGTGATTGATAGACTTCCCATGACCGATTATTAGGCTTTATGGTGTTCATAGCGCTGCTTCCATCTTGTTATGGATGTTTGCTCCGGACGGTAGCGTCAACATCAGCGTGAGTGTGACGTACCTCCCATTACTACGGGGAAGGTGTAAACAACAAAACGTCAGTCACCTGTCCTTGTACCGCTGCCGTCAGCATCAGTGTGAGTGTGACTGATGTATTGTACCTCCCATTACTACGGGGAAGGTGTAAACAACAAAACGTCAGTCACCTGTCTTTGTACCGCTGCCGTCAGCATCAGTGTGAGTGTGACTGATGTATTGTACCTCCCATTACTACGGGGGAAGGTGTAAACAACAAAACGTCAGTCACCTGTCCTTGTACCGCTGCCGTCAGCATAAGTATTGTACGTCCCATTACTTCGGGGAAGGTGTAAACAACAAAACTTCAGTAATCCGTCTTTGTACCGCCGCCGTAAGCATCAGTGTGAGTGTGACTGATGTATTGTACGTCCCATTACTTCGGGGAAGGTGTAAACAACAAAACTTCAGTCACCTGTCCTTGTACTGCTGCCGTCAGCATCAGTATGAGTGTTACTGCTGTATTGTACCATCCATTACTTCGAGGAAGGTGTAAACAACATAACTTCAATCACCTGTCTTTGTACCGCCTCCGTAAGCATCAGTGTGAGTGTGACTGATGTATTGTACGTCCCATTACTTCGGGGAAAGTGTAAACAACAAAACGTCAGTCACCTGTCCTTGTACCGCCGCCTTCAGCATCAGTGTGAGTGTGACTGATGTATTGTACCTCCCATTACTTCGGGAAAGGTGTAAAGAACATAACGTCAATCACTTGTCTTTGTACCCCTGCCGTCTGCATCAGTGTGAGTGTGACTGATGTATTGTACCTCCCAATACTACGGGGGAAGGTGTAAACAACAAAACGTCAGTCACCTGTCCTTGTACCGCTGCCGTCAGCATCAGTGTGAGTGTGTCTGATGTATTGTACCTCCCATTACTTCGGGGAAGGTGTAAATAACAAAACGTCAGTCACCTGTCCTTGTACCGCTGCCGTCAGCATCAGTGTGAGCGTGACTGATGTATTGTACCTCCCATTACTTCGGGGAAGGTGTAAACAACAAAACGTCAGTCACCTGTCCTTGTACCGCTGCCGTGAGCATCAGTGTGAGTGTGACTGATGTATTGTACCTCCCATTACTTCGGGGAAGGTGTAAACAACAAAACGTCATTCACCTGTCCTTGTACCGCCGCCTTCAGCATCAGTGTGAGTGTGACTGATGTATTGTACCTCGCATTACTACGGGGAAGGTGTAAACAACAAAACGTAAACGACAAAACGTGTAAACAACAAAACTGCACCTGTCCTTGTACCGCTGCCGTCAGCATCAGTGTGAGTGTGACTGATGTATTGTACCTCCCATTACTTCGGGGAAGGTGTAAACAACAAAACTTCAGTAATCCGTCTTTGTACCGCCGCCGTAAGCATCAGTGTGAGTGTGACTGATGTATTGTACGTCCCATTACTTCGGGGAAAGTGTAAACAACAAAACGTCAGTCACCTGTCCTTGTACCGCCGCCTTCAGCATCAGTGTGAGTGTGACTGATGTATTGTACCATCCATTACTTCGAGGAAGGTGTAAACAACAAAACGTTAGTCACCTGTACTTGTACCGCTGCCGTCAGCATCAGTGTGAGTGTGATTGATGTATTTGTACATCCCATTACTTCGGGGAAGGTGTAAACAACAAAACGTCAGTCACCTGTCCTTGTACCGCTGCCGTGAGCATCAGTGTGAGTGTGACTGATGTATTGTACCTCCCATTACTTCGGGGAAGGTGTAAACAACAAAACGTCAGTCACCTGTCCTTGTACCGCCGCCTTCAGCATCAGTGTGAGTGTGACTGATGTATTGTACCTCGAATTACTACGGGGAAGGTGTAAACAACAAAACGTAAACGACAAAACGTGTAAACAACAAAACTGCACCTGTTCTTGTACCGCTGCCGTCAGCATCAGTGTGAGTGTGACTGATGTATTGTACCTCCCATTTCTTCGGGGAAGGTGTAAACAACAAAACGTCAGTCACCTGTCCTTTGTACCGCCGCCTTCAGCATCAGTGTGAGTGTGACTGATGTATTGTACCTCGCATTACTACGGGGAAGGTGTAAACAACAAAACGTAAACAACAAAACGTATAAACAACAAAACTGCATCTGTCCTTGTACCGCTGCCGTGAGCATCAGTGTGAGTTTGACTGATGTATTGTACCTCCCATTTCTTCGGGGAAGGTGTAAACAACAAAACGTCAGTCACCTGTCCTTTGTACCGCCGCCTTCAGCATCAGTGTGAGTGTGACTGATGTATTGTACCTCCCATTACTACGGGGAAGGTGTAAACAACAAAACGTAAACGACAAAACTTGTAAACAACTAAACTGCACCTGTCCTTGTACCGCTGCCGTCAGCATCAGTGTGAGTGTGACTGATGTATTGTTACCTCCCATTTCTTCGGTAAAGGTGTAAACAACAAAACGTCAGTCACGTGTCCTTTGTACCGCCGCCTTCAGCATCAGTGTGAGTGTGACTGATGTATTGTACCTCGCATTACTACGGGGAAGGTGTAAACAACAAAACGTAAACGACAAAACGTGTAAACAACAAAACTGCACCTGTCCTTGTACCGCTGCCGTGAGCATCAGTGTGAGTGTGACTGAGGTATTGTACCTCACATTTTTTCGGGGAAGGTGTAAACAACAAAACGTCAGTCACCTGTCCTTGTACCGCCGCCTTCAGCATCAGTGTGAGTGTGACTGATGTATTGTACCTCCCATTACTTCGAGGAAGGTGTAAACAACAAAACGTCAGTTACCTGTCCTTTGTACCGCCGCCTTCAGCATCAGTGTGAGTGTGTCTGATGTATTGTACCTCCCATTACTACGGGGAAGGTGTAAACAACAAAACGTAACGACAAAACGTGTAAACAACAAAACTGCACCTGTCCTTGTACCGCTGCCGTCAGCATCAGTGTGAGTGTGTCTGATGTATTGTACCTCCCATTACTTCGGGGAAGGTGTAAACAACAAAACGTAAACGACAAAACGTGTAAACAACAAAACTGCACCTGTCCTTGTACCGCTGCCGTCAGCATCAGTGTGAGTGTGACTGATGTATTGTACCTCCCATTACTTCGGGGAAGGTGTAAACAACAAAACGTAAACGACAAAACGTGTAAACAACAAAACTGCACCTGTCCTTGTACCGCTGCCGTCAGCATCAGTGTGAGTGTGTCTGATGTATTGTACCTCCCATTACTTCGGGGAAGGTGTAAACAACAAAACGTAAACGACAAAACGTGTAAACAACAAAACTGCACCTGTCCTTGTACCGCTGCCGTCAGCATCAGTGTGAGTGTGACTGATGTATTGTACCTCCCATTACTTCGGGGAAGGTGTAAACAACAAAACGTAAACGACAAAACGTGTAAACAACAAAACTGCACCTGTCCTTGTACCGCTGCCGTCAGCATCAGTGTGAGTGTGACTGATGTATTGTACCTCCCATTACTTCGGGGAAGGTGTAAACAACAAAACGTAAACGACAAAACGTGTAAACAACAAAACTGCACCTGTCCTTGTACCGCTGCCGTCAGCATCAGTGTGAGTGTGACTGATGTATTGTACCTCCCATTACTTCGGGGAAGGTGTAAACAACAAAACGTAAACGACAAAACGTGTAAACAACAAAACTGCACCTGTCCTTGTACCGCTGCCGTCAGCATCAGTGTGAGTGTGTCTGATGTATTGTACCTCCCATTACTTCGGGGAAGGTGTAAACAACAAAACGTAAACGACAAAACGTGTAAACAACAAAACTGCACCTGTCCTTGTACCGCTGCCGTCAGCATCAGTGTGAGTGTGACTGATGTATTGTACCTCCCATTACTTCGGGGAAGGTGTAAACAACAAAACGTAAACGACAAAACGTGTAAACAACAAAACTGCACCTGTCCTTGTACCGCTGCCGTCAGCATCAGTGTGAGTGTGACTGATGTATTGTACCTCCCATTACTTCGGGGAAGGTGTAAACAACAAAACGTAAACGACAAAACGTGTAAACAACAAAACTGCACCTGTCCTTGTACCGCTGCCGTCAGCATCAGTGTGAGTGTGTCTGATGTATTGTACCTCCCATTACTTCGGGGAAGGTGTAAACAACAAAACGTAAACGACAAAACGTGTAAACAACAAAACTGCACCTGTCCTTGTACCGCTGCCGTCAGCATCAGTGTGAGTGTGACTGATGTATTGTACCTCCCATTACTTCGGGGAAGGTGTAAACAACAAAACGTAAACGACAAAACGTGTAAACAACAAAACTGCACCTGTCCTTGTACCGCTGCCGTCAGCATCAGTGTGAGTGTGACTGATGTATTGTACCTCCCATTACTTCGGGGAAGGTGTAAACAACAAAACGTAAACGACAAAACGTGTAAACAACAAAACTGCACCTGTCCTTGTACCGCTGCCGTCAGCATCAGTGTGAGTGTGACTGATGTATTGTACCTCCCATTACTTCGGGGAAGGTGTAAACAACAAAACGTAAACGACAAAACGTGTAAACAACAAAACTGCACCTGTCCTTGTACCGCTGCCGTCAGCATCAGTGTGAGTGTGTCTGATGTATTGTATCTCCCATTACTTCGGGGAAGGTGTAAACAACAAAACTTTAGTCACCTGTCTTTGTACCGCTACCGTCTACAGTAGAAGAATAGTTAAAACAATGAAATCTAAAATAGATGTTTATATCGCAGTTATTGAAAAAAATAATAATAAGCAATTTAAATTTTTTGGATTGGATTGGATTACTTTATTGAATTGAATTGAATTGTTAATACTTTAAGTTTTTACAATTTATTTGTAACAGAATAATAAATGTTGCTTGCACTGATAAAAAAACCGTAATGAAAATAAGAAATCAAAGAAAGTTATTTCTAAAAGTTGTCTTTTTTTGTTATATTTGAGTAGAATGTACTCTTATCTTTGGTAAACACATCTTTAACCTCAAATTGATTTCATCCAATGCTACAGTTTACAGACCTAAAGAGTTAATTTTTAAATTTAAATAACTTTCTTTATAGATTTACAGATAAAGGTGTCAAAATATTATCACTATTATTCTTTTGGTCTTTATTGGCTTTGCGTTTGGAAGGTAAATGCGGTCCGTCGTCTTTGGTGGTAGATTCAATATTCTAATTTAATGTAATTAGGATGAAAGCTTCATTAAAAAAAGGTGGATTTTAATCAAGTACGGATGCCTGTCACGTTACGTCTATCGTAAAATATTTTTCTGTGACCTAAAATACAAAAATATTAGAAGAAAATTAAATCAGACTAACAAAGTCTCGCCCGGCTTGGCACGATGAATATGGATCAGTTTATAGTGGGCTTAAAAAATCTGCTCGGATCATTTGAAAGCCCATTTGACTCGAACAGTCATTTTGTAGAAGTTAACTAGAATCAAGCTGAAATGTACGTAACCATGGAACATGGCTGTAACAAATCACTAAGAAGGAAGTGAATTACAAACAATTAGTTAAAATATTTTTACTTGAAGGAGAATAATGGAGTAGTACGAGGTGTGTTCAGAACGTAACGAGAATTTTAATTTTTTGAACAAAATATTTATTTATTCTTCTACATTGATGTTGTCGCCTTCAAAATAGTCCCCAATTGGAGATTATGCACTTGCGCCAGCGTTTCTTCCAATCCTCGAAACACTTCTCAAACTCGATCTTTGAAATAGCCTTTAGTTCTTTCAGCGATGCGCTTTTAATGTCATCTACGGCATGACATTAAGGCACTTTAAGGTTCTCTTTATTTTTGGAAATAGGAAAAAGTCACACGGAGCCATGTCTGGCGAATATGGAGGCTGGGGCATCGTTACAGTACTGTTTTTGGCCAAACATTCACGAACAAGCAATGAAGTGTGAGCTGGTACATTATCGTGGTGCAAAAGCCATGAATTGTTTTTCCACAGATCCGGGCGTTTTTTTTCGGATTGCTTCACGCAAATGGCTTTCAACTTGTAGGTAGTACTCCTTATTGACCGTTTCACCTGGGTGGCAGGAATTTATGATGCACTATGCCATTAATATCGAAGAACACAGTGAGCATAACCTTCACGTTCGGCCGCACTTGTCAAGCCTTTTTGTTCAAAATTCAACAATTTTGGAACGAATTTTGCTGCCACGGGTTTCATACACAAAACATTGGAAACAATATCATGACATGATACAATCGATATGCCAACATCATCAGCGACCTCTCTAATTGTGGTTCGGCAATTGTTCATAACCATTTCTTTCACTTTTTCCACGTTTTCATCGGTTGTTGATGTGCTGCGTTCAGGGGTTCGTCATCTTCAACGTCTTCATGGCCTTCTTGGAAACGCTTATACCACTCGTAAACTCTTGCTTTACTCATAGCAGACTCATCATAGGCCTTTGTTAACATTTCACACACTTTGTTACATTTTATTCCATTTTTTACGCAAAATTTGATACAAATTCTTTGATTCATTTCTTTTAACAAACGAAAATCGCCGAGCTCATAAAAACACGTCTAACCTTAGTGGCTGTCCCAGACAAAGTCAGCAATGAAAACAGCTGAAAGTTTTATCATTCTTCAGGGCATGTATACCAACATAATAAAAAAAAATGTTTGACAATCGGACTCTCCAAGCCCGCGAAATTAAAAATTTTTCGTTACTTTCTGAACACACCTCGTATAAGAACAAAGACTCAAATCTATAGAATAGTTCAGAATTGAATGAGAGTAATGAAGACATTCGAATTAAAAACTCATACAGGCTCTCTAGAGGGGGAAGTAAGGTAATAAGTTAATTTAAAACTGAGAGTGAGCTTAGGCCTGTTATAGTGTTCAAATTTTTGTAGAGGTGCATTATGTTTTAAAGGTTGTATGCAGTATGCTGGGTTCTTGTCTGGTACAAAATTAGACGTCACGTTTTAATATCTTTTCGTAGGTCCAACCTCTCTTCTCCTTGATACGCTTTCTAAACGTACAGGTATAATAGAAGTAGTAAAAATTAATAATAAATACTTTTTGTGAATTCCGTACTTGTAAAGCACCCTTACTCAGTGGGGGAATCGCTCGTTGCAGGCCCGAAAATAAATCACGCAGTGGGTGCTGGGACGGGGCTCTACACCTGTTTTCTGTCTACATTTGAGCCGAAAATTGAGTTGTTAACAGCGATCAGTGCGGCCGAAAGAGATGGAGTGAGTTTCATTAATTAAACAAAATGGCCGCAGTAGACTTTGAACACCCGCCGGTCGTTTGCATACATTTGATCCGCCGGGCTTGTCCGTTATGTTTCTAAATTATATATGATTAATGCGATCCGCTCCTGTTTAAAGCATCCGCCGAAATGCAAACAGTTTAAACGGTTTTTTGCAATGCCGTCATCTCGGATTTTAGCTTTAAAAGTATAAACATGATAAAACTTGAAATAACTGTTGAACAGGCTGTGCGTTGGAAGCAATGATGCTAAGCCTGTACAAATTTAGGCTAATTGAAAACTTAAAAGGCATAATTTAATTAATTTCTTGTACAGGGTGTTTCAGGAAAGAACGGAAAGAATTGCAGGCGAGTTGTAACCAGTGAAAATGATGAAAAAAGTTTATGTAAACATGGATCCGGAAACGCTTTGTTAGCTAGTTGCAGCTGGCGAAAAACTTCACCGTGATTAATGGAAAAAGAGAGAAATTAAGCTATACCGAAATTCTAGAAATCTAAATTGAGAAGTATCGATGGTTTCTTGTGGTTTTTGATGTGAAAAATTGAATATAACTGGTCCAAAATCTGTAATCCAAGTAGTTTTTTGAGAAAGCCATTTTAAAACCCCAAAATCAGCGACAAAAACATATTTTTTCACTTCATTTTATATTCTTCTTCTTTTATGCTCGGATTATTGTCACTATGTCACTATGTATACTCACTGAGTATAGATATAATTTTTGAAGATGGAGGTTCTCCGAAACGCGTCAACGAAAATAGAATTGACGAAGCTATGGAAGGCAGATCATTATACTGGACATAGTGACATTTTTTTACATTTGGCCTACTATAACTCTGTTAATTTCCTAATAAAGAAATAAAATTTTTGAATTAAACTTGTAGAAAATTTAATTCTGAACAACATTATGTAAATAGCCAACTAAAAAAAAATTAAAAAAAAGAATTTTAATAACATTAAAATATTCACAACATAACAGGAAAAAGACATTAATTTTCAAACAGAGAATAATACCTTTTACATTCGAGAATATCTAGTACGATTTTTTAAAATAATTAAACAGTAAAAAAAGCAAAATTAAATTGTTAAAAAAAATATTAAGCATTTATAACAACTGTTAAAAATGTCCACCTTCACTGTTAACACAATAATCTGCTCAACAGTTTAATAGGTTATTATAGGCCAAATGTAAAAAAATGTGTTTTGGCTATGATTTTTGCTTTTTCACCGGTTTTTTCAAAAAAATACTTGGATTACAGCTCTAGAACTAGTTTTATTCAATCTTTCAGGACAAAAACCATAAGAAACCATCAAGATTACCTCTTAATTTAGGTTCCTAGAATTTCAGGACGGCCTAATGTCTCTCTATTTCCGGGAATCCTGGCGAAATTTTTCACACGCTTACGAAGCACGCTTGTTTATATAAAATTTGTTCATCATTTTCACTGGTTACAACTCGCCTGAAATTGTTCACGTTCCTTCCTGAAACACCCTGTATAAAGTACATAATTTCATATGAAGCTAAATAATAATATAGACGTGTTCAAACATTAATGTGAGTATGTAATATTTTTGTAAATGTTTTATGATGTAGTGAGAACTAAACTTATTAGGCTATACTGCTTAGTATACTGTATAGTTGTGTTGTACCAGGTGAACTATACCGCTCAGTTAAATTGGCAAATATTGGCAATCTTAAGTTAAAAAAACTTCTACGAGAATCAATTTCAAAGTTGAACTTTTAAAGTTAAACACGATTTATAGTTGCAGATTACACGTATAATATGAAGTTTCTTGATTGCTAAGAAGCTGTAGCCTATATTTTGGTTTAAGCCAAGGAAGGTTGTATACAAGTATTATTTTCAAATTAATTACGGTATAAATCAAAAATTCCTTGAACAAATTACTTTATAGTTCTAATATACTTACTGTTTTTACAGTCTCCTACGTCCTAAATTATCGTAGTTATTATCTTTGTAATACTTGTAGTACGAGGGTTGTCCTTAAAGTAAGGTTCCCAAAGGGCCGCTGCGAACGTTATTACACGGAATCCGGTGACCTTGGCTTGCAGCTTGGTTCCTCCACTCTCAATTCCCACTCCGCGATCGGTCTGCGACGCTCAGTCTTGGTTTGGTAACCGTTAATAATGGAGTTGTCTTTTCTGTCTCCCGCCAGGTGCGAATTACGCTCTGTGTGCAAAAAACACTGCGCCGGTGGACATTCATATCCAACTGTGTGAAGTCTGCGGAGAAAAATGTACGAGCATACAACACGTGCGCAAATGGTGGAGAGAATTCAAAGACGGACGTACAGACGTTCATGATGAACAGCGTTTCGGACGAAACGATTGCGAAAGTGGAAGAAGCAATGCTGAACGATCGAAGGCTGACTGTTCGGGAGCTCTCCGAGATGATCCCTGATGTGAGCAAGACCTGGATTGATAAAATTTTGACACACCATTTAGGGTATAGCAAGGTTTGTGCAAAATGGGTCCCAAGCAGACCACAAACGGCAACGGATTGATGCGGCCCGCGAATTTCTTCAGGCCTACGAAACCGATGGCAAGAAATTCTTGGACTCCATTGTCACTGAGGACGAGACCTGGGTACACTATACGACACCGGAAACGAAAGAACAATCACGCCATTGGAAACATCCAGAGTCGCCGAAGCCGCGGAAGTTCAAACAAACACTGTCTGCCGGCAAAGTCATGGCGAGCGTGTTTTGGGACAGGAAGGGGTTATTGTTGTGCGAATTCATGGATACCGGCACAACAATCAATGCTGATCGTTACTGTGAGACGTTAAGGAACCTTCGCAGCGCGATTCAAAACAAGAGGAGAGGCATGCTCACGAAGGGAGTTTGTTTCCATCAAGACAACTCTCGTCCATACAACGCCCGTGTAACAACCGATCTTATCAACCAATTTGGATGGGATACTGTTACACATCCGCCCTACAGCCAGCTCCAAGTGGTTACTATATCTTCCCTAATTTGAAGAAACACGTAGGTGGGACGCATTTCAGTACCGGAGAGGAGCCGAAAGGAAAAGTTTTAAGCTACCTTCGCGGCGCGGCGGGAGAGTTTCCCGACTCATGCATACAAAAGATGGTTCACCGTATGCAAAAATGCATCGATCGCAACGGCGATTATGTCGAAAAATAGAAAAAAGTGTAAGCTTTCCAAAAATGTATTATTCAGTGCAAATAAACATGTTTTTCATTGTGAAAAATTATTTTGAATCTTACGTTACGGACAACCCTAGTATCTCCACTTGCGTCTGCAGTACGGGACCGAAGCTTTAGTGTTTGCAGAATGCTGATAATGTTTGCCGAATTATTTTATCATCTTGCATAGTTCAAAGTCGAAAGCTTATTGGTTCACAGGCTTGCAATACTTAAATACCACCTTATTTCATAAGAGGCTTACGGACATGATATTTGGTATTTTTGTCACAAAGGAAACCAAATCGACGGGCTACTTCTAAATATGTTTTAACTAATCTGGTAGGAACAAAAAAAATACGTGTGGCACTTGGAATAGCGCCGACAGAAGTGAAAATTGCTACAGGTCATATTCATTAAATAATTACAAAATACACATTTTTAACATTAACAGCAATAATAAACATAACCTCAATTGAAATGATAATGAAGCAACAGCTGTTGTGCGAAGTCAGCTGTTTAGAAGTAGTCACTCGAAGTCTGTATATGTACAAGAACAATTATACTGTACTAGCATTACCCGTCGCGGCTTCGCCCACTAAACGTAAACTGTTTCAGTAACGTAATAATTTAGAAAAAAAATATATTAATAAAAGCGTGATCCAAGGACAAGAAGCAACGGTTCCAGGGCAAGGTCAGATCAAAGCGAACGATCCAAATCTCTGACGAAGAAAGAAAAGCAAGATCACAACGAATGACGCAATACTGGGCTACGAGGAAGGCACAGAACATTAAAAAGTGATTGATTTAGTGTACCCCAAAGTTGGGTGAAACAAATAAAGAGAAAAGCGTGATCATCCAAACACGTGATTATTTTACAGTGAATATGAAAAAATATTATAACTTGAATATGCTGTTTTATTGTCTTCAAACGTGTTCCATTCGAATTTAAGAAAATCTGATAACAAATATTTTCCTCCAATACAAACATTTATACCTCTTTTATATATTTGTCCTTTTAGGGGATGAATTCGAGGAAACAAATGCTGAATTACGTGTATCATAATTTGTATTTTAGAATATTTCGTTTACTTTTAAGAAAATAAGATAAAAAAATATTTTTCTCCAATGCAAGTACTTTTTTCTCCAATGATACCTCTTTTTTATATTTTTATTCTTTAACATAAACAGTATCTAGAATATACGATCCAAAACAATATTTTTTAAATGCAAAATTGTATACCCCTTTTTTACATTTTTTTAACCCCTTTCAATCTCTTTAAGGGATGGGTTTTGGGAAATGGTGAAAAATATATTTCATTACGTATATTTAAGAGTGACTATGTTACGTTTTAAGAAGGTCAGACCCAATCATATTTTTTTCCAATACAAATTTTTGTACCCCATTTTTACCTCTTTAGGGGTTGAATAGTGGAAAATCGTTTTTCAGTGCACCCCTAAATGTAGTGGTAACCCTGAACATTTCAAATCTTTAGCTATTATAGTCTCGGCTATACGTTGATTATTAAATTTGGACTGGGTAAGTAATTTAATGGCGTTAAAATCAATTTTTTTCAAAAATCCTTTCTTAGTGCATCTCGACATTGTTGTAAGAAAGTATCCTGAAAATGTTAAGTCTCTAGTCTCGGCTGTATGTTGATTATTAAAGTTGAACTGGGTAAGTAGTTTAATGGCGTTAAAATCAAATTATTTCAAAATCCTTTCTCAGTGCATCTCGATATTGTTTGTAAGAAGGTATCCTGAAAATTTGAAGTCTCTAGCTATTATAGTCTCGGTTGTACGTTGATTATTAAAGTTTGACTGGGTAAGTAGTTTAAGTGGGTTTAAGTAGTTTAAAATCAAAATCCTTTCTTAGTGCACGCCTATATGGTAACGTAAATGTTCCCTCAAAATTTCAAGTCGCTAGCTAAAATAGTTTTGGCTCTGCATTGATTATGAATCAGTCAGTCAGTCACGATTTATTCTTTTATATATTAAGAAGAAGAAGATATGCTGTGAGATATGCGTTACGGAATCAAGCGTGACGCGGAAGAAAATATTTATACCCATGTTTTGTCAGCCGCGACCATAAAAGTTTTCACTTCAAAAATTACATTTCTAATTAAGTAGGCTAGCTTATTAATATTTTAATTCTGTTATTTGAGATTTTATATGATATAACTCAAATCATATACAATAAAAACGTATATATGATTGACGTATTGTAATGATGACGTGGGTTGTATTGTAATAAAAACGTGTGGAACTCGAGTAGTTACTGACAGAAGCGAAGCTTTTGTTAACGATATCTTTGCTGAATATATAATTAATTTGAAGATATGTTTACAAATATCTTGTTTTATTTAAATAAATAAATACGAGAACCTAGCTTAGATATTATTTATTGTAGTTATAGTAAAAGATCAGTTTTTTTATATTAATTCGTAACGATCAGCTGATTTCGTTGAACATCTGACAGGCTATAATAAGTTTCAGATTATGTTGTTAAAAACTATCATTATTAACAATTATTGTAAACATTTATATTAATTTAGAATGTATTATAAACGGTTACAAAGCGCAGGTGTTGTTCAACTAAGGAAAAATACCGAAACCAAAGCAACACAATGTTTTCATATCGAAAAGGAAGAAAAAGAAGAAATATAGATGAAATTTGTTTGCTCGTTCGTCCCACATTTCCGCCAGAATTTTCTGTTCACTCCTCTCGCCAAAGCTTCGCTTCAGTAAAGATAAGTTACGCGTTACAACCCTCATTCATTGAACACGATGAGTACGAGAGCACGAGAAGAGTTGACGTACAGGACCAGGGTATATCACGACTTGGACCTACACGTACCACACATGCGCATACCTAAGTGTGCGCCCGTGCAACTGATAACTGAGCCTCGCCTGTGTAGGCCCTAACCTCTCACGATAATCTGTTGCCACGCTGCAGCTCGTGTGCATAGAAGGGTGCATTACTTGCCTTTATTATACTATCGTAATAAGACATTTAATGACTTGTGTTTGCGTGTGAAACTAACCGTCTCATGTGTTGCTCGTACAACGCCAATACATATATACAAATAATACATTAATATATTTACTTAAGCCGACCACTTCAGTTGTAAATACCGTATGACAATAACATCCTGAAATACTGCTACTGTGAAGCTGTTTACTTCAGTTATTAAAAATCATATGATAATAGAGTAGTAAGCTGAACCATTAAAATTTAGGCTGCTGCATATAGGCCTCGTCTTCGCCATTTTCCTTAAATTTAATAAAACTAGACGAAATACCGGTATATTTTATTGTCTACGAGGTGTGTTCAGAAAGTAACGAGAATTTTAATTTTTTTAACAAAATATTTATTTATTCTTCTACATTGATGTTGTCGCCTTCAAAATAGTCCCCACTGGAGATTATGCACTTGTGCCAGCGCTTCTTTCAATCCTCGAAACACTTATCAAACTCGATCTTTCAGCCTTTAGTTCTTTCAGCGATGCGCTTTTAATGTCGTCTACGGCTGTAAAACGACGGCCCTTTAAGGTTCTCTTTATTTTTGGAAATAGGAAAAAGTCAAACGGAGCCATATCTGGCGAATATGGAGGCTGGGGCATCGTTACAGTACTGTTTTTGGCCAAAACTTCACGAACAAGCAATGAAGTGTGAGCAGGTGCATTATCGTGGTGCAAAAGCCATGAATTGTTTTTCCACATATAGGGCTTTTTTTCGGATTGCTTCGCTCAAACGGCGTTCAACTTGTAAATAGTACTCCTTATTGACCGTTTCACCTGGTGGCAGGAATTCATGATGCACTATGCCATTAATATCGAAGAACACAGTGAGCATAACCTTCACGTTCGACCGCACTTGTCGAGCCTTTTTCGGTCTTGGCGGGCCAGAATGCCTCCACTGGTATGATTGAGCCTTAGTTTCGACGTCATATCCGTAAACCCATGTTTCGTCACCTGTTATTATACGTTTCAGTAATTCTGCATCGTCGTTCATTCACTTGATTTAGTGACTCCTGAGCAACTTCCATTCTCCGCTGTTTTTGTTCAAAATTCAACAATTTTGGAACGAATTTTGCTGCCACGTGTTTCATACACAAAACATTGGAAACAATGTCATTACATGATCCAGTCGATATGCCAACATCATCAGTGACCTCTCTAATTGTGATTTCTTTCACTTTTTCTACGTTTTCATCGGTTGTTGATGTGCTGGGGCGTCCAGGACGTTCATCATCTTCAACGTCTTCTCGGCCTTCTTGGAAACGCTTATACCACTCGTAAACTCTTGCTTTACTCATAGCAGACTCACCATATGCCTTTGTTAACATTTCACACACTTTGTTACACTTTATTCCATTTTTCACGCAAAATTTTATACAAATTCTTTAATCCATTTCTTTTAACAAACGAAAATCGCCGAACTCATAAAAAACACGTCTAACCTTAGTGGCTGTCCCAGACAAAGTCAACAATGAAAACAGCTGAAAGTTTATCATACTTCAAGAGCATGTATTCCAACATAATAAAAAAAAAAATGTTTGACAATCAGACTCTCTAAGCCCGCGAAATTTAAAAATTCTCGTTATTTTCTGAACACACCTCGTAGGTGTTTATATTAGGCAAATTGTTTAAAATTGCTTTTTACCATAGTCTGTTATAAGTTTTTATTTATCTACACCCTATATTTTTCATTCAAGTCGACAAACTATTAGATCCTCCACTAGCAAAAATTTGCTTCTATCTGATCTTGCTAAATCTTAAAGAAATTGAAAGGGTAAAAATTAACGATTGTCAGTTTTAATTTTCTAAAGCTATTTTCTTTGGGAGAACACATTTCTGATCAAAATACAATTTTACGAACTATGGCATGCTATAGTTGCAATATTTATTTATAAAGTGTTCTAGATTGCGCAACAGTTTTTCGTTTGTTTGATTTCCGATATGTTTTGTTCTCTACTTACGTATTTGCTGTAATTACATTCGTGTTGGCTCTTTGTTGTGTTTTTTGGGAACGTAGTGCCAAAACCACTTTCTGACGCAGCCCAACAACTGAAACAAAAGGAACCAAATTTTAAACGTTTAATTTTGGTGATGTTTAACAAATTTTAAATTCTTATAACTAGTATGGTTATATAGGCTATTGGTAGCCAACAGATACATGGCCCATACGATGACTTTTGTACCTGGAATCTTGACAAACAATCTGGTGTGTGTCTAAGATCACATTTCAGCTTAATTTGGTTAAAAAACATTTTGACAATGATTGGATCATCATGATGATCATCATCATTTTGTTAAACTTAAAAGAAATTATTTTACAAAATAAGTCAAAAGGACTTAAGAGTGAAGATAAGTTCCATTACTCCTAATGTTGATATTTTAATCACAGGCAAACAACAACAAATTTCGCACTAAAGACTATAAAAGTATATTTTGTATTTTGTCTGGAGCAAATCTGACTAATCGATTTTAAGGCATTAAACCGTATTTCCGATTTTTTGACAATTCCTGAACCGAACGTTTTAGAGAGTTAGTAAGCCATACGTTTTGTTTGGATATTAAAGTCTATATTTGGAAAAGAAAGTTGAACAAATTGTTAGTGCCGATTTTTAGAAATCGGGGTTTTCTGAATTTCTAATTTGAGTAATTTCTGAGTTTCGATAAAAAGTAAAGTTAGTTTACGAAATAAAAACTCGATCAGGGTTAATTTAAAAATGTTTCCAATTTACTTTTAATCTTTTAATTTGTTTATTTCAAATTTGTTTTGCTGACGGAACGACTTTGAGAAATACACTATTTTCCAGTTGTATACAGCTTCCAAACAGCATTTTAAGGAATAATGTAGAGATCCAAACTTTTTTTGGTGTGTGTTATATTTGGATTAAATTATAGCAAAATTATTTAGAAAAGTTTTTAAATGTCATATTTTAATAATTATTTTGATCAAAAATGAATTAAAAAAATAGTTTGTTAAGTTAAAAATCGCTTGGAATTATGGATAAACTATCGCGCTAAATCCCATAAAAATCTCTTAAACAGTATAGTTTCCAGTAATATGCACTCAGAGCCAGACTGATGGAATCACGTGACCAGAAAACAGATAAATCAAAATTAAATTTTAACTCTTATTATCATGTTGAAATTCGATTTTCAAAAATGTGTAAGATGAAAATGTTATTAAATATTTTAAGACTTGAAATGACTGACATTTTGAAACGGTTGGACGGTGTATTAATTACTACACACACTACACACACACACACACACACACACACACACACACACACACACACACACACACACACATATATATATATATATATATATATATATATATATATATATATATATACACACACACACACACACACACACACACATATATATATATATATATATATATATATATATATATATATATATATACACACAAACACACACACACACACAACGACCTATTCAAAACGTGATCTATGTCACTTTTAGGATCGGCTCTCATTTTAGGTCTTGACTCTGATTCGTACCATAATGGCGTTCCAATAACCTAACCTAACCAAAGAACATTTGCTGAAAAAGTAAAAATTATTCCTGTAACCATCAGTTTCTAATGCCGGTTCCAACGTGCCTAACTCAAGTTCTATACAGAACACATTATATAACCTACAAGGTACTGTAATGCTGAATGCTGTCTATATTGCGTATTTTAAATTCCCCCCGCGTTATCGGTTAAGCTTACCTAGAAGCGATGTTTGTTTTTAATAGAATTCGTTAAGCCTGAAACCGGTAATAATTTATTTCAAGATGGCAGATGTCAGGTACTTGCAGCGCAGACTGGGCAATGAAATAAAGAATGCGCTGGACTCTCTCGGAGCTGTTCCGTACACAGCTGATAGGATGCACACTTTATCCGGCAAGTTTTATTTTTCATAAAACAATTTTTCTATCTTCAAAATATTATGGAAATTGCGAGCATTTAGATTTTAGTTAATTCCTAAGACAACTATTACGTAACAAAGAATATACAATTACTAAAAAATCTCTTCAGTTGTGAAGAATAAAGCATGAAACAAAAAAGAAAAAAATATCAAAACAAATCTGATGAAGTAACGAAAGATAAGTAATGCAGTTTAATTTTAAGTTTACGGAAAGGTATTGTCTGCAAACTGATGCTTAAAACTGTCTCATTGTGTAAGATTAAAAACATTCCAAACACCGTTGAATCTTAACTGCTAAAAAACCGATTTGTAAGTTGGAAGAATCTAAAGGCGGAAGGATTATTTAGTCGTACAAACTTGTGTTATGCGTACACCGACACCACAAGTACAAGATCCTTTAGGTAAAGAAGTAACTGTTCGCACAAGGACTTGTCCGACGAGGTAAAACTGGCACCGACAGTTGCACTTATACTGTAGGCTACATACTAATAAAGCGAACGCCGTACGATGCATCCAGTTGGACAGTTCAATGAACAATTAATTAACTGCAGCCGCAGTAGTGTGGGATCGGAGTATTTACTGCAGCTCCGAACCAAAATACAGGGAGCTAGTTCGGGCAACTTCTTCGAGTTGGAGGACGTATTTTTAATGAGGACACTTGAGTGACAGCAAATCCCGCTGAACGAATTTCGACATTAAGACTATAAATTTTATAAATAAATATAAGACATATAAATTTTACATATAAGACTAGTGTTGTGTATTCTGTCTATCACAATAACTTTTAATTTTTCAAACGTATTAATTTGAAATCCTTTTTTTAAAAAAACTTATACAAATTTAACAAAAATATGATTGTATGAAAATTGACTTTAACGATTTTGGTCAAATTTTCTTAAAGAACCCAAATTAAATTACAGTATTTCTCCATAATAACGTGGGCTGTGGGGCTGGGGGCTGTGGAGCTGTGGGCTGTAGGGCTGGGGGGCTGTGGGTTGTGGAACTGCGGGGCTGGGGGCTGTGAGGCTGTGGGCTGTAGAGCTGTGAGGCTGTGGGGCTGGGAACTGTGAGGCTGTAGGGCTGTGAGGTTGTGGGGCTGGCGGCTGGGGTTTGTGGGGCTGTCGGGCTGAGAGCTGGAGCTTGTGGGGCTGTGGGATGGCTTCTGGGGTTTGTAGGGCTGTCGGGCTGAGAGCTGGAGCTTGTGGGGCTGTGGGATGGCTTCTGGGGTTTGTGGGGCTGTCGGGCTGGGGGCTGGGGACTAAGGGCTGTGGGGCTGGGGTTTGTGGGACGGTCGTGTTGAGAGCTGTGGAGCTGTGGGGCTGGCGGCTGGGGTTTGTAGGGCTGTCGGGCTCGAGGCTGAAGGCCGTAGGGCTGGTGGCTGGGGGGCTGTAAGGCTGTAGGGCTATGGGGCTGGCGGCTGGGGTTTGTGTGGCTGTCGGGCTGGGGGCTGGGGACTAAGGGCTGTGGGGCTGGGGTTTGTGGGACGGTCGTGTTGAGGGCTGTGGGGCTGGCGGCTGGGGTTTGTAGGGCTGTCGGGCTCGAGGCTGAAGGCCGTAGGGCTGGTGGCTGGGGGGCTGTAAGACTGTAGGGCTGTGGGGCTGGCGGCTGGGGTTTGTAGGGCTGTCGGGCTCGAGGCTGAAGGCCGTAGGGCTGGTGGCTGGGGGGCTGTAAGACTGTAGGGCTGTGGGGCTGGCGGCTGGGGTTTGTGGGGCTGTCGGCTGGGGGCTGTGGGGCTGTCGGGTTGGAGGCTGGGGGGCTGTCGGCTGTCGGGTTGGAGGCTGTTGCACGGGGGCTGTGGGGCTGGGGTTAGTGGGACGGTCAGGCTGGGCGCTGGGGGCTGGGGGCTGGGGGCTGCAAGTTATCGACAAGAAAGTGGCAAATCGGCATAGCAGACTCACATGTCAAAGTAGTGTAATAAGCCTCAATGCACATACTAGAGTTATAAATCTTCAATTCAGTTAGTCATAATTTAAAATTATATGCCTCAATTTTAAGAGAATCAATAGAATAATTTCATCGATTTATATATTAAAAATCTGTAATGTTCTCTGAAAGTTAAAAACCTATTTTTAAAAGTTTTAAATATTTTAAATTTGGTTGTTTTCCGTTCTATAACTCCTCTGTTCATCTTTGTTAACAAAATTCTATGAACACGCTTATTTTTTTAATCAAGACACCAAAATTGGTTTTGGTAATTGTTGTGTAACTTAATCATCAAGAACCCAAATGAAATTACTTCAAGGCCTTTTTTCCACAAATAATTTAAATAATAATTTCAAGCCAATCATAAATAATTGTTTGGTTCAGGTAGTAATTTATTTAATTACCAGACTATTGCAATTGTTTTAAATCAAAATAACATTTTTTTAAGTGAATTTATTAAACTTTATGCTACAGGGAAAGACATTCGATGTATTAGAACTGAATTTGTAATAATATAATTAATGTTAGTTTTATTATTAATGATAACAGTGCAAATTGAAACGATAACCGTAATGAAGTACAGCGTTCTTATTTTAAATACAACAAAAAAGTACCAACATTTAAAAAATAAACAATATATATATATATTATTATTATTATTATTATTATCTGCGTATAGACCCTGTTGGATCACGCAAAGCACTCCGACTCATGTCTTGTTCCTTCTAATCCTCCACACCTCCCTCATCCTGTCCCCATGGATCCTCTTCCGCTCCTCCGTCCATTTTACCCCTGCTCTCTTTCGGATTTCATTCTCTGGGACCTTCCAACCGAGCATCTTTCTCCTGTATGCGTTCCTGTCTTCAACGTCTGTTGAGTCTATTTCTGCGTCATGTAGGTCTATTCTGACTTGTGCGATCCACGACGTTGTTGATTTGACACCTTGTATATACTTAAGGATTCTGTTGGCAAGTCTCGTTGTTGGGAGTCTACTGATGTGTCCATAGAACCGAAGCCTCCTTCTTCTGATATCTGCTGCCAGGTTCGATATCTTCTCTGTGGTCTTCCGGGAGTGCAACCTGTATCCATCTTCTGTTAATCTCGGGCCAAGGATCTTACTCAAGATTTTGCGTTCTTCCTTCAAAATATCCTCCATGGTAGCTTTTGTGTGGAGTGCTAGCGTCTCGCTTGCATATAATACCTCAGGTTTTATGACTGTGTTGTAGTGTCTGATTTTTGTGTGCGTCGACATACATCTCTTATTGTAGGGATCACTATATATATATATATATATATATACACACACACACACACACACACACACATTAGTTAATTTTTTGGCTACTTTAAAAATACAAGTTTTAATTTTTAAAAGGGACTATAGTTGTCTTTCCCTTATTCACTCTGTCACCTACAGAATCCTATTTAAAAACGCAAAAAATGCATTTGTTATTTCAAATTACTAAATTACTCTGAAACTGTAATTTGTTATTTGTCGTGTCCGCGTCACAAACATTTTGGACGTACATGCGTACATTATGGCTGCTCACTCTGGCGAGGAAAGTTATTAAAGTGTCGACCAATTTTGCCCAATATCTCCGGGCGAAGGCTGCAATCTGTATCAAATTAACACGCGTAAAAAAGTCACGGAATTGAGCTTCACGTTGTTGCTGAGCGGCGACCAAGCTTAACTTTGCAACTTACTCTTGCCGTGCCGTGTTTACGTTAAATTTAATATATGGAGTAATTACGGAAGGAGTGAGTGATTACAAGGAAAGGTGGACCGAAGGAAATGGAATGCCGTGGGAGGTAAGTTCTCTTAGTTAACTTAAAAGTCGAGTTCTTTGGAAAAAACATTTGTTGGGCTCTATTTCATTGGAAATGTGATTCAAAACAGAATGTAAGTTAGGAATGAAGTAAGTTGGGAACTAGGCTCCTTCGCCTCGAGAACGAAATACCGATTCTTTGGTGGAAACCTGGATTGAGTTGGTGGCGAACTTTTTCTGAGAGAAAAAAGGGCATTTTATTTAAAAAGTTTATATTATTTTACTACTCATTTTTTGTATTTACTATTATTATTTTTTTTTAATGTCCAACTATTGAGCACACTTGGGCTAATGCAGACGATGGGATGATTTATAGCGTATGAAAATGCCAAGCCCTCGCCGGGTATCGAACCCGGGTCCTCGGGAGTGAAAGCCCAGTACGCTATCCACTAGGCCAACGAGGCGGCTGTATTTACTATTAGCCTAATGTATTGATACAAGTCAATATTTAACGAAATACACTAATTAGTGCAAATGAAAAATTTAAGAACTTTATAAAAAAATAGTCAATTAAAATTTTCCTCGAAAAAGGCGAATAGGTAATTCATGTTTTGAAATGCAGTACACAATTTTCATTGATCCCAGTTCGGGTATAAAGGGTGGTAACTTAATAAAATTTTTAAGACGGAACTAAACTTAAGTAAGAAAGTGAGGATTCATATTGGGATGCGAGCTCGATAACATTAGTTTTGATTGAGCAGAATTTATAAGTAATCTTTTGAAACCAACAGGTTGGCTTGCTGGAAGCGAATTTCCAAAAGTATTTGTTTTCTACCCTCTTCTTGAAATGCTGATTTCACCATAATAAACAGAATCTGCTTGTTGACATTTTCTACTTCCAAATTTCAATTTAAAAAATGAAGCACAACTCTAAGCTGTCACAATGCATTTCTTAATTTAAACAAATTTGGGTAATTCAGGATGTTAGTACAGGATGTTAGCAGTTTTACGCTGATATATAAAATCGGACTTAAACAATATTTAGGACCACAAAGTTATGAATTTTTAAAGATTTGAAATAGCCGCCATTTTGATTTGAACTGTTTTCAACGATTTTTTGCTAATTAACGGACTTGATGTTCAAGCTGTTATTAAATCGATTTGTGCGCCAAGGTTGAATTAAATCGTGCTTAAATTGTGAATTTAAACGTGTGAACCTGTCACAGGCACACACACACACACACACACACACACACACACTCACGCGCACACACACACACACACACGCGTGCACACACACGCGCGCGCGCGCACACACACACACACACACACACACACGTGCGCGCACACACACTCAAACACACACGCGCGCGCACACTCTAACACTCACATACGCGCGTACGCGCGCACACACACACACACACACACACACACACACACATATATGTCGGTTCTTTGCGACAGTCATGCTATTCCCAATGAAAAAGTATAGCTGTTAACATTTTCCCGTAAAATACTTTGTTAACAGAAATAAATTTCAGTCAATATTTACGTGACGTCTAGTAGTCAACTTAGGAACTCGGTGGTCGATGTGGCTAAAACACTGGTCAGCCTGCTGCACCGCACCTCTAAAGATCCGCCATTGTTACTAATAAGGCTTCCCCGCAGGGGGTACAGAATAGCTGCACATATTGACATGATTTAGACGTCCTTCGCGGTACTCGAGTCTAACACACACTTACACTTACGACTTTAACTCTTTACACTCACACTTACACTTATGGAGGCGATATGTGCTTGTCGCCTTAAAATAAAAATAAATAAATAAATAACAAGGCTTGCCAGAGTTGCAGTTTACGAGTATGGTTAGGTTTTCCCTCCAATTATATTTTTGGTCCGTATTTTTGGAATAATTTCAAAATGGAGTCACGAAAACGGTGACAAACACGAGACAACGTTACTTGATGTGCGACGTAAGCTGATACAGAGTTGCAAGAATAACGTGTTTAGCACCGCCACCCAAACACGCAACACTGGAGGCCCTGAAGGACCAAGACAACTGAGAAGTAGTAGCAGCAACCATATCCCGCGCACACTGTGCTTGTCTAGGAGCACAAAGGCGTCCCTATTGAAGTCTTGGGTTAAGTGTTTAACATGCTATGATTTAGTTAAAATCTGATAATATTGTGCTACATGTAAGATCAACGTTTGTAATAAAAAGAACGCAATAGGTACATGTATTGAAATTTACACAAACATAATAATTTATAAAAAATACATAACTAAATTGTTAGGAGAAAGAAGGGTAATACCTCTCAGAGGGTAATACCGCTCAGAGGGTAATGCCGCTCAGAGGGTAATGCCGCTCAGAGGGTAATGCCGCTCAGAGGGTAATACCGCTCAGAGGGTAATACCGCTCAGAGGGTAATGCCGCTCAGAGGGTAATGCCGCTCAGAGGGTAATGCCGCTCAGAGGGTAATGCCGCTCAGAGGGTAATGCCGCTCAGAGGTAATACCGCTCAGAGGGTAATGCCGCTCAGAGGTAATACCGCTCAGAGGGTAATACCGCTCAGAGGGTAATGCCGCTCAGAGGTAATACCGCTCAGAGGGTAATACCGCTCAGAGGGTAATGCCGCTCAGAGGGTAATGCCGCTCAGAGGGTAATGCCGCTCAGAGGGTAATACCGCTTAGAGGGTAATGCCGCTCAGAGGGTAATGCCGCTCAGAGGGTAATACCGCTCAGAGGGTAATGCCGCTCAGAGGGTAATGCCGCTCAGAGGGTAATACCGCTCAGAGGGTAATGCCGCTCAGAGGGTAATGCCGCTCAGAGGGTAATACCGCTCAGAGGGTAATGCCGCTCAGAGGGTAATACCGCTCAGAGGGTAATGCCGCTCACGTAAATAATTCCAAACTGATATTTGTTAAAGAGTCGTTTGAATAGTGTTGCTGCCTAATGGACACAGTAGTAAATATATACCAGTCGAGTGAATGACGCCAGAGATAGTGTTTGGTATTTGTGAATGACATTCAGTTTAGTGTTCGTTTCGTATATAGTTTTTATCGTTGAACTCATGATTTTATTTGTTATTTTAACAAAGTTCTAAAGAAACCATAACCTAATAAATTCAAGATGGCAACGTCAGGTAATCACGTTCAAGTGACAGCCAATGCCCACTTTCTGAGCGGCATTGTTTTTGGCGAGAAGAAGGAATCTACGTTGTTTCTATTCCACCTCATACTTCACATCTACTGCAACCTCTTGACCTTAAGTTTTACGGGCCTTTAAAAACAGCTCTTAACAAAGAATGTGATATTTTTATGAAAACTCGTGGATCTCAGAAAATAACTCCTTATAATATGGCAGATCTTTTCAATAAAGCCTATAGCAGAGTGTCTTTTTTGGAAAAGGCAACTGAAGGATTCGAAAGGAGTGGCATTTGGCCGTTAAATCCTAAGGCATACACACAAGATGACTTTATTGCTGCAGATAACTTGTGTAGATCTGCTGAAGTTAACATACAAGATGCTGAAGGAGACCTCCCAACAATTGTAGAACAAGAAAAAACACGAACCGAATATACAGATCAATTGGCGAATTCTAATAACTGTACCCAAAGCAATAACACTGTAGACCTAAACCTTTTTTTAATGTCATCAGATTCATCGCCATCAAATCTAAATGTTTTCGCTGTGTCATGTGTGCGAGTTGGTGTCATAAAGATTGTAGTGGTGTGGATAGTGCAGTCAACTACAAGTGTGATTATTGTGTTCTAAAATAGCAGTTATTATTTTGTGGTAAAAAATTGTCATTAGATGTAGCAAATATTAGTATTAGTAAAAAAAGCGTATTAGCTAGTATCAGTAATATTAGTATTAGTATGCAGTAGGCTAGTAGCTACATTATTATTGGAGCGCCATTACCCAACTCGGTGAGCGATAATACTCTACCATGTCGGGCATGCCGCTCAATGAAATTTTTTTAAAAACTATATTTTTCATAATATTTTTATGTTTTTACTATTTCTTTACCAAATATTTTGTTAAGTACATTTTGAAGTTTTCATTACACAAATAAAGTTTAATTTTTGAAATATATTCTTCTCTATATTTGTTTCACCCAACTTTGGGGTACACTAAATCAATTACTTTTTAATGTTCTGTGCCTTCCTCGTAGCCCAGTATTGCTTCATTCGTTGTGATCTTGCTTTTCTCTCTTCGTCAGAGATTTGGATCGTTCGCTTGGATTTGACTTTGCCTTGGAACCGTTGCTTCTTGTCCTTGGTTATTGTTTTGGCTGTTCTGTCCATGAGCATAGTGTCAGTGATCTGCAGTTCTGTTATGTCTTTCTCTGTTTCTCTAAACCAAAGTGGTTTGGTTCTTTTATTGTGAAAGTAGTCAAATATTTTTTTGGTTAGTCTATTTTTGTCCATTCGGAGAATGTGCACATAAAAATCAATTCTCCTTTTTCTTATTGTGTCTGATAGTGTTTCAGTTTTTTGGTAAAGAGTTTCATTCCTGATGTGGCGTAATTGGTTGTTACGGAATTTGGGGGCCTAAGATTTTTCGTAATATCTTTCTTTCTTTGATCTTCAGCCTTTCAAGTGGGCCCTGGGATGTGAGAGATAATGTTTCAGCTGCATATAAGGCTTTTGGTTTAATTACCGTATGATAATGCCTTATTTTTGTATTCCAGGAGAGGGACTTCTTGTTGTATTTATCCTTGGTAAGTTGGAAGGCTAATTCAACTTTATTTCTCCTAGATTCCATAGCTTTTTTCTCTAGGGCGTTCCAGCTGATCCATTCCCCAAGATATTTGAATTCTTTGACTATCTCAATGTATTGTTCTCCTACTTGAAGCTTTTTTGGTGGTTTTTGTATGTTTGTCAATATTTTAGTCTTGAAATATATTATTGTACTTAAATTTATTATTTCCGTATGTGAGCGGTATTACCCTTCCTTTCCCTGCTTGTTTTTAAAAAAGAAATAAGCTTACTTATGTAAGTAGAGCAAGGCTTAACAACTTAAGTGTTTCTTATAAAACAACTGTTTTAAACGTAAAATCCAAACTAAGCTTGTTTACTTCTTGTATTTACACAAATATTTAATTAAACCATTTTCCTCTGAAAGAGGCACATTTACTGTGCTGCAACATTATAATAAGAACATAGTACACGGTATTTTTTTAAAAATTGATTGTTCGAAAAATTCATAGCCTAAAAATGGACATTAACTTTACGGATGTCTTTTTTCCTGGTTGCATCTCATATTCAATCATGCATATTTTTATTATAATTGGAAATTAATAGGTTGATTGTAAGGAAAGTTTCGTCCAGAAGCACGGTTATCCTTTAGTTCATCGCTAAGTATCAATATGTGAAGCCTCCCTACACTCTGCTTGCACGTATTCAAATGTTGACTCGGGTATGTCGCGCTGGACATCTGAATGGCCGGGACAAGTTCATTGGTCGTTCATTAGCTGTGGCTGTCGCAGTCGGTGCCGAGCCAGGCGCGTTATCGAGTTTTTTGAATCAAATTCATATCATTACAAGAAATAGCAGCTCCGTTGTACAATCGATGAATCGAGATACAGATAGATAATCGATGTCTATTAATCCTTGCACAGTTCGTCGGCCATTGTCTTGTTGGTCGTTTGTTGACCAATTATTTATGTTGACCGGCGAAACAGGATAGAAACGATTCATTTGAATTTAAAGAATGCGACGAGAACATTTCACGCAGAGTTTCGCCTTTCTTCTTCGAGCTCCGGGTTGTGTTTTGTGTTACAAATTGGAATGCGACAAAATGGAAAGAGTTTTAAGAAACTTGTCTTATTTACATTATTTTAATATTATTCCTTAAAGACACTGAATTGTAGGTTAGGAAGTTGACGTGTTGTCGAATTTATATTAGAAACGTGATATTAGAGCGGCCATCATGGTAAGACCCAGGCCGAGACTAGGAAGTTAGCGTCGATAACTGGAAGTGATAAAAAATAGATCACTTTTTGAGTGCTTAAAATTTTATAAATAAATAAATTTATCTGTAAAGAAGTAAAAAGAGCAAAAATGGGTGTTATAAGATTTTTCATTAAAAAAAATTACCGGATTTTTTCTGTAAACTTAACATAAATACTATAAAAAACCACCATAAAGGGGTAAAAAGTTAATATAAAAGCTTACTTTGGAAAAAAACATTTTTTAATTAGATTTTCTTAAAACGTAACAAAAATACCATAAAAAGTAAAATACTATGTTTCAGCATTTTCCAAATTTCATCACTTAGGGGTAATTTTGTATTAGAAAAGTCTGATTCTTTTAAACTTAAAGTAAATATATACCAAAACATACAAATAATAGGACAATTATATAAAGAAATAGTGAGTATAATTATAGTTTTTGAAGATGGAGGTTCTCCGAAACGCGTCAACGAAGGTAGAATTGACGAAGCTAGGAAAGGCAGATCATTATACTGAACACAGCAATTATATAAAGCTTTATCAAAATTTCAACATTTACAGTGTAAAAAGTGGTTTAATTAGAAAAAATATTTGTTGATAGAATTTTCTTGAAACAACACGAATACTCTAAAAGCTTAAAATTTAAATTTAAGCTAAATTTAATCTGTGTCCACAAATACGACTACAAAATAAAATAGTTTATTTCTATTAAAGTCAAATTTTTTTTGGTCAAACGATCAATCTTGGTAAAACCTAAACCTACAACCATGAAATGAAAGCTTATCGACACTTAATTTTGGTCCTTGGCTGACGTTCATTTTTTGTTAATTTTTCCTTAATTTTCGGAAATAGATTTTCCAGTTGTAAACAGCGTTTACATCTACACAAATCATTTCCGTTTTAAATTGAAAAAAGAAAATAGACCTTTGCCTTTGCCTGGTCAAGGTTTGTGTTTGTGTTTGTGTTTTCAATTGCTTTCTAAAATATAAAACTTCTGCTGATTTATTTATTGCTGGCTACGATTGTAAAGAGATTTGTCACTTAATTTTGCGTTTTCGAGGATTTTGAAGTTGCAACTGGATGCCTTGAACACTTTCACAGTTGCGTCTGTCTTCCCACGAATGTGGTTGTATTGCTCGATCAATGGAGTTCAGCTTAAAGTAAATACTGACAGCATCATAGTAACGATATAAAAAATAACTCTGTTTGGTAAGAGCTAAGAAACCACGTGATAAAAAAAAGGAAACAAGTTATTTTAATAAAGAAATATTAAGGGCGGGCAAGCTGGCGGTTGACATGTCAACATCGTGCCTGCTGTTTATGCAACGTGTGAATTTCATTCCATCCCAGCGAGGGGCCAGAATTATATTCATGCAATGGAAATGAGACAGTTCAGGTTACAAAACAGGAGACATATTTTTTTTTTGTCAAAACATAAAATACGTTTAAAGAGGACATATTGGCGGGTTTTAAAAGTATCCAAGGTGCTCCTTATTTACCTTTATATGGCATGATATTGAAACAAATTTAGCGTGTTTATATTTAACGCTCGTTAAACAAAAAAGTACGGTCAAGCAGGAGCTGCGTCCATGCTTCTACTTCTTCTTCTTCTCCTTCTTCTTCTTCTCCTTCTCCTTTCTTCTCCTTCTCCTTTCTTCTACTTCTCCTTTGTCCTCCTTCTCCTTCTTCTTTTTCTCCTCCACCTCCTCCTTCTTCTTTTTCTCCTCCTCCTTCTTCTCCTTCTCCTTCTTCTTCTATTTCTCCTTCTTCTTCTCCTTCTTCTTCTTCTTCTTCTTCTCCTTCTCCTTCTTCTTCTTTTCTTCTTCTTCTTCTTCTCCTTCTCCTTCTTCTTCTCCTTCTCCTTCTTCTTATTCTCCTTCTCCTTCTTCTTCTCCTTCTCCTTCTTCATCTCGTTCTCCTTCTTCTCCTTCTTCTTCTTTCTTCTTCTTCTTCTTCTTCTTCTTCTCCTTCTCCTTCTTCTTATTCTCCTTCTCCTTCTTCTTCTCCTTCTCCTTCTTCTTATTCTCCTTCTCCTTCTTCTTATTCTCCTTCTTCTCCTTCTTCTTCTCCTTCTTCTTCTCCTTCTTCTTCTTCTCCTTCTTCTTTTCTTCTTTTTCTTCTCCTTCTCCTCCTCCTCCTCCTTCTTCTTCTCCTCCTCCTTTTTCTCTTCCTTCTCCTTCTTCTCCTTCTCCTTCTCCTCCTCCTCCTCCTTCTCCTTCTTCTTCTTCTCCTTCTCCTTCTTCTTCTTCTATTTCTCCTTCTTCTTCTTCGTCTTCTCCTTCTTCTGCTTCTCCTTCTTCTTCTCGTTCTCCTTCTTCTTCTTCTCCTTCTTCTTCTTCTTCTTCTTTCTTCTTCTTCTTCTTCTTCTTCTTCTTCTTCTTCTTCTTCTTCAGAAAACATAATTTAAATAATCAACTTATAAATAATCGGCTGAATAACAGTAAATCAGGATTTCACTCCGACCGCATTCACATTTGATAAGGTTATTTGTTTTATTTTTTATACTTAAAGTGAGCCTGTCGCTAAATAGCCGTTTCCATCCAAACACCCTCCTTAAACATAAACATAAACCTGAACCTGTTTAGCTTCTATCTCCTGCATTTTAACTTTATTGTTTAGAATTCCTTTTAAAGTCATTAAGTAGTCACATTTCATATCAGTAACGTCTCTATCTCGAGCTAGACACTAAATTTTACCTTTCTAGGTTAACTAGCTGAGCCGTGACATGGGCGCTGGATCAGATCAGCTCCATTGGAATCGTCTTCAAAACGAAACAATTAATTCACAAATAGTTCTGCAGTTTAAGCGATACAAGAACGGAATTAATTGTACATTTTCTTGAATTATATAATTATATATAAACATGAAACCAACAAAGCCGATAGATTTTGTTTTTGAAAAAAAGTCGAATTGAAGAACGATAAAGAAATTAGAAAATGTAATAAAATTAAATAATTAATGAAACTATTTAATTTTGTTTTAAAATGCGCACACGTACACGCAAGTGATACGAAAGTGTCTGCGGCTGCTTCTGCCCTCACATAGTTCTATTGTGTTTGTCTACAAAGCATTCACAGCCTCAAGGCTATATTTATTGTAGTGTATTAGCTCTTATAAATATTGTTTCCACTATATCTCATCCACAGATTGGAGAAGCACATGCAACTGGAGTAAATATTTTCGTATATAATCTGTTGTATTATTGTATTGCAATGTGCAATTGTTGTGTTGTAATTTTGTGTTGTCTGTGGTCACGAATACTTGCAGCATTCTTCTCGACAAAACGTAAAGGTCACTCGCTTATTTCAGTATGGTTTAAAAACATTTTAATTTTTCCACCCCACCTGCAGATTAATCAGCTTTGATTTATATCGATGGTCATACTTTCTGTCTGCATTGGCTTGGATTACATAATGACGTGACCGATATATATATATATATATATATATATATATATATATATATATATATATAATATAATTATAATAATATTTTTCACGGCTTCTCAAAAAGTACCTGGTTTTCAAAAAGTCATCAGACCATTAATTGCAGTGGGGGTATCTGTATTAATAATGTATTTTTAAAGCTGACAAGCTTAATACTAAAACTTTCACAATCACTAACTCTATAACTGATCATTATACTTTGCTGGTTAAAATTGATAAGATGTTGCCATATAAAGAATCGAAACGTAATTGTACATATGTACAAGTTATAATATGCTGCATCATATTTTGACTTTAGGTTACATTAAATTATAGTTGTAGTGCTGCATCATATTTTGACTATATTACAGTAAATTACACTTGTAGTGCTGCTTCATATTTTGACTAAATTACATTAAATTACACTTGTAGTGCTGCATTATATTTTGATTATATTACATTAAATTACATTTGTAGTGCTGCATTATATTTTGACATTATGTTACATTAAGTTACACTTATAATGCTGCATCATATTTTGACTGTATTACATTAAATTACATTTGTAGTGCTGCATTATATTTTGACATTATGTTACATTAAGTTACACTTATAATGCTGCATCATATTTTGACTGTATTACATTAAATTACACTTGTAGTGCTGCATTATATTTTGACTTTATAATACATAGAATTGCACTTATAGTGCTGCATTATTTTGACTATGTTACATTAAATTACACTTATTGCTGCATTACTTTTGACTTTGTATAACATTGTTACACTTATAGCGCTGCATTATTTTTTTGACTTTATGTTACATTAAATTACACTTGTAGTGCTGCATTATATTTTGACATTATGTTACATTAAGTTACACTTATTGCTGCATTACTTTTGACTTCCTATAACATTGTTACACTTATAGCGCTGCATTATTTGTTGACTTTATGTTACACTAAGTTACACTCTTTGCTGCATTACTTTTGACTTTATGTAACATTAAGTTACACTTATAGCGCTGAATTATTTTTTTGGCTATGTGTTACATTAAATTACACTTGTAGTGCTGCATTATTTTTTAATTTATGGCAAATTCAGTTTAGCACATAAGAACTAAAGCTTGCTGCTAGTAATACTATATGGGATGATACATGCCTTCTTGATAACCGTAACGCTGCCGCTGACCTGTTGTGCCTCTCTAGACCAAGCCAAATCGGTAAGTAGAAATAAGCTTACACCAAGAAAATATTTGATAACAAATGATTACAACAATTATAACAATGATAACAACAAGGAGGGTGTTTGGATGGGAACGGCTGTTTAGCGACAGGATCACTTTAAGTATAAAAAATAAAACAAATAACCTTATCAAATGTGAATGCGGTCGGAGTGAAATCCTGATTTACTGTTATTCAGCCGATTATTTATAAGTTGATTATTTAAATTATGTTTTCTGAAGAAGAAGAAGAAGAAGAAGAAGGAGGAGGAGGAGAAGGAGAAGAATGAGGAGGAGGAGGAGGAGGAGGAGAAGGAGAAGAAGGAGAAGGGAGAGAAGAAGGAGGAGGAGGAGGAGGAGAAGGAAAAGAAGAAGGAGGAGGAGGGGGGAGGAGGAGGAGGAGGAGGAGGAGGAGGAGAAGGAGGAAGAGAAGGAGAAGGAGGAGAAGAAGAAGAATGAAAAAGGAGAAGGAGGAGGAGGAGGAGGAGAAGGAGAAGAAGAAGAAGGGGAGGAGGAGAAGAAGAAGAAGAAGAAGGGGACGAGGAGGAGGAGAAGAAGAAGAAGAAGAAGGAAAAGGAGAAGGAAGAGAAAAGGAGAAGGAGGAGGAGGAGAAGAAGAAGAAGAAGAAGAAGGAGAAGAAGAAGAAGAAGAAGAAGAAGAAGAGGAGAAGAAGAAGAAGAAGAAGAAGAAGACTGGACGCAGCTCCTGCTTGCACGTAATTTTTTGTTTAAGGCTTTCAATCTAAAAGAAAAATTGTAAAATTTGGCAAAAAGATTTCACCAATGTTGTTAAGAAATCTAATTACACTAGAGCTGGTGCCTGTGTCAAGTATAAAATAAAAGAAACTAAACATGTACATGACACCAATATGATTGAAAGATACGGTGATGAAAGCAGAAAGCTTCTGGACTTTAAAGTAAATAAAATTGCAGGGAGAATAGTAGCATTAAATATGTTAGTGCAGATGACGGCAAAAAGTTTACTAATGATAATGAGATAGCCTCTTACATGAAGAAATATTTTAGTTCTATTGGAACAACATTAAGAGACAAAATAGTTACCCTTACAAATAGAACTACCAAAATGCCTTATTACAATTCCAAATCTATCTTTGTTACTCCAACTACACCCACTGAAATTGCAATGGTTCTCAATAATTTAGGGCTCAGGATTTGCTCTCGTTTCAAAACCTCCGGTCTGGGTCTTACCATGATTACCGCTTCTGTAACTCATGTCCCCGTGGGGAGTCGTACAATCGAATCAACTGATTTATTTTTCACAATGCAATATGATAGTCAAATAAACAAAACTAAACCATTTTCTCTTTTGTATAGTCTCTATTAATATGCCTTGATATTAAGGTTTCCTTTTTAAGGTTTCCTTGATAAAAAGGTTTCCTTTTTATTAAGTGAATAACATGGAAACAGAGGTTTTCGTTACAAATTTAATTTAATTTTAATATAATTACTTATTTAAAATTATCTGTATTACTGCGCCAATACAAACAAAATGATAAAACCTTTACGTATTTAAAAAAAATATCTATGAAATTTATCTTATAAAAAATAAAGAACAGATTTAACAATAAGAATTATTGTAACTGAATAATTAATTAATAAAATCGTTATAAATTTTATTTAAAACCTAATGTTCTTGAAAAACAATAATTTAATTTAATACTTTAACAATTTACTTTCTTGTAAAAGTAATTACCAAAAAGTGAAACTAATGAGGCTCAGTAACTTGCACTACATGCAGTAAACTAGAGGTGGACGTTTCTGCTATTTTTACAAAACGTCAACAAACTGTTTGTTGAGGCAAAAGCTGCTTTTTAAAACAGTTGGAAGAAATAAGGTTAAGAAAACTGAAACTCAAAGTTGTATTAGCAGATAAAACATAAAGCACATAAGTTCAGTTTTCTAAGACTACTTTTTCATTCCCATTACCTTCATCATGTCCTTAACTTGTTTTTTGGTATAAAACATTTAGAAAGGATAAAAATAATCCTTATAAGTGTTGTAATAATTAAGTTACATTCTCAAAACGTAATAATTATGTATGCCATTTTATATTTACAAAATGCAATGAATTTCTAATACAAGCATTCTTTTTTTTACTTAAGAATTAAATAGTCCTTTGCATATTTACCAAAATGCAAACAATTTAGAATATTTTTAGTTCATTATTGATAATAAATATAAAAAATATGTTTAAATAAAATTAGGCTCTGTATCTACAAAATGTGAGAGGTTGTTACTGCAACTCGCAACAAAATAGAGATAAACGTTGGCATTGACCAAACAGTTCTTACTTCACTACAAGCAACAAGCAACTTTGGAATAAAGGGAAAAGCATAAAAGCGGATAGAAGAAAAGCAGTTAGCAGGAAAACAGTTTTAGCGCTTGCGGCAACGTTCGAATAGAACGTGGGTGTAGTAGTGGGGAAAGTCCGTTCCTTGTTTAACAAATCATAAACCAGTCCAAATCCAACTGCTTGTTTCCGTTTGAAAGAGCAGTTTGTTTGTCGTTTATAGAAAAACAGTTTTTTTTAACAGTTTGGTGATTTCTGCCCCACCACTGTAGTAAACTAGTGACGAATGGATATGCAGCAATTCTTCTCAATCACATTTTAATCGAACTGTTAATTTAAAACTGTAAAATGATGAATGACAAAGGTGCAACGGCTCGCATTTACAGTTATTAATATTGGAAACAATAAACGAATATAGCTTCGGGTGGAACAATGCTTGAACGTCTTTTAATTTAGTAGCTTCATATATATTGTAATTTAAATTCCCAAATTTAAAAGTTTTTCTAATTAAAAATGAAAGAATTTTAAAAATTAATAAAATTAAAATTTATTCATTAACTCCGTTTTTTTTAAATTGTTGACTTGACAAAAAACAAAATAAAAGATATTTATGTTAAATACAAATTCTCGGAATCAATGGCGTCCAACTTTATCAGGGTAAGTTCAACGAGTTATCGAAAGTATTTTTGAGAATACAGTACAGTATAGTACACAAGAACAAAGTCCGCTGCTTTCGTGATTCGATGTGACTATGGTTATAGCACGGTTGTAAATAACGGTGCGTGAGCATGTTACTGGCGTCGGCCATGCTACAACGTACACAACGATGGACCTTTTACACGTGAACATGCAACAGCTTAAATATATCCAGAACGTGTCACGCCGCGCAGCGCTTGTGCATTATACAGAATGTTTTAAAAGTACTTAATGTAAGGATGACAAGTGAGAGAAACTACATCCTAAACGTTCTTGCCACGGTCTTACGTGCTAAATTGAATTTGCCATAAATTCAAAAATAATGCAGCACTACAAGTGTAATTTAATGCAACACAAAGCCAAAAAAATAATGCAGCGCTATAACTGTAACTTAATGTTACATTAAGTCAAAAGTAATGCAGCAATAAGTGTAACATAGTGTAACATAAAGTCAAAAAATAATACAGCACTACAAGTGTAATTTAATGTAACAAAGTCAAAATGTAATGCAACACTACAAGTGTAATTTAATATAACATAAAGTCAAAATATGATGCAGCGCATTTAAGCGTAATTTAATATAACATACAGTCAAAATATGATGCAGCACTATAAGTGTAATTTAATGTAACATACAGTCAAAAAAATAATGCAGCACTATAAGTGAAATTTAATGTAACATAGTCAAAATATGATGCAGCACTACAAATGTAATGTAATGTAACATAAAGTCAAAATATGATGCAGCACTACAAGTGTAATTTAATGTAACATAGTCAAAATATGATGTAGCATTATAAGTTGAACTTAATGTAACATAGTCAAAATATGATGCAGCACTACAAGTATAATTTGATGTAACACAAAAACAAAATATGGTGCAGCACTACAAGTATAATTTGATGTAACACAAAAACAAAATATGGTGCAGCACTACAAGTATAATTTGATGTAACACAAAAACAAAATATGGTGCAGCACTATAAGTGTAATTTAATGTAACATAAAATCAACATATGATGCAGTACAGAATGCTATACAAGAATAACTAATTACACAAAAAAACCTAGTTTGTTGGTAAAAAAAAAAACTAGTTGGTAAATAAAACACCTGAAATAAAATGTTTTTGTTTTAAACCGTAGAAACAGTAGTCTAAAAAAGTTGGCATTTTAACGACGACAGAAATCACAAGACCACAAGACATTTTGTTTTCTTATTATTTCTTCTGAATATGATTTGCTGTTTTTAATATAAATACTTTTCTAAGGAACAGTGTTGTTGGTTTGACGTATTGTATTAAGCAATGAGAGTTAGAATAATTTTGAAAATAAATCCAGTTATTGTGGATAATGTGAAAGAACAATTGATAAATGACAACAAAGAAAAACATAAAGTAATCTGTTTTTTGGGTAATTAAGAAGTAAGAAAAAAAAATTGGATATGAGCTTATAAGAGCGATTAGGTTTAGAATAATGATTTTTTTTTATTGTATACCGCCTTTTGTACAAAAAGTGCTGTTCTTAAGCAGGAGTATTAGTTATTAAAGAAGAAATTAATAAAGCTATGAATTGTTATTCTTTATAACTACTTCTGTTACATAGTGTAGGCCTATACATTGTTTGCAAACTGTACACACCAGGGCGCGTTGCACAAAGGCCTCAGAAGTGTCGCTTTATTCTAGCATTAAATAATGTCACTGTAACGCTCTTTACTGGTCCTGCATGAAGTGCAAACTGTACACACCAGGGCGCGTTGCACAAAGGCCTCAGAAGTGTCGCTTTATTCTAGCATTAAATAATGTCACTGTAACGCTCTTTACTGGTCCTGCATGAAGTGCAAACTATAACTTCAGTTAGATCTCTCTGCAGTGCAGCACAGGACTCTGGTCCATCTATCTCTGTTCAAGGCGGTCTCTTTGATTCCTTTCCGCGGCAGCCGACTATTCAGTCCACACATTCTCTTTATCGTCGATTCTAAGAGCTTTTGTCAAGTGTTTCGTTTGGCCTCAAAGAATGTCCAATCAATTAGATTAACGCCTCTCACGGTGTATCGATTATTAACTTACCGATCCAACTCAAACGGCTCTAATGCGATGTACGGTCAGGTCATAAGTGAAATACAAGCGAATTACTTTACAAATAATTTATTAACGTTTTTAATTAATAAACGAGGTATGTTCAGAAAGTAACGAGAATTTTTTTGTGTGTTTAAATTGTGCACACTTGGGCTAATGCAGACGATGGGATGATTTATATCGTATGAAAATACCAAGCTCTAGCCGGGAATCGAACCCGGGTCCTCGGGGTGAAAGCCCAGTACGCTATCAACTAGGCCAACGATGCGGCTCGTTTTAACAAAATCTGACTTAATTACACCCTCTTTTTACCCATTAAGGGGTTGAATATTGGAAAAGCCAGTTTTTCTACATGCTTTCATAGCGATACGAAGGTATTCTAAAATATTCGTTAATTATGAGTTAATCAAGACTTTTACTTATATAAACAAAACAGTTGAAACGTAGGCCGTACCTTACAGCTTTTTAATTTTAAGGCGAAAAGCACATTTAGGCTATTATCGCCTCCCTAAATGTAAGCGTGAGTGTGTGTTAGACTCGGGTACCGCGAGGGAGGTGCAGCTAGCGGGGGTACCTTACAGAGGATTTGCCCCAACATGTCTAGGCCTAATTATAACTTGAGCAAACATGTTGCTTGTTGTCGGAACTAGTCAGTAACTTAAATTATTATGAACGGAATAAAATTAGAATATTTTAAAGCCCATAACCGTGACAAATTTACAATTAAAAAGTTTAAATATGATTTCCTCCTAAAGTTAGACTTAAAATTACCCTTACGGTCCAAAGAAACCATAAAATACAGATGTTCCATTAAAAATGTCAGAATTTACCTCCATATTGAAAAATAGCGGACATTTTTAAGTTTAAGAAATTAATTTATTTTTCTTTACAAAAATTAAGGTTACGTCCCCATTTAACTTTACTTAATTCAACAGCTTCTAGAATCCCAATGATTGCACACTTCAAATAATCACTCATAAAATAACGTCTATAGGTCATTCATTTGAAGGTCCAGGATCTGGGTATTGTGCTCCGATAGCTGATTTTGTAAATTCGCTTTTAAACTCTTTATTTTAAAGTTTAGTAATCGAAGGAGTTATTATGAATTAAAGTTTTGTTCACACAAATTGGATCAACACGTCAGATGGCGATAACCTTTACATTTTAAAACCATAATTAGGCCAATTGAACAACAAAATTTAAGTAATTACTAATAACGAATATTAATTAAACTTTATAATACAAATACTTACCATTAAGTAAGAGGCTTGCTGTAGTTGTCATAAAGGAAAACTTGCCATTCTGTCAAAGCGGTATTTCTTTCTTTAAACACCTGTCAACAAAAATGGAAGCAAACAAGTGTAACAAAAATCTAAACAATAATTTATCGTAATTACAAAAATAATAAATAGTTATTACCGCCTCCCATTTTTAGAAAAGAATAAAAGAACGTGAACAGACGAAAGCCCAACGGCGGTCAGTTTTGTTGTGTCTTCAATAAATCCTTCACATACGAGGTGTGTTCAGAAAGTAACGAGAATTTTTAAATTTCACGAGATTGGAGAGTCCGATTGTCAAACATTTTTTTATATTATGTTAGTATAAATACCCTTGAAGTATGATAAAACTTTCAGCTGTTTTCATTGTTGACTTTGTCTGACAGCCACTAAGGTTAGACGCGTTTTTATGAGCTCGGCGATTTTCGTTTGTTAAAAGAAATGGATCAAAGAATTTGTATTAAATTGGAATAAAGTGTAACAAAGTGTGTGAAATGTTAACAAAGGCCTATGGTGAGTCTGATATGAGTAATGAGTAAAGCAAGAGTTTACAAGTGGTATAAGCGTTTCCAAGAAGGTCGTGAAGACGTTGAAGATGACGAACGCCCTGGACGCTCCAGCACATCAACAACCGATGAAAACGTAGAAAAAGTGAAAGAAATGGTTATGAATAATCGCCAATTCACAATTAGAGAGGTCGCTGATGATGTTGACATATTGATTGGATCATGTCATGACATTGTTTCCAATGTTTTGTGTATGAAACGTGTGGCAGCAAAATTCGTTCCAAAATTGTTGAATTTCACCGCTTTTTGAACAGCTGCAAATGGAAGTTGCTTATTGTCGTCACTAAATGAAGTCAACGACGATGCAGAATTACTGAAACTTATTATAATAGGTGAAGAAACATAGGTTTACGGATATAACGTCGAAACTAAGGCTCAATCATCCCAGAGGAGGCATTCTTGCTCGCCAAGACCGAAAAAAAGGCTCGACAAAACCTGTCGAACGTGAAGGTTACGCTCACTGTGTTCTTCGATATTAATGGCATAGTGCATCATGAATTCCTGCCACCAGGTGAAACGGTCAATAAGGAGTACTACCTACAAGTTCACGCCCGGATCTGTGGAAAAACAATTCATGGCTTTTGCACCACGATAATGCACCAGCTCACACTTCATTGCTTTTTCGTGAATTTTTGGCCAAAAACACTACTGTAACGATGCTCCAGCCTCCATATTCGCCAGACATGGCTCCGTGTGGCTTTTTCCTATTTCCAAAAATAAAGAGAACCTTAAAGGGCCGTCGTTTTACAGCCGTAGATGACATTAAAAGCGCATCGCTGAAAGAACTAAAGGCTATCTCAAAGATAGAGTTTGAGAAGTGTTTCGAGGATTGGAAGAAGCGCTGGTACAAGTGCATAATCTCCAATGGAGACAATTTTGAAGGCGACATCAGTGTAGAAGAATAAATAAATATTTTGTTCAAAAAATTAAAATTCTCGTTACTTTCTGAACACACCTCGTATAGTTAACATTCAGATTAGCCAACACTCTCAGCTGTAACTGCAGTGGCCTCGAATTTCGCTAACATATACTTTATTTTAATATTATTTAGGCCTACTACTTTTTTTTAAAGTAATCTGTAAAGAAAGTAGCATTAGCCTATTGAACAAAAAAAAAGAACCATTTTTTCAAAATTAAAAAATACAGCACTTTTTATAAGAAAACTCTTGCAAATATAACTTTCTCAAACACCATTTTCTCGATCAAACTTTGCTCATAACAAAAATACGGTTCGGTAACTATGGGAAAACAGAAAAACGGACTTAATATCGCAGTCTGCTCAAAGTTAAGTCATATACGATTTTGAATAAATTTACAGTACGGGAGTGCATAGACATAAAAACATAGAAATAACCTGAAATAATATCTTGGTTTGGTTTCTTTTTATAAATTTATTTGCCTACAGTAAATCTCTTTTATTTAAAATTTGGTATACTGATTCTAGTTATGAACCTTCACGTATGTACAATGTTTGAGGAATATCTGATGAACAGATTTTAATAAATTATATTTTGTTAATTTCACAATGGAGAAGTAATCGAATTAATCGAATGTAAGACAGTTTCCGTAATGTTTTACACTACTTATTTTAATTTATAATTATCAATAAGTACATATATTTATTAAATATAAATTAATAATAAATATATTTATTAAGTTAATCATACTAAAAGGCTATATTCTACTTGCATAAAGAAAATGGCACTGTCTGACAGAAGTGCCACCGTCCCCGTCACTTTCACTGTGTCCGTTATCGTCACCGACACTGCCACCGTCCCCGTCACTTTTACCGTCTCCGTCACCGTCAATGTCGCCTTCACCGTCATTGTCACCGTCCCCGACCACGTCTCCATCCCCGCCACTGTCGCCTTCGCCGTCACCGTTACAGTCGCCGCCCCCTTTACCATCACTTTCACTGTCTCCGCCCCCCGTCGCCGACACCGTCCCCGTCCCCATCATGTCCCCGTCCCCGTCACTTTCACCGTCTCCGTCACGTCACTGTTACCGTCACTTTCACCATTTCCGTCACCGTCCCCGTCACTTTCACCATATCCGTTACAGTCACTGTCGCCGTCACCATTACCGTTACCGTCGCCGACCCTGTCTCTTTCACCATCACCGTCACTGTCGTCGTCCCAGTCCGTGTCACTTTCACCATCTCCGTCGCCGCCCCGTCCTTTCACCGTCACTGTCACCGTCTCCGTTACCGTCACTGTCGCGGTCCCAGTCCCCGTCACTTTCACCGTCACTGTCTCCGTCCCCGTCACTTTCACCGTCTCCGTCACAGTCACCTTTACCGTTACCGTCGCCGCCTCTTTCACCGTCACCGTCACCGTCGCCGTCGCTGTCACCGTTACCGTCTCTGTCACTGTCACCGTCACTGTCGCCGTCCCCGACTCTTTCATCGTCACTGTTGCCGTCGCCGTCCCCGTCTCTTTTTCATCGTCACCGTCACTGTCGCCGTAGCTGTCACCGTTACCGTCACTGTCGCTGTCATCGTAATCGTCATCATCATCATTACAGCATTGCTATTTTAACAATATTTTAATATTAATGATGAATTCAGGTAATAATTTTTAGGAATTAGTTACAGATTTATTCATTTATAATATATTATGATATTAAAAAGATAGAAGCTGAAATGAAACACTATTTAATCACTGACAATGCGAACAAATATGCTCTCGTGGGTATTGTTCATGTTTCGACAAAATTGATTGATTTACATTACGTTTATTATAAATGTCTTCTAATAAAGAAGAAGGCATGTTGTCGACTTATTAGTTTGTTAATCCATATTGATCAAGACAAAACGAGAGAAACGATAAATGCGTTCGGACATTGAATGATAACAAGAGATGATTCCGGACCACGGGAGGTCGACGTGCATTGTTTCTTCAGTGTGTGGCCAGCGTAGCTGCGAGCCACGTATAAATCTCAAAGCTCCGTCGCTTGTAATTATTGTTGCGATAAAATCATGCGCACGAGTGACGACCTCCAGTCCGACTTAACACTGGATTACATTTAGTTTTAACAGGCGGAGTCATGTCTATATTCACTTGAGACCAGCGAGTTTCCCTCTGCTAGGCGTCACTCAGAATAATTAATTAGACAAGTCACTGGTACCAGTATAAAGTATAAAGTAGCAGGCTGCCACTGGCATCTGGTCCGTCGTCTAAGTTTGCTTTGTCACTATCAATGTTTTTATAATCGGTTCACAAGAAATGGTTATTTTAACATTTATCTATGTAACGTTTTTACTGTGGTATGTTTTTTTATAATAAGTAAAGTAACTTCTTCTAAGACTAATATCCTCTGTAACGTTATCGGTGCCATTATTTTTCTTATCACCTCCAATAAACTTTAATCGTGACATCGTCTTGTTCAACTAAGACATTTAATGGATTCGCTTGTATGGACTCGCGTTTCACTTAGACACGTAATGGGTTAATTTGTTAGTGGTCAAAAATCGTAATTTCTCTACCTATTTCGACACGTGAGTGATCAGTTTAACAGTGGTCTTTACATATCGATAGTGGTCAAGCGAGTGATAGTTTAGTGCGAGTCACAAACCGCGGCTGTTTTGTCCGACTCTTGTATCTAATGAATTCGCTTTAATAGTCCTGGACCGTTGGGCTTTTAAAAATGGATAAAAACTTGAAACCCTTTTATCAAGTGTAACATCTAACGGTTGGAAGTTGTCCTAAACCGTGGATCCTTGTTCAGTCTATAGCATGCAATTTATTCGTTTTTACTGTTGCCCTAAATTGCTCTTTCGTAAATTTGACTTTATTTGTGTGTGCGCATGTATGTGTGGTGTGTGTGTGTGTGTGTGTGTGAGTGTGCGCGCGCGCGTGCATGTGTGTGTGCACGTGTGTGGTTGTGTGTGTGTGTGTGTGTGTGTGTGTGTGTGTGTGTGTGTGTGTGTGTGTGTGTGTGTGTGTGTGTGTGTGTGTGTGCGTGCGAGCGTGCGCGCGTGCGTGCGTGCGTGCGTGCGTGTGTGTGTGTGTGTGCGCGCGTGTGTGTGTGTTAATTCGCTCTTCTTTTCGACTTAAAATATTCTCCAACGGCTTCCACAGATCCTTTCGTTTATTCTACACTTTATAAATAACTAGCATTACCCGACAAGGCTTCGCCCACGAAACTTAAACTGTTTTAGTAATGTAATAATTTAAAAACATAAAAAATATATTAATAAAAGCAAGATTGTCTAAACTCGTGATTATTTTACAGTGAATATGAAAAAATATTATAACCTGAATATGTTGTTTTATTGTCTTCAAACGTGTTCCATTCGAATTTAAGAAAATCTGATCAAGAATATTTTTGTCCAATACAAACATTTATACCTATTCTATATTTTGGCCATTTTATGGGTTGAATTCGGGGGGATGTTGAATTACGTGTATCATAATTTGTGTTTTAGAATATTTTGTTTACTTTTAAGAAAAGCCGATAAAAATATTTTTTTACACTGAAAACACTCTTTTTATCCAATTATACTTCTTTTTTACATTTTAAATCTTTTAGGGAATAAATTCGGAAAAATGTTGAAATATGTGTTTCATTATTTGTGTTTCATAGCATCTTTCTAGAATATACGATCCAAAACAAATATTTTTTCAATGTAAAATTGTATACCCCATTTTTATATTGTCTACCCCCTTTCAATCTCTTTAGGGGATGAGTTTTGAGAAATCGTGAAAAATATATTTCATTACTTATATTTAAGAGTGACTATGTTACGCTTTAAAATGGTCAGACGAAAAACATAAAAATTGTCCATTCCAATAAAAATTATTGTACCTTATTTTTAACTCTTTAGGAATTGAATACTGGAAAATCGTTTTTCAGTCCCCCCCTACATGGTAACCCTGAAAATTTCAAATCTTTAGCTATTATAGTCTCGGATATACGTTGATTATTAAAGTTGGACTGGGTAAGTAATTTAATGGCGTTAAAATCAAATTTTTCAAAATTCTTTCTTATTGCACCTCAACATTTTTGTAAGAAGATACCCTAAAAATTTGAAGTCTCTAGCTATAATAGTCTTGGCTGTACTTTGATTATTAAACTTTGACTGAGTAAGTAGTTTAATGGCGTTAAAATCAAATTTTTGCAAAATTCTTTCCTATTGCACCTCAAGATTGTTGTAAGAAGGTACCCTGAAAATTTCAAGTCTCTATCTGTAATATTATTGGCTGTACGTTGATTATTAAATTTGGATTTGGTTTTTGCAAAATTCTTTCTTAGTGCATCTGGACATTGTTGTAAGAAGGTACCCTGAAAATTTCAAGTCTCTAGCTATAATAGTATTTGATATACGTTGATTATTAAATTTGGTCTGGGTAAGTAGTTTAATGGTGTTAAAATCAAATTTTTGCAAATTCCTTTCTTAGTGCACTCCTATATGGTAACATAATGTACCCTGAAAATTTCAAGTCGCTAGCTAAAATGGTTTTCGCTCTGCGTTGATTAAGACTTCTTCTTTTATACATTAAGATTTGCTTTAAGATGGTGTATCTAGTTCTACAGTCTGCTATCGACATTTAATTTTTGATATAATCCCAGACGTTTTCTTTTCACCTCCACACAATCATAGGCCTCAGTAAGAACATAGGCTGAGTAACTTGGTGCTGATTCACCAGTTCTGATCACAAGAACAGTGAAAGTATCAACTGGACCGTTTCGCTTCCACACAATCACTAAGTAAGAACATAGACTGAGTAACTTGGTGCTGATTCACCAGTTCTGATCACAAGAACAGTGAAAGTATCAACTGGACCGTTTCGCCTCCACACAATCACTAAGCAAGAACATAGGCTGAGTAACTTGGTGCTGATTCACCAGTTCTGATCACAAGAACAGTGAAAGTATCAACTGGACCGTTTCGCCTCCACACAATCACTAAGCAAGAACATAGACTGAGTAACTTGGTGCTGATTCACCAGTTCTGATCACAAGAACAGTGAAAGTATCAACTGGACCGTTTCGCCTCCACACAATCACTAAGCAAGAACATAGGCTGAGTAACTTGGTGCTGATTCACCAGTTCTGATCACAAGAACAGTGAAAGTATCAACTGGACCGTTTCGCCTCCACACAATCACTAAGCAAGAACATAGGCTGAGTAACTTGGTGCTGATTCACCAGTTCTGATCACAAGAACAGTGAAAGTATCAACTGGACCGTTTCGCCTCCACACAATCACTAAGCAAGAACATAGGCTGAGTAACTTGGTGCTGATTCACCAGTTCTGATCACAAGAACAGTGAAAGTATCAACTGGACCGTTTCGCCTCCACACAATCACTAAGCAAGAACATAGGCTGAGTAACTTGGTGCTGATTCACCAGTTCTGATCACAAGAACAGTGAAAGTATCAACTGGACCGTTTCGCCTCCACACAATCACTAAGCAAGAACATAGGCTGAGTAACTTGGTGCTGATTCACCAGTTCTGATCACAAGAACAGTGAAAGTATCAACTGGACCGTTTCGCCTCCACACAATCACTAAGCAAGAACATAGGCTGAGTAACTTGGTGCTGATTCACCAGTTCTGATCACAAGAACAGTGAAAGTATCAACTGGACCGTTTCGCCTCCACACAATCACTAAGCAAGAACATAGGCTGAGTGACTTGGTGCTGATTCACCAGTTCTGATCACAAGAACAGTGAAAGTATCAACTGGACTCGGTACTCGAATATTAGCGTTATAACGAGCAACGAGTATTTCGTGAACACAAACACTGACATAAATTAATGTCTAGCTCGGATTCACGCCTTTTAGTTGTAACAGGCTGATCATTGTGGGAACGGTTCCTCGAAACTTGTGAATAAAGATGCAGTCACTAATTGAGCTACAAGTGAGTCTAATCAGCATTCGGTCTGGCGCCTGCAGCAAGAGCACCTAAGCCCACGAGAGTATTGTATCGTTAGCCAAGTACGAGTTAATGTTAGAGCCGTATTTTGGCATTAACCCGGTAAAGGTCAGGCGAACACATTCACACGTTAAGTCTTTATGTTACTTTCGTATTTAACGAATCGTTTAACTAAAATATTTATTAACGGAAGAAGTATGTTGACAACATAAAACGGTCTATTTGCCGTTCATTGTTTCGCTTTGGTTTCGTAACAAAAAAAAAAAAAAATGTTTATTTGTTCCTCGAAGAAAAAAATATAAAATTTACAAATATATGATAAATTAATAATTAAAAAAAAAACCGTAAAGAGAAAAAAAGTGGCAGTGGCATGACTGCCGACAGAAGTGACTACTTCTTATCACGGGTTATGGCTATATATTTTACAACACAAAATAAAATTTATAGTCGATTTTCAAAATCATGAGTACGTTCATTTCAGTTTAATATATTTCTAAATACAATATTATATGATTTTATGGTTTTTTGGCAAGACAGATTTTTGCTACTCGACACTAGAATAGGCTATAACTGACCATGGGAGAAGCACGGAGTCCCAAATGTATTCCTGCTACTCTTAATATCTGACCCTGTGACTTATTGTCATTGTAAATGCCAACTTTAATGGAAACTGCAATATTTTAATTTGGAAAGGCAAGTTGTTTGGAATTATAAGATTGTTTCAATTAAAATCATTGCAAATGTAAGCTTATAAACAATAATTTTATAATAAATAATAACAGGGATTCAGATTTTTAAAACGGAAATACATCTACATCCATCTCAGGTACCTAAATCATGTTCATTTTAAATTTCATCTCAATCGGTCCAGTAGTTAATGTGTGATTGAATAACAAACAAAAACACACACATAAACTTTCAAATTTAAAATATTATATTAAGAAGTATAAAGTATTATTAAAACGTCACTGTTGTAGCATACAGTTAACACATATCACAAAACTGAACACTAAATAATTCAGTTGCACTGGGTAAGTAGTATAATGGCATTTAAATAATTATTATTCACACCTACCAATATAAAATAACGTATAAAACGTCACTGTTACACAGTTAATACTTGTCATAAAACAAAATACTAAATAAAGTTGGACTGGGTTAGTAGATTAATGGCGTTTAAAATAATTTAAATATTTATTATTCACACCTACCAATATATAATAAACGTATAAAACGTCACTGTTACACAGTTAACACTTGACACAAAACTAAATAATTAAGTTGGACTGGGTAGTAATATAATTGCGCGAACATACAAGTTTTCACTTCAAAAATACATTTTAAAAAAATATATATATATATATATATATATATATATATATATATATATATATATGAGCTTGATGCTTTTCCCGTGCAAAACATACATTCATACCCTGACATAAGAAGTAGTCACTTCAATAAGAGCGTGATGCGTGATGCGTGACGGCAAACTGAATTCTTTCCCCCTGCAAAACATACATCCATACCCCGCCATAAGAAGTATTCACTTCAAAAAGAGAAAAGTGATTGAAATACACGGATCACTGCATGTAAATTAAACATGTACATTTTGTACGCATCAAAACGACCAATTTATCAAGACAGGCTTTTGGTTAAACCGATTGTATTAACTCATTTTATTGGAAACCACTCGAAAATTTCAAACCTCAAATTTATAAGAATGACATTAACTGCGCAATAGTGTTGACAGATTTTGATGAAATTAAACGCGTTACTATAACAGGCACACACGCTCTAGAATCTATTCAAATGTTAAGTTAATGTTTTTTAAGTTATGTATAAGCCAGCAGAGACTAACAAAATTTATTTAACTTTGTAAGAAATAATTGTATTAACTTAAAACATTTTAAATATGGCCTAATATAGAATGATTTAATTCTTTACACGTTTTCTTCTTAGTATTTATATTATAAATTAAATTATCTTTTCATTAAATTCGTTATTTAGTCGGAATACGATAGATCGAAAATGTATTATTGATTTGTAAAAATATAGTGTTAGAACTTAAAAATGATTTTGGTTCTTTTAAGAGACCAAAATGTGCTTTAAATTTGAATTGCAAGAGGTTCTCGAAAAATGAATTTCTGATGCAGCTGAATGAATCTCAACGAAATCCGTCAACAATGCAGGCTACTGGAAAACCAATACAGACTCATTTTGTCTGAATTCATTCTCTAAAAGGACACAAAAATATAAAAAAGGTATAAATGCTTTTATTGGAAAAAATATTTTTCATCAGGTTTTCTTAAATTCGAATGGAACACGTTTGAAGACAATAAAACAACATATTCAGGTTATAACTGTAAAATAATCACGAGTTTAGATGATCACGCTTTTATTAATATATTTTTTTATGTTTCTAAATTACTGCATTACTCAAACAGTTTAGGTTTCGTCGGACGAAGCCGCGTCGGGTAATGCTAGTAATTTTATAAAATACTTATGTGTAATTGTAACCGAATGCTAACTTTATGGATGTCGTTATCCCAAAGTATCGCTTATTGTGCCTTCCTAATGGATATAAAATAAGTATAATGAATGCGACAAATATAACAATGGCACGGCCTGCTTGATATCAGACATTCAGCACGTACACGCAAGCTACCTAGTTGTTATTCTATATGGGTCATACATTGGTACGATTAAGGTACCGGCAGGCAGTGGCGATGCGGTCACATTGTTTACAATTAGACAATAAACCTTTGTACTTTATTATTACAATTACCTTGATTGGTGCTTTCTTAATTAATTAAGTAGAAACACTCGGTTTTGTTTGCAAATGTGTGCCGATTGTCTGCCTCTCGGTAGACAATCTTCTTGGAAAATAGTCACGTAATGGTCAAGATCCGCAATTAACAGATTTTATTGAAACTTTCAAATGTAGGTGGACTAGCTAAAACAGTTTATTTTATAACTATGAGCCATGTCCTCTTCGTTATACGGCCAGATATATAGTTTTAAATAAATCATGCCAATTATATTTGAAGGTTTAAATTATTTATAAAGCTTTCTAATTTTATGTACAACATAATTACCAAAATACGAGGTGCGGCTATTAAATAACGAGACTGACGCTGTGGCGGAACAAGTGCGTATGCGCCAACAGCCATTGACCGACAGCTGTTTAGTGTGAAGCTTTCTCTTCAGAATGCAGTTACTCTCGTTTGTATAACCAACACCATTTAGTCACAACCTTCATTTCCGTTAGTGTTGTTATTTTGTTTTGCCGGAAAAAATGGTTAGTGTAACAATAGAGCAAAGAATTTTTGTTAAATTTCACTTCAAACTTGGAAAAACCGCTACTGAAACTTATAATTTACTGAAAGTAGTGTATGGCAGTGAATGTTTATAGCTGGAACGTGTTTTTGAATGGTTTAAGCGTTTTCAAGATGGCCGACAAGACTTTGAAGATGATTCGCAGCCAGGTCGCCCTTCAACGTCTAAAACGGATGACAATGTCGAAAACGTTGTTAATTTGATTCGGTCTGACCGTCGATTAAGTATTCGTGCAATTGGCGAAACTGTAGGCATTGATAAAGAATGTGTACGGCAAATTTTACGTGACAATTTGAACATGCAAAAAGCGTGTGCCAAAATGGTGCCAAAAATTCACACGTTTGAACAACAAGCAGCTCGCAAAAATGTTTGTACTGACACTTTGGATACCATTGAAAATGACCCAAATTTATTGGAAAGGATAATAACATGTGATGAATTGTGGTTTTTTACTTATGATCGAAACAAAGCGCCAATCCATGCATTGGAAGACCCCAACTTCACCGAGAGCTAAAGCAAGGATCAGCAAGTCAAAATTTAAAGCAATGATGATTGTTTTTTTCGATATTCATGGGATTGTGTACCTTCACTGGGTTTCTGAAGGTCAAGCAATTAATCAATATTACTACCTTGAGGTACTTGGTAAACTACGTGAAAGAGTAAGGAAAAAACGATCCGAAATGTGGAAGGACAAATCATGGGTTTTCCACCAAGACAATGCGCCAGCTCATTCCGCGTTATCTGTCAAGAGGTTCCTGGCCAAGTACAGCATTCCAGTGTTAGAACGTCTACCTTACTCATCAGACCTTGCACCATGTGACTTCTATCTGTTCCCTAAGGTGAAATCTGTATTAAAAGGGACGACATTTGAGTCCGTGGAAGCTGTAAAAGTGAAAGCGGCAAGAGTCCTGAAGGAGTTGACAGAAGATGACTTCCAGCACTGTTTCCAACAATGGAAAATTCGCATGGAGCGTTGTAGGGATAGAGAAAGGGTGTGTATTGAAGGTGATAATAAGTAATTGTGTATAAAATGAAAATAACATTTTTTACAACGTCAGTCTCGTTATTTAATAGCCACACCTCATAAATATGCTGTAATTCTTCCCGTTATTTGTATTTTCCGTAGTCAAACACGTAGTATTTCGATGTTTACAAATTAATACAAATTAATTTTTGGATATAAATCACGACTATTATGTATACTTTCCATGAACAATGGTAATTAAACTTAGTTGAAATACTGTTATACAAGAACAGCTGTGCTGTAAAATCAGTTGTTTGGTTAAAATTCCTGTTATTGAATTAAAAATAAAAATCATGTATCATGTTTTATCTCCCTTTTTTTTAATTTTAGTTACGATAATTTGTTCGAAAAAACAAAAAATTAACACAGCTAATTTTTAACAACATAACCTGAAACTTATTATAACCTATCAGCTGTTCAATGAAATCGGCTGATCTTTACGAACTAATACAAAACAACTGATCTTTTACTAGAACTACCAAAATTAAATTAACGATTCATTTCATATTCTTAAATCGGTTAAACTTCTTCGTTGTTTCCGTAGTGTAGTGGTTGTCGCGTGTATCTCGCACGCGCAAGGCCCCCGGTTCGATCCCGGACGGAAACAAAGAAATTTTTAATTATACTCGTAATTAATTTAATATGAGACTTGCGCAAATTATACTGTCATATACCAATATAGCCTAAATATGTTCCTCGCATCACGCGTTCTGCAAAATCCATCAAAACCGGCCCCAAAACATGCCTCATGTTAAAAAAAGGTGAACTTTTGTCAAACCTTGTAATCGGTTGCAACAGAAGTTATAATATGACGTCTATTGGTTACATGCAACAATGGAAATAAACAATACATCTAACCGGATGAGTTGTGAAACAGCAGACAGTGGGGCGTGAGACATGACACTCTGACAATGCTCGTACTGGCTGTATTCATTCCGATCCAGTCTGACATTACACGGTACAACACTCTGACAATGCTCGTACTGGCTGTATTCATTCCGATCCAGTCTGACATTACACGGTACAACACTCTGACAATGCTCGTACTGGCTGTATTCATTCCGATCCAGTCTGACATTACACGGTACAACACTCTGACAATGCTCGTACTGGCTGTATTCATTCCGATCCAGTCTGACATTACACGGTACAACACTCTGACAATGCTCGTACTGGCTGTATTCATTCCGATCCAGTCTGACATTACACGGTACAACACTCTGACAATGCTCGTACTGGCTGTATTCATTCCGATCCAGTCTGACATTACACGGTACAACACTCTGACAATGCTCGTACTGGCTGTATTCATTCCGATCCAGTCTGACATTACACGGTACAACACTCTGACAATGCTCGTACTGGCTGTATTCATTCCGATCCAGTCTGACATTACACGGTACAACACTCTGACAATGCTCGTACTGGCTGTATTCATTCCGATCCAGTCTGACATTACACGGTACAACACTCTGACAATGCTCGTACTGGCTGTATTCATTCCGATCCAGTCTGACATTACACGGTACAATTTGCTGTTTTTATACCTCGCTATTCTTTTAGTACACTTGTTAATCATATTGGAGTTGTATGTATTTGGGGCTACTGAAAATTGTAATTGTTTAGTTGTAATAAGAATGTATCCTAAACGGATTTAAGTCTTTATAAAAATAAATCAATTTCAACAGACGATACAGTCATGCGAACTTTGTTCAATTTATTGCAGATAAATTTATTTAATTTATTTTATGTCACCGATTTTTTAAAAAACACAAAAACAATATACTAAAATTTATAAAATGAACTAGCTGTTAGCCGTTGCGGCTTTGCCTGCAATTATAATGTAAGCAATAAAATTTATAGTCAATTTTCAAAATCAGAATAGGTCATTTCATTTTAATGTATTGCTATATACAATATTATATGATTTATGGTTTTCGGCAAAGACATTTCAATTTTTGCTACTCGATACGCTAAAACAGGGTCATATCATATTTTAATAAAATACAGTATTATTAAAAAGTCATTATTATACAATTAAACTGGAATAGTATTGTGTTTATCTCAGATACCTAAAACGTGTTCACACCAAATGTAATCTCATTTGGTCCAGTAGTTAAAGTGTATTTGAATAACAAACAAATAAACAAAAACAAACTTTCAGAAATATAATATGATTGATAAAATGATATATAATAATAATGATATAATATAATTATGAGAAATATAAAATGATAATATGATAATGAAATATAATACGGCTTTGCCCGCAATCATAATATACATTAAAAGATCATGCATTACCGTGTTAGGACCAACAACCGTATTAGTTAAGTTTTGGAGTACTCTTTAAAAAAAATTAAGGTTTTTTTCCTGCATCACCGTTTAACCCAACAACCGTGTCAGTTAGGTTTAGAGTACTCTTTTTTAAAAAATAAATAAAGGTTTTTTTAATGCTTCACCGTGTTAGGCCTAACAACCATATTAGTTTGCTAATGGAGTATTTTGTAAAAAAATATAAAGATTTTTCACGCATCACTATGTTAGGCCTAACAACCGTGTCAGGATATGTAGCCTAGTATTTTTTAAAAAAATATAAAAGTTTTTTGACGCATCACCGTGATAGGTCCAACAACCGTGTCAGGATATGTAGTACTCTTTAAAAAAATATAAAGTTTTTTTCACGCAATACCGTTTTAGTTAAGTTATGGAATACTCTTTAAAAAAAATATAAAGTTTTTTTCCATGCATAACCGTATTAGTCCCAACAACCGTGTCAGTTAGGTTATGGAGTACTCTTTTGAAAAAAATAAATAAAGGTTCTTTTAATGCATCACCGTGTTAGGCCTAACAACTATGTTAGTTAGCTTATGGAGTATTCTTTAAAAAAATGTAAAGATTTATCACGCATCACTATGTTAGGCCTGACAACCGTGTCAGTTAAGGTTTGGAAACTCTTTAAAAAAATAAAGGTTTTTTTCACACATCACAATGATAGGCCCAACAATCATATCAGTTAAGATATGTAGTATTCTTTAAAAAAATATAAAAGTTTTTTTACACATCACCGTGTTAGGCCTAATAACCGTGTCAGTTAATATACTTAGTATTCTTTTAAAAAATTTAAAGGTTTTTTCACACGTCACCGTGATAGGCCTAACAACCGTGTCAGTTAGGATATGCAGTATTATTTAAAAAAATATAAAGGTTTTTTCACGCATCACCGTGTTAGTTAAGTTATGGAGTACTCTTTAAAAAAAATATAAAGTTTTTTTTCATGCATAACCGTATTAGGCCCAACAACAATGTCAGTTAGGTTATGTTGGAAATAATAAAATAATAAATAACCTCTTTTGAAAAAAATAAATAAAGGTTCTTTTAATGCATCTCCGTGTTAGCCCTAACAACTATGTTAGTTAGCTTATGGAGTATTCTTTAAAAAAATATAAAGATTTATCACGCATCACTATGTTAGGCCTGACAACCGTGTCAGTTAAGGTTTGGATACTCTTTAAAAAAATAAAGATTTTTTTCACACATCACAATGATAGGCCCAATATCATATCAGTTAGGATATGTAGTATTCTTTAAAAAAATATAAAAGTTTTTTTACACATCACCGTGTTAGGCCTAATAACCGTGTCAGTTAATATACTTAGTATTTTTTTAAAAAATTTAAAGATTTTTTCACACATCACCGTGATAGGCCTAACAACCGTGTCAGTTAGGAAATGCAGCATTCTTTAAAAAAATATAAAGGTTTTTTTACGCATCACCGTGTTTGGCCTAACAACCGTGACAGTTAGGATATGTAGCCAAATAATCTTTAAAAAAATATAAAGGTTTTTTCACGCATCACCATGTTAGGTCTAACAACCGTGTCACCTAGGTTATCCACTATTATTTTAAAAAATGGGTTTCCTATCATCCAAACCCGTGTTAGACGTATTTTTATTGTTTTACTGATCTGTAGATCAGTAAAACAATAAAAATACGTCTAAAATCAGTACAACACGGTACCGATTTTCGCCGGTAGCAATTTTCAGGTTATGTTGGTCACTTTTATTTTCGATTTTTATCGTACTTCTCCTGCTTTCATATTTTGGATTCTTGCTTTTGGGCACATAATAAAGCATTTTAGTAAGAAAAATATCGATAACTCCAATAGATGCTGCAATGCATATTTACCATTTTTTCATATAATGTAATCACACAAATATATATACTACCTTACAATTAAAGTATCCTAATAAAATTGTATATAATATATATATATATATATATATATATATATATATATATATATATATATATATATTCTGCACTCTGCTTTAAAAACATTGAATAGTTTTAAATGAAAAATACCAGATTGTGATTATTAGATGAAAATGTAACATTAAAAACAATAATTTTGCAGTAAATAAAACATAGATTAAGATTTGTAAAATTGGATTAGATCTATGTCCATCTCAGGTGCCTAAATCCATGTTCAGTAAACAGTAATTAAACCTAACTATAGTTAGGTTTAATAACTGATAATTATTTTGGGCTGGGTAAGTAGTATAATGACGTTTTGTAAAACGGGAATAGGCCTATATGTATCTCTGATACTTAAACCATATACGTACCAAATTTCATCTCAATTGGTCGAGTAGTTAAAGCTTGATTGAATAACAAACAAACAAACACACAAACTTTCAGAAATATAATATGAATAAGATACGCATAGTGGAATCAGACTAGGAACTAAGAACAAAGGTATTAAGGTAAATTGTTTGACTTTTGCTGATGACATGGCCTTACTAGCTGAGACATTGAAAGAAGCTAAGGAACAGACTCTTGAAATCCAGAAGCAAGCGTTAAAAATGGGTCTCAAAGTTTCATTTGAAAAGACTAAAATATTGACAAACATACAAAAACCACCAAAAAAGCTTCAAGTGGGAGAACAATACATTGAGATAGTCAAAGAATTCAAATGTTGTGGGAAATGGATCTGCTGGAACGCCCTAGAGAAAAAAGCTATGGAATCTAGGAGAAATAAAGTTGAATTAGCCTTCCAACTTACCAAGGACACGTACAACAAGAAGTCCCTCTCCTGGAATACAAAGATAAGACATTATCATACGGTAATTAAACCAGAAGCCTTATATGCAGCTGAAACATTATCTCTCACATCCCAGGGCCCACTTGAAAGGCTGAAGATCAAAGAAAGAAAGATATTACGAAAAATCTTAGGCCCCCAAATTCCGTAACAACCAATTACGCCACATCAGGAATGAAACTCTTTACCAAAAAACTGAAACACTATCAGATACAATAAGAAAAAAGGAGAATTGATTTTTATGGGCACATCCTCCGAATGGACAAAAATAGACTAACCAAAGAAATATTTGACTACTTTCGCAGTAGAAGAGCCAAACCACTTTGGTTTAGAGAAACGGAGAAAGACATAACAGAACTGCAGATCACTGACACTATGCTCATGGACAGAACAGCCAAAACAATAACCAAGGACAAGAAACAACGGTTCCAAGGCAAAGTCAAATCCAAGCGAAAGATCAAAATCTCTGACGAAGAAAGAAAAGCAATACTGGGCTACGAGGAAGGCCCAGAACATTAAAAAGTGATTGATTTAGTGTACCCCAAAGTTGGGTGAAACAAATAAAGGGAGAAAATTTATAAAAATAATTAAAAACTGTTAATCTTCTTTTAATTTCAATTTTAAAAACAGCAATGCCCTTTATCGTTTGAACGGTAAATCAAAGAATCAACAATATGTAATCGTTCCTCAAGGTTTCCGTTCCTGCCTAAATTTGCAAATTTAAATCCTTCCAAAGACAGGAGGATTTCAGCTTTATTATAGCTAATTAAAAAAACTGAAGTTAATATAGGCAACTAAACGTACATCATAAATCAACAACGGAAAAAAAATTATAAAAAACCAACATACAAAATTTTAAACGAGTTAAAAAAAAGGCCAAAAACAAGCCGAAGGGTCACGACAATTTATTTGCTTCGTGAGAATAAAGCAGACACAGCAAACTGCATAATCATCGGTTCAGTAAAGTATGAAGTTAATATTCAGACACTTCATTTAAATTCTTAAAGCATGACGTATAACTTGTTTAAAGATGCAAAGTGAAATGAATAATACTCCAACACGTCTTTTGGAAAATGTCAATAGCACGGTATCTCCCGTGACCCTTCCAATCAGAACGTCTTGTCTGCGAGGTTTCTAACGATCTCGGGACGAGGATAGGATGACTAGCAGAAGAAGACAATTAATGAAGCGTGGCCTTGAAAGTTATAATTAAAGTAATCATTATAAATCCAATGACAAATTATTTGATCGCCGGCCAATGACCGTGCACACTGCGCTGTCATACAGTATGCGCTGTGCTCTTCACTTATTTTTCAATGCCTTGTACGAGTTACACTGGAGTCCTTCATACATTATACAGCAACTATAGCTGAATTTATCAAACCCTTTATTGTAAAATAGAGTTTACTTTTTGTTAATGCGTAGATTCAATTTTGTTTTGAAAATTTGTACACAATATATATCACAAGATTTCTGAAACTCGTTTTTAAAATAGGCCTATATAACTTAATTATGAGTGTTAACACAATGGAACACGTATTGTTCAACAAAAGCGATAAATGTTTTGGTGTAAACTAACGGAAATCGAACGGAAGAGCAAGTTGTTGAAGAGAATTTAAAACTGATTGCAACTACTCCGTGCAAGTAGTGATAATATGTGATGTAGTGACATAATGTAGTGATAATACGATGTCAACTATTTTTTAAATATTTGTTATAACTAACTATAAAATTTCATATTTATGCTATGACGAATATATTTGAGTATTTAAGTGCGCCATATTGTATATAATCAATCTTTTTCTTACATCTTCCTACGTTGTGTGTGTGTGTGTGTGTGTGTGTGTGTGTGTGTGTGTGTGTGTGTGTGTGTGTGTGTGTGTGTGTGTGTTTATGCGTGCGTGCGTGCGTGCGTGCGTATGCTCATGTGTGTGTGTGTGTGTGTGTGTGTGCGTGCGCGTTAGCGCATGTGTGTGGTTTTGTGTGTGTGTGCGCGCGCGCGTGCGTTTGTGTGTGTGAAAGAGAGAGTGTGTGTGTGTGTGCATGTGTGTGTTTGCATGTGTGCGTGTGTACGTGTGTGCGAGTGTGTGTGTGTGTGTGTGTGTGTGTGTGTGTGTGTGTGTGTGTGTGTGTGTGTGTGTGTGTGTGTGTGTGTTTATTCACAATTCCACTTTTCAAGATTCGTTGTAATTTAGAAATGCTTCAACAACGGTCGGTGTATATTTTCGTATTTTCAATGCAATTAGAAAGTTTGAAATGGTAATACATTAAAGTTAAATACTTTTGGAAATTCAGTTATATCACTTCACTTTAAACTGATTATCGCGAATATGTTTAAAGTTTATAAGCGTTGTTAAGTTTGAAATTAAAAAAAAATAATAATTTAAAACAATAATATTGAAAAGACTAGTTCTGAATATTTGACATACATTACTAAATACATACAGTCTTATTCGGGTTATTTTTAGACTAAAAAAACACTGACATAACCAACTTATTCAGCTCCCTATCCATCATGTGTTTTTTTTAATTAAAATAAATATTCGTAAACAGCAACTTGAGTTTGATTTTCCCAAAATAATGAAAACACTTACGTTAGGCCGCATACAGCTGTACGTAACAAGTAATTAGTGGCCCGCGTAAAGCACATTTTATAAAACTGGTTGAATCATACATAAATAAATATTTAAACGGTTTTTCTCTACATTAGTCCGTTGCTTCGTGCAGCTGCTTTATTGTTTTTTAAAAATTCTGTTTGTCGTTGCAAAAAAAAAAACATTTCTATTTTCCGTTGTTCACTGTGAACAGCTTACTTTTTAAAAACTTTTACAAATTGTATTTTATTTGCCATCTTCAGATTAATTATAAAAATGTAGTTTTTTTTGGTTATTTTAAGGCGAAAAGCACATTGAGGCTATTATCGCCTCCCGAAATGTAAGTGTGAGTGTAAAGTGTTAAAGTCGTAAGTGTAATGTTGTAAGTGTAAGTGTGTGTTAGACTCGGGTACAGCGAGGGACGTCTAAATCCTCTCAATAGGTGCAGCTAGTCTGCACCCCCTGCGGGGCAGTATCGTACTAACCATAAAACATAAAATTTAAATAATTACTACTTTAAAATCAAAACCAGTAATTGTATTCAACCAAAGGTTCCAAGCTAAATGAGAGGATAGAGAGAGGGAAAACAAAAACAAAAACAAAAACAAAATAAAAACTAGACACAAAATAAACCAAACCAAAATCCGATCCCTTGTTCGTGAGCTAGAAAAAGAATCATTACAGTCACGTAAATTTTAATCTAAAAAAACACACAGCCATGTGTACAATTAAAAAAGTTGTTAAATCACCTTTGAATCCGTAGAGAACCAGTCTCCTGCTTACAGTCTTCGCACTTGGTTCTCCTTAAAAATAATTGCCTTTGATCAACAGCTATGTTAAATATTGCAATGCGCTTGCACTAAGAAATCTGAAAGTTTGAAGTTTTTACATATGAAGAACTAGTATTACCCGTCGCAGCTTCGCCCACGAAAGTTAAACTGTTTCAGTAATGTAATAATTTAGAAACATAAAAAATATATTAATAAAAGCGTGATAATCTGAACTTGTGATTATTTTACAGTGAATATGTTGTTTTTATTGTCTTCAAACGCGTTCCATACAAATTTTAGAAAATTTGATAAAAAATATTTTTCTCCAATACAAACATATACCTCTTTCATATATTTTTTTAGGGGATGAATTCGAGGAGGAAAGTCTGAATTACGTGTATCATAATTTGTTTTTTAGAATATGTTGTTTACTTTTAAGAAAATCCGATAAAAATATATTTTTCTCCAATAAAAACACTCTTTTTTCTCCAATTATACCTCTTTTTTACCTTTTAATTTTTTTAGGGAATGAATTCGAAAAAATGTTGAAAGTATTTCATTATTTGTGTTTTATAGCATATTTTTAGAATATACAATCCAAAAAAATTTTTTTTCACTACAAAATTGTATACCCCTTTTTACATAGTCGGATGAGTTTTGGGAAAGAGTAAAAAATATAGTTCATTATATTTAAGAGTGACTGTTACGTTTTAAGAAGGTCAGACGAAAAACACATTTTTTTAAATAAAAATTGTTGTACCTCTTTAGGCGTTGAACACTGGAAAATCTTTTTTAGTTGACCCTTACATGTGGTGGTAACCGTGAAAATTCCAAATCTTTAGTTATCATAGTATCGGCTATACGATGATTATTAAAGTTGGAGTGAGTAAGTAATTTAATGGCGTTAAAATCAAATTTTTCCAAAAGCCTTTCTTAGCGCACTCGACATTGTTGTAAGAAGGTACCCTGGAAATTTCAAGTTTCTAGCTGTAATAGTCTCGTTACCACGGGTTCGTGCTCAAGCCCCCCGGGGGACCCCTAGGGTCATCCCTGGGTGCACGAGAAGGTGTTGGATTCGTGGGGGTAGTGGTGGTGTTGGATAGTAGATGTCTGTCTTCTTCTTTGATCTTCTTCTGTTAAGTGGGGATGGTGGTAAACCCTCGTGGTAGTGACACCATTTCCTTTAAGCAATTTATTGCACTTAATTTAGTAGTAACTGTAATAGTCTCGACTGTACGTTGATTATTAAAGTTGGACTGGGTAAGTAATTTAATGGCGTTAAAATCATTTTTTTCTAAATCCTTTCTTAATGCACCTCAACGTTGTTGTAAGAAGGTACCCTGAAAATTTCAAGTCTTTAGCTGTAATAGTCTAAAGACTATTTTGTTGTACGTTGATTATTAAAATTGGACTGGGTAAGTAGTTTAATGGCGTTAAAATCAAATTTCTGCAATTTTTTCTTAGTACACGGCTATATGGTAACATAATGTACCCTGAAAATTTCAAGTCGCTAGCTAAAATAGTTTAGGCTCTGCATTGATTACGAATCAGTCAGTCAGTCAGGACTTCTTTTATACAAGATATATCTTCTCGTATATTAAGATTTACGTCCGACTGTTGTGCACGCTTGGGCTAATGCAGACGGTGGAATGATTTATAGCGTATGAAAATGCCAAGCCCTGGCCGGGAATCGAACCCGGGTCTTCGGGGTACGCTAGCAACTAGGCCACCGAGGCGGCTTCTTCACAGTGCAAGTGGCCTCCTTAAATGATACGGTTTTGGATTCAGAATGAATTGTTGTTTGAACTGAAATAAGTGCGAGGTTCCATATTAATAATGTGATGATTTTACACCAGCACTAACACATTTGCCAATACGCTGAGCACAGAACATCGCTGTCGTTGCAGTGAGTGATGAGGGAAGTGACTGGTTCTTGGCGGAATTCAAAGGAGATCTAACAACGTTTTTAATATTCAGAACTATAACAGTAACTACCTAACGGGGAACTGTAGGCCTGTACACTTGGTGCTTTCAGTTTCGTTTGAAATCATTTTTGTAGGAATGTCACTAGTGCCGAATATTTTGAAAGATGATCATGAAATAATAATTACTAAAGAAAATAAAACATGTTGCAAAAAAATTATTTTAAGTTTTACATAATTTTTGTTGTTGTTGGGTATTTAACGTCCATTGTGCACACTTGGGCTAATACAGACGATTGGATGACTTATAGCGTATGAAAATGCCAAGCCCTGGCCGGGAATCGAACCCGGGTCCTCGGGGTACGCTATCAACTAGGCCACCGAGGTGGCTCCCTTTTACATTCAAATAGCCCAAGACTGTAAAACGTGATTTTTTGTGGTTGAAGAAAACATAAACAGATGTATTTTTTTTTAATTTTCATAACGTAGATTAACAAGTTTTCTTCCATAGATCAGCTGTTCAGTAAAGGTACATACTTCCGAAATCGATAAATGTATTGGCAGTTTATTGCAATGTTACAATTGCAAACGTATATACAAAAAGCAAATAACTGCATCCATGATGAATAAAACGAGTGAATGTCGATTGAAATTAGTTCAAAAGTTAGGTTGTAAGAGCGTCAGTGTTGCCAATTTTTACGGTTGCGGCAGTTGAATAGTTTTTAACATATTTTTTTATTTTAAAGCAAAAAAAACTGAACAAAATTGGTTAAATAGGCGCATGAATGTTCAAATTTACTAATTATTTTGCGGGATTTTTCAAACTTTTCAAACGTTAACTGCTTGTTTTTGGAGTTTTGTGCAAAAGGAACTGATAAAGCTAGTCATATTTCATCAGAATCGGTTCAGTAGTTTAAGCTGTAGACGATTCAATGTAAAAAAAAAACAAATGGTTAAAAGTGTAATTTTTAAATTGTTTTTTCTGCGCTTTGACGCTGTCTATTTTAAAATTATTTTCTAAATTTTTACCACTTCGCCATGCCACTTAATGTAACAGTGCTGCCAACTCTGAACAAGTTTTCGTTTTTATATTATGGATACCTGAAAACTGTTAATCGTCACCTCCCGTATAAATACACTGCGGCACCTTGGTGGGGTGGAACACTGCCACGTTTCTTGATTATTGACTTTTTAAATTAATAACCCCAACAGTGTAAAGAAATGATGAAAATATGACAATACAAAAATATTAAAGAAAGTTTGGTTCAGAGTTTTTGACTCCAAATGTGAAGGAGAAGATAACTATTGCAGACAGGGCAAGGAATATGGAAATTGCGTTCAGATTGTGCCAGAACACGTAAAATCAAAAGCCCTGTCTTATCAAGCAAAATTTAGACACTACACCACAGAAGTTCAACCTGAATGTCTGTATGCGGCAGAGACACCATCTGGAAGGGGACTATCGGAGATCGAAAAGAAGGAAAGAAAATTTTTGAGGAATATTTTGGGACCGAGAAGAGTGAGTGATGGTGAGTTCAAGTTCCATATGCGACCAAACAAAGAGGCTTTATGAAAGATTTCAAAAAATCACTATTACAATGAAGATGAGGATGATGTTTTATGGGCACATCAGCAGGATGAAACCAGAAAGAATAGCCAAAAGAGTACTGACTTTCCAAGAAAACACAAATTCCATGGCTCAAGGAAGTTCATCAAGATCTGACTAGATGTGGAATGAGCGCTGAAGAGGTACAAAATAGGGACACGTTTGGGAGGAAGATATCAGCTGCTGAGTTGAAAGACATCTGTGAAGGTAATCCAAGAGGAAGGAGGCGTGTGGTTTCTGAGGCGGAACGTCATAGAATGAAGGAGTACTGGCGTAGGAGGAAACAGGGGTTAACAAGGAAGAAAGTTGTGTAATTGTAGTCCATAGATGGCTGTATAAAATTAAAAAAAAGAAAGTTTATTTAATAGTTTTAAATAATTATGAACATTTTCAACTGGAAAGAAAAAGTAAACTTTTGAAGTTTATGTTTAAGATATTGCTTCGGAATTATTATATTTTAATGAATTGTTAATATCTTAAGAAACAACATTTCAAAAATGAAGAACTGTATATATATCCACGTTTTTACAGACGGAAGTTAATTAATTTGGGAAATTTTTAGAGATCAGAATTCTCTTGCATGTCTTGATTAGCTTCACAATGTGTTCATTGTTCTGTGGAAAATTATTTTGATTTTACGTTGTTTCCTTTGAGCTTCGAACCGCTTTTTGGGGGAAAGTAACTGAATTGTGGAAACGATTGTTCATAGTGGCATTCTCACAACTATACAAGCTGTTGTAAAGGTTAAGGGTACAAAAAATCCTTACCATTCCTGGCCTTGTCGACGGAAGTCGTGATCAAGGCATTTGCTTAACGCTGCCTGTAATGGGGCAACCAAAATTATGAACACTTAATGCAAATACGACCAGGTCAGCTGCAGCCTAGAGAGCCTAACACATGCCTGTAGTAATAAGACAAACACGGTCGTTTATAGGAAATCATTGTGAGTTGCCAACAGTAAGATTTATCGTAAAGTAAATTGATGTTTGTGATAACATTAAATTATAGTAATAATGAAAATACGCCAATAATATGTAAGTCCATAAGGAAAGTGAAATTGGAAAAAAAATCTATATATTTATTGTACTTGCATATGCCTAAATGATACTAGCATTACTTTTCAACATAATCCTAGACTAACTGCACCTATTGAGAGGATTTAGACGTCCCTCGCAGTACCCGAGTCTAACACACACTTACACTTACAACACTACACTTACGACTTTAACACTTTACACCCACACTTACATTTAGGGAGGCAATAATAGCCTAAATGTGCTTTTCGCCTTAAAATAACAACAACAAAAATATATAGTTCAGATCGATAATGATTCCCTCGCAACTGTTCTTTTCGTTAAAGATGAAGGCCGGAAAGTTGGCAATCGCTTGGAGCCAGATCTGGACTATATGAAGAGTGGTCCAGCAGCTGAGAACCGAGATTTTGAAGGCATAGGACTGTGTTTTTAGCCGTATGAGTTCAGCGTTATCCTAAAGCAAAATCTCGCCTTTTGAAAGGTTATCACTTCTTTTTGATTTGATTTTTGACTTCAATAATCGCAGTAGCACACAGTAGCTGTCAATATTTATTGTTTGACCTTTAGGTTTGAAGTCAACTAAAACTGGACCTTCCAAATCCCAGAATATCGTTATCATAACCTTTCCTGCAGACAGCTGAATTTTGAACTTATTGCTTGGGGAGATGAAGGATGTTCCCACACCAAACATTGTCGCTTACTCTCTGGTTCAAAATGACAGACACATGTCTCATCAACGGTTATTATTCGTTTAAGAAATGAGTCTTCTTTTTCATAACGTTCCAAATGCTTATGGGAAATTCTGAAACGATTATCTTTGTGGATGCTGGTCAATTGACGTGGAACCCGTTGAAACAGACTTTTCGAAAATTTAAAGAATCTTGGATGATTTCTTATGCCATTCAACTCACTTGTAATATTATCAACTGTAATTCGTCGATTATCGAGAATCATTTGTTTAACCGCTTCAATATTGTTATTAGTCTTTGAAGTGGAAGACCGCTGTTCATCCTACCACTTTTTAAGCGATCAATCCATTCGTAGATCTTGCTTCCACTCAAACAACTCTCTCCACATTGCTGCTGAATTCTAAGAATAATCTCTGCTGGTTTCACACCTTCTGAGGAAACGTATCACTGCTCGCATATCTTCCTTGGTACAATCAGGCAAAGGAGAGAGAACTCATTTTACACAATTTTTTAAACACAATCACAATTAGGTAACAATGAAACAATACTTTCAATAAACATCTGATAGGCGTTATGAGTTATAGCAGAACAATCAGTGCTGATGTACATGTGATTCGGAGGGAAATTAAAATTTCCCTTTACATTTTTACTTGCCTTCGTATTTACAACATGTTTAATATAAGCTAGAAGCAAATTTGTTGAATTTATTACTCGTAGAGTTTGTTTTGTTTGTCAGTCAGTACACAACACAAAACAAAAACAATACACAGAAGTCAGAAGTAATTTTTAAAATCAAAAATGTCTCAGAAGGTAGATTTTCTCTATAGACAATGCCACTTAAAATAAAACGGTCAGTACAAATATATTATATTCTAAATTGTTTTGGTTTATCATCTGATATTTTGCAAAGTACTTTACCCCCCCCCCGTACAAGTCAACTTAGGTATCGGAAAGTTAACGATCTGATGACTAAATTTTAAAAACAATTATTCTAAATTCCAAATTAATATAAGATAACAATAACGAAGTGCGTAAAACCTCGCCAATCAGCGACACAAGATGATCGTACAGCTTATTTAAATTTTCTAACGATTCCTGTTTTATGTTTCTGCCACGCAAATAACAATCCACACTATTTAATATAACAGAACCAGTCTTATACATCATGTCGGAAATAATGATGCCTTGTTTTGTTTCTCTTTTCTCGGTTTTGGCTTGTTTTAATGAAACTGAATGCAAGTGTGACGCGTACACTATAAAAGTACAGTCCGAGTAGACAACACTCAGCAATATCCTTAATCCTTAATTTAATTCCGACGAAGCATAAAACTTGAGCGTTTACGTAATGCTTTGAAATTTGCATCGGATCGGGCACCGTTTGGAAATTTCAAACGATTTATGTCTTCTCGTTTAAAGTCTATCGTCTATCGCCATTGTTTTAAGTCGATACAAATTTGCAGCCACTAGCACAGCTGACTATCGATCGGCCTATCTCGACAGAACTTGATGAATATAAATGAAACAGACTTGACGTATTTATTTTGTCCGCAGGTCCGAGGTGTTTGCATGTTATTATAATATTCTAACGAGGCATGAAAACACTTTGCATTCTGTAAATTACGCTCATGCGCTGTCCACGAACACGATTCCCTCTGAGTGAAGGCTGCCACTTCTAATTCTTTCCACTTTTTAATCTCGGGCTTTTCTGGTGGGTTCAATCAAACCCGTTTTGGACAGAATTAATTCGTCTTTCAAATGTAATCCGTGTCCGAATACCGTCAGTGAAATAAACGGGTTCGAGCTCAATGTCAGTTCAGTGGAAGCATCGAAAATTCCAGCCGCAGAACACTGGCACAAAGCTAAACACAGTGTTTTTATAAAAAAGTTATTAACAACGTAACTATTGTATATTTAATTTATAATAGCCATTTGGACTTTCTGTTTCCTGTCATTTTTCGATTTTGTAAAAGAATTTGTAATGTTGAAATGAAAACGGTGCCAAATGAAATTGTCTGAAAAATAATGAGCCACGGGATGTGCTGAAAAATAATTTTCAAAAATCATATTTTTTTTATTTTGCATTCTTATTTGGCTTCGCATAAAAATTTGCATAAATTAAAATTCTAATTAAAAATGCAAATTAAAATTTGTATAAATTAAAATAAAATCAAAAGTTTTACATTTTTAATGTCCGCCATTTTGAAACGGTTGAACAGATTTTTCTGGGTACGAACACCGGCTGATGATTGAAACAAACTGGACCGCAAACCAATAACATCAGACAAATTATTTTGTTATGACTTCTATTTGGAAATTTGCTTCCATCCAGTCAGCGAGACAGTGTGCTGCTAATATTTCATTATTGAAGTTGTTTGTTTTTTTTACCTAAATTGATGTTGGTACCTAATAAAATTGAAAATAGCCTAATAAATACAGTTTATTGAACTAAAAATCTATTTCGTAGGCGTTGTTAACAGCCGAAAATAAATTTTGAAAATTGTAATTTCACTCAAGAATTCTGTTTAGGTTTTTTGGTTTTAAAATAGGCTATACAGTATACACAACGTAACTTGCCCCAGTTCCTAAAAAAGTATTTATAAATTGTACAATATTAAAAGGACCGCGAGTTGTGAGCCAGCTGCACTAAAACGCCAATAAAAGCGGATCTTTGGATGAACACTGATCCAGGGACGAAGAGTGATTTGCAGTGAAATTCTTCCGCGTTAGGCTTATAACCAGCTCTCAAACTATAAACTGAAATTTATTGTTCACTCGCTTTTATGCCCCTACTGAGCGGTATTAAAATAATTCGGTTCAAAGAATTTCTTGGAGATCTCTATCAAAGTAGTTTCATTCCATCTGGAACGTAGCAGCTCCTTCGATTTAATTTTTGTTAGAAATGTATTAAAGTTGTTTATGATCGTCCTAAGAAGTCACTCGAGTTCGTATCAAGACGTCAACGTCTGCATCCTATCGAGAGAATGTATGTTGAACTGAAGGCACATTCTTTTTAAAACTTTCCAACTTATTTTTGGAATCTAAAAAAATGCAGTTTATTTGATAACACATTAAGTACGAGGTCCTCGCTGAATGTCTTCATATTGTTGTTCCCGCCTCGGTGGCCTAGTTGATAGCGTACTGGGCTTTCACCCCGAGGACCCGGGTTCGATTCCCGGCGAGGGCTTGGCATTTTTCATACGCTATAAATCATCCCATCGTCTGCATTAGCCCAAGTGTGCACAATTGTCGGACGTTAAACACAAAAAAAAAATCTATAAACCGGAACTAGTTTTACGGCGGAAACAGTTCAGAACGTTTATTACATTTCTGCAGTAATCAATTCGATTCAAATAACTGTAAACCTAAATGAAATAATTATTGTACAATATGTTTGTAAAAAAATTTTATAGTGTTGAAATTTGATTGATTAATTTTGTTTGATATCAACAAACATTACTACTGCGTTGTGCGCATGCGCGGCTCCCCACTCGGACGCTGTTACGCAAGCCACTGTCCGTTTAACTTCCAGCGCGGCGCAAGTGCTGATTCAACTCCGGTGTGACCGCCATCTTCTTTTATTCTGCTTTTAATTGTTAAGCATGAGCGTTAAGTTTTGACCTCAAGGAGTGAAATGGCCAAGGTCAATACTGATCCACTGGATGGATACTGATCCATTGGTAAAAGGGCAAAATGACGTTGTGGGGCTCGCGATCATTTTAACCTTCATTTTATCCCAGCGATCTTGTGATTTCTAAAAGGTGGTTATCGAATTTAGTCAGTCTTAGTTTACTATTAGTGATCATAAAGGCTGGCTCCCGACCAATGTGTTAATGGCTGTCCTGGAAGGATCCAAGATACCAAATCCACGGACCCATCGGCCCCGAAATCCCCCCATTTACTTTGCACTACTTTGATAATATTTTACATTTTTATTAAAATTGTTTTGTTGGGATATCAGATAATTGACACAGTAGCTGTCGTACAACTAAAAGATTTCAATATTAAAATCAAAATAATCGACAAGATATTCCTTCGCATTTATGAGTTGAATGTTATTAATTTTTCTTTTAAATACAGGCGTACCACCGAAAGTTGGAACAGTTACGCAGTTTTTTTTTTGTGTTTAAAGTTCGACTATTGTGCACACTTGGGCTAATGCAGACGGTGGGATGATTTATAGCGTATGAAAATGCCAAGCCCTCGCCGGGAATCGAACCCGGGTCCTCGGGATGAAAGCCCAGTACGCTACCCACTAGGCCTCCGAGGCGGCCAGTTACGCAGTTGTGCAGAACGTTAGCTCACTATTACGGCCTACTTAATTAGCAAGTTTTAAACAAAAATAGAATATTTAATACCGATTTTCCCTAAATATTGACCAAAATATGGATTCATATAAAAAACGTACACTTTTTTACCCAAAATACATTTTATTTCTAAAGTATTCCAAATTAACTTCATCGTGCATTTATACGAAGGGCCCGAATTACGTTTTCATAACAAAATTTTGGACCAAATTCGTGGTCTTTTGGATAAAGCTCTAAAATCAATTTTTTCATGACCAAATTAAGCATGCATAATTAAACCTGCAACGTTTGCCTTAGTTCACGTTTGTTCGATAAGAAAGAATAAATAATAGTTTGATGACGTATTAAGTTTGACGTCACTACTGTTCAATACATCACACGTTCATCTGTCAACAAGTCCGTCCCCTAATGGCAGCGCCTAGCGCAGGTAGCACAAAGAGTTGACCTCCGAACAGGGACACAATTGTCAATACAAAATCTTCTTCTTATCCGGCTTCCGACACTCCCCGCCTAGGCTATCACTCTTTGTTTGCGATATTTCTTTTCTTTGCTTCGGGTTCCCAGGTAAAAGGAAAGCCTAACCTAACAGCTTGTTAACAAATGGCTATACAAAGGCTGAACGTTCACACCTAAGAACAGAGGTGTGTGGCTAAACCGCAGAAGACGGCCTTGGTGCTGAAAGCATGTTCCTGTTCTTTGATTCAAAGATCAGTAATAGCTAAATAGAATAATATTAGAAACAAAATTTTACCCTCACAACAGTGCGAATGAAACTTTATTACATGAGTGATCGCTTTAGTTTGTAACTACTGTATGTTTATTCCTAAGATTATTACTATTTTTAAATGAACCAAAAATAATTACTTATTTATCTGCAAACTAATTTATTTATAGAACATTTCTTCCTTATTTAAAAAAAATATTTAAATTGCTTATATATTTTCTCTTTTTTAGCACTCAATGGAGCACATTCAGTCAATTTTGGTTCTTTTGGGCTTTCAACTTTGGTTCTTTAAGGTTTTTGAGATTATCCCAATACTTTTTCAGTCTTATAGATCTCTGTAGTCTAACTTCCTTTGACTAAAAGGCAACTCTTTTTGTTCCTTCTTTAAATTTTAATCTAGTGTTTTTATCCCTAAGGATTGGTTTTCCCTTCCTCCGTTATCCCTAATTCTTTTAGGTCCTGTTCCACTTCCTTAAACTACTCATTCTTTACTTTCATCTTGAGTTGGTAATTTAGGAGTTTCTTCGTCAGTCTTTCTTCTGGTAGCCTTATTAGGTGTCCATAAAAAGCCAGTCTCCTCTTTCTAATATTATCTAAGTTCATTATCCTGATAGATGGATGATAGATAGATAGACTGATGATAGCAGTCTGTATGTTCCTTCTACCGTGTGTTTTTTGTTGATAATGGTCCTCAATATTTTCCTTTCCACTTTTTGAAGCTCCCCTGTTCTGTTTCGGCTTCTTAGATTAAATAAAGTTTCCGCGGCCTAAGTCACTTCCGGTCTTGTGACAGTATTATAATGTCGTAAATTGCATATTTAAAATAATAGTTTAATTTAAAATATTAATAACAGTCTCGCCTCTGTACAGTGGATAAGTTAGGTTCCTCTACTTCCACGCCGGCGGTGCCTAACCTGACACTTGAGCCGATTACTTTATGTTTGATTGTATGCTGATGTCTGACAACCATTGAGCCAGACATCTTATAGACAAAGATTAAATTTGACAGCTGACACCCTCCCTTCAACCGACTACTAGACCTATTCACTTTACAACCAATATTGATATGCTAAGATGTTTGCCCACAAAGTATGATCATTCAACTAAATACTGTATTTGTTATCCAACGTATCAGTACTCCTATTGCCAACAACAACAACAACAATATTAAAACATTTACAATTTTAAAAACAAATGTTTAACTTTTCCTTGCTTTAGACTGTGATTTATACAAAACATAACTTTTTCGCATACAGTGTAACTCAGTTCACCAGCGCACGTTCGTCCCAGATACACTCTTTGGAGTGGGTTCTATTACATAGAGCTGCAGTTTATCGGTTTAACTTTTCCTTGCTTTAGACTGTGATTTATACAAAACATAACTTTTTCGCATACAGTGTAACTCAGTTCACCAGCGCACGTTCGTCCCAGATACACTCTTTGGAGTGGGTTCTATTACATAGAGCTGCAGTTTATCGGTTTAACTTTTCCTTGCTTTAGACTGTGATTTATACAAAACATAACTTTTTCGCATACAGTGTAACTCAGTTCACCAGCGCACGTTCGTCCCAGATACACTCTTTGGAGTGGGTTCTATTACATAGAGCTGCAGTTTATCGGTTTAACTTTTCCTTGCTTTAGACTGTGATTTATACAAAACATAACTTTTTCGCATACAGTGTAACTCAGTTCACCAGCGCACGTTCGTCCCAGATACACTCTTTGGAGTGGGTTCTATTACATAGAGCTGCAGTTTATCGGTTTAACTTTTCCTTGCTTTAGACTGTGATTTATACAAAACATAACTTTTTCGCATACAGTGTAACTCAGTTCACCAGCGCACGTTCGTCCGAGATACACTCTTTGGAGTGGGTTCTATCACATAGAGCTGCAGTTTATCGGTTTAATTTTTCATTATTTATTAAATTTAAAAGGAACATATTTACATTAATCTTTGTATTATTTCTTCTATTGTCTGTGGATAGCGTACTAGGCTTTCACTCTGAGGACTCGGGTTCGATTCCCGGCAAGGGCTTGGCATTTTCATACGCTATAAATCATTCCATACTCTGCATTAGCCCAAGTGTGCACAATAGTCGGACGTTAAACACAAAAAAAATCTATTGTCTGTGATTGCTATTGGTTATCTTCTTTCCCAGTCCTTGGAGTCCTGTCCCCTTTGATTCCTGTTGCTACTAACTCAGTTGTTCCAGTTGAAGTTCTCTTTAAGACTTCAAATGTTATCGGCTGCGGGGTCTTGTCCAACCTAATTCCTGGTACTAACTGCTGCAATATCGTACCTGTGCCTTCTAGAGTAACTTTTCAATGTAGTTTCCTGGGGGTTTCCCGTATTACTCTGTCGGGTAGGCTAAACACACGGTTCTAGACTCGGGTCTTTCGGTGCACATTTCTTGTCACTGAACCCGGAGTCGGTAGACTGTCTGGCGATCTGCGCTGGACTTATCAAACGGAAGAGTAGCTGATACCACACGTCGTTGTTTAACTCTTGATACAGAACTGGCGTAGACCTAACAGGGTCTATGTCGACGGGAATTCCAGTCGGCTCAACTTTCCGTTCTTCGGAACCGACAGTCGACGGCTTGATGTGTCGTTACAGCATAGAGACAGGAGAGGAACTAAATAAGTTATCGGCTCGGCACAGCGGTATAACTCCGAGGAAGGAATGACTAACCGCTCAGCACGCCGGTGTAGTCCACGGATGTACAGTCGGCTCAACACGCCGGTACCGCACTAGGATATGTAGGATTCGGGCCGGAGTAGGTTATCGGCTCAGCACGCCGGTGTAGTCCACGGATGTACAGTCGGCTCAACACGCCGGTACCGCACTAGGATATGTAGGATTCGGGCCGGAGTAGGTTATCGGCTCAGCACGCCGGTGTAGTCCACGGATGTACAGTCGGCTCAACACGCCGGTACCGCACTAGGATATGTAGGATTCGGGCCGGAGTAGGTTATCGGCTCAGCACGCCGGTGTAGTCCACGGATGTACAGTCGGCTCAACACGCCGGTACCGCACTAGGATATGTAGGATTCGGGCCGGAGTAGGTTATCGGCTCAGCACGCCGGTGTAGTCCACGGATGTACAGTCGGCTCAACACGCCGGTAACGCACTAGGATATGTAGGATTTGGGCCGGAGTAGGTTATCGGCTCAGCACGCCGGTGTAGTCCACGGATGTACAGTCGGCTCAACACGCCGGTAACGCACCAGGATAGCAAGGTATGGAGGGTTTGGGTTGGAGGAGCCCAACTGTCTTCTGGAGTTGGTCAGTGGCGGGAGAATTCTCCCCTGCAACAATTTTGTTTCTGTTAGACAACATTTACAATATGTGTAATGCAAGTGGCTTTATTGCGTCTTGTCTAGGTGAGAAATGAAGATGTGGGTTGGGCTTGGGTTTTTGAAGGTATGTTTTTGTAGAAGAGTGACTTTGCGATTTTCACATGAGTCACTTCATGGGGGTTCGTAGACTAGATACAGAGGCCTTTTTCTGTATCATAGTGGGGGAGCGGGATCTGTCACAATGGCTGACAGATGCGCATGTTTGGAGCCTTCTGCTCGCGATGCTAGTTTTCGTGATAGATTGAGGGAATATTCCTCGAGTGTGAGGACTTTAAGGCCATGGCGTATGATTTCGTTCCTGACGAACCACGGAGATTCGGTCAGGAAACGTAGGGAGCGGTTTTGAAAGGATTCCAGCCGTTTCCTTCGAGAGCTAGAGATGAGTGAGTACCAAGCCGGAGCTGCATAAGTAAGAATGGGTCTGATGTACATTTTATACATTGTCAGCCTGTTTTTAGGGGTATTGGACTTTTGTTCGTAAGAACAGGAAAAAGCTTACCGCGAACCGCAGAAGCTTTGCCTATCGTTTGCTTGACATGAGGAGCAAAGCCTTCTGGAGCGCTGTGCAGCTGCTTATATACTCTGGTTCTGATGGTGGGGTATTGCTGCTGATAGTGGGGTAAGATGTTATCTTGTTTATTTATTGCATATCTGTACATTAGAGATTATCAAGTTTTGTTTACTTAGCTTATTTCAACTTAATTAAACTAGGGTTTAAATCACTTCATTACAACAGTATTTAAAAACAATATAAAATTCCCTATGCAGTATGTATTGTTAAAGCGTGTGATGAACAAACGTTTGTAAACTCCGCCTAACCCAACACAGCATTACGAATGATTGCCCTGAATCTCCGAACATCATGTCTGGCCACTTTCCAAAAAAAATTTATATCTACTTTAAATATTTTTGCTATTTTTCTTTCAGATTTTTTCATTTGTGTTTGTCACAGCAAACATACACACAACAACACATTCTACTCACAATATAATACTTAATGCTTACAACTACAATACTATAAGTAAAACATTAGTCAAAAATTAAAAAAAAGTTGGCCTGCTGATAAAAAAATTACTGTGTAACGATGATATGTTTTTATGGAGATTGACCAAGTGTTCGTGAAGAGTCTTTGAGGTAATGACTTCAATAAAAACCAAGAACAAAAGCAAAAAAAAGTGATTAACGCCTAAGGCTTCAGGAGAGTGTCTTTCTTATTTGAATGATTAAACACAAATAAAGAAAAATATATTTCATATAAATATACTGTATATTCATTAAGAAATATAAATAAAAAAAGGCAAGCTCAACACTTTGTTTTAATAATAATAACCACTATTATTATTATTATTATTACTATTACTATTATTATTACTATTACTATTACTGTTACTGTTACTGTTACTGTTACTTATGCTGTTACTGTTACTGTTACTATTACTATTACTGTTACTGTTACTGTTACTGTTACTGTTACTGTTACTGTTACTATTACTATTACTATTACGATTACTATTACTGTTACTGTTACTGTTACTGTCTCTATTACAATTACTGTTACTGTTACTGTTACTGTTACTGTTACTATTACGATTACTATTACTGTTACTGTTACTGTCTCTATTACAATTACTGTTACTGTTACTGTTACTGTTACTATTACTATTACTATTACTATTACGATTACTATTACTATTACGATTACTATTACTGTTACTGTTACTGTTACTGTTAATTTTGCTGTTACTATTATTGTTACTATTACTATTACTGTTACTGTTACTATTACTATTACGATTACTATTACTGTTACTGTTACTGTCACTATTACTATTACTATTACTGTTACTGTTACTGTCTCTATTACAATTACTGTTACTATTACTATTACTGTTACTGTCACTATTACTATTACTATTACTGTTACTGTTACTGTTCTGTCTCTATTACAATTACTGTTACTATTACTATTACTATTACTGTTACTGTCACTATTACTATTACTATTACTGTTACTGTTACTGTCACTATTACTATTACTATTACTGTTACTGTTACTGTCACCATTACTATTACTATTACTGTTACTATTACTGTTACTGTCACTATTACTGTTACTGTTACTGTTACTGTCACTATTACTATTACTGTTACTATTACTGTTACTGTCACTATTACTATTACTATTACTATTACTCTTACTGTTACTGTCACTATTACTATTACTGTTACTGTTACTGTCACTATTACTATTACTATTACTGTTACTATTACTGTTACTGTTACTGTTACTGTTACTGTCACTATTACTATTACTATTACGATTACTATTACTGTTACTGTTACTGTCACTATTACTATTACTGTTACTGTTACTGTTACTGTCAATATTACTGTTACTGTTACTGTTACTGTTACTGTTCCTGTCGCCGTCGCCGTCGTTGTCGTTGTCGTTGTCGTTGTCGTTGTCGTTGTCGTTGTTGTTGTCGTTGTTGTCGTTGTCGAGGTCGTTGTTGTTGTCATTGTTGTCGTTGTCGTTGTCGTCGTTGTCGTTGTCGTTGTTGTTGTCGTTGTTGTTGTTGTCGTTGTCGTTGTCGTTGTCGTTGTCGTTGTTGTCATTGTTGTCGTTGTCGTCGTTGTCGTTGTCAATGTCGTTGTCGTTGTTGTTGTCGTTGTTGTCGTTGTCGTTGTCGTTGTCGTTGTCGTTGTCGTTGTCGTCGTTGTCGTTGTCGTTGTCGTTGTCGTTATTATTATTATTTGTTTAAAATAATAACCACTATGTAAAATACGCTCTTTCTAACCTAGTAAAACTATAATTTCTATAGCATCACCATCATACAAACATTAGAGGTGTTACAGTGACAATACGTGCTTCAAAACTTAGTTACAACATTTATCATGTTTTACAGCAGGTTATTATTGTAATAATTAACAAATTATCGCAATTAAAATAAAAGAGACGACAAAACATGATACATGATTTTTATTTTTCTTGTTCAATAACAGAAATAACTTTTCAAGCGTGGGTTTTAAAGTATTTCCAAACTATAGAATTGATTGTATTTTTACAAAACCTTAATTATCCCACATAATAGACTCCAGCTAATCTCTCGTAGGTTTGACATACGCTTGACAACTTAATCAAGCGCTCCCACTCAAACTGGCTGCACAGGCCATCCTATTGATGCTCACTAAACACTGCAGTCTACTGGCAAAAACGTCTTTACAGCTTTTCTCATTGCACATTAAATACAAATACTGCTTTCTACCAGGACAATGTTCTCCTGTTCAGCCTTCCTATAGCATTAACATTACATAGATACTGCTTCCTACCAGGACAATGTTCTCCTGTTCAGCCTTCCTATAGCATTAGCATTTCATACAAATATTGCTTTCTGCCAGGACAATGTTTTCCTGTTCAACCTTCTATAGCATTAAGATTTCATACAAATACTGCTTGCTACCAGGACAATGTTCTCCTGTTCAACCTTCCTATAGCATTAACATTTCATACAAACACTGCTTGCTACCAGGTCAATGTTCTCCTGTTCAGCCTTCCTATAGCATTAGCATTTCATACAAATATTGCTTATTACCAGGTCAATATTCTTCTGTTCAGCCTTCCTATAGCATTAACATTTCATACAAACACTGCTTGCTACTAGGACAATGTTCTCCTGTTCAGCCTTCCTATAGCATTAGCATTTCATACAAATATTGCTTACTACCAGGTCAATGTTCTCCTGTTCAGCCTTCCTATAGCATTAGCATTTCATACAAATATTGCTTACTACCAGGTCAATATTCTTCTGTTCAGCCTTCCTATAGCATTAACATTTCATACAAATACTGCTTGCTACCAGGACAATGTTCTCCTGTTCAACCTTCCTATAGCATTAACATTTCATACAAACACTGCTTGCTACCAGGTCAATGTTCTCCTGTTCAGCCTTCCTATAGCATTAGCATTTCATACAAATATTGCTTACTACCAGGTCAATGTTCTTCTGTTCAGCCTTCCTATAGCATTAACATTTCATACAAACACTGCTTGCTACTAGGACAATGTTCTCCTGTTCAGCCTTCCTATAGCATTAACATTTCATACAAACACTGCTTGCTACTAGGACAATGTTCTCCTGTTCAGCCTTCCTATAACATTAACATTTCATACAAACACTGCTTGCTACCAGGACAATGTTCTCTTGTTCAGCCTTCCTATAGCATTAACATTTCATACAAACACTGCTTGCTACTAGGACAATGTTCTCTTGTTCAGCCTTCCTATAGCATTAACATTTCATACAAACACTGCTTGCTACCAGGACAATGTTCTCCTGTTCAGCCTTCCTATAGCATTAACATTTCATACAAACACTGCTTGCTACCAGGACAATGTTCTCCTGTTCAGCCTTCCTATAGCATTAACATTTCATACAAACACTGCTTGCTACCAGGACAATGTTCTCCTGTTCAGCCTTCCTATAGCATTAACATTTCATACAAACACTGCTTGCTACCAGGACAATGTTCTCCTGTTCAGCCTTCCTATAGCATTAACATTTCATACAAACACTGCTTGCTACTAGGACAATGTTCTCCTGTTCAGCCTTCCTAAAGCGTTAACATTTCATACAAACACTGCTTGCTACTAGGACAATGTTCTCCTGTTCAACCTTCCAACAACTGATTTAAAACATTTATTTTTTGTATTGTTGAAACGTGAATAATTAAATTTCCTTATTCGTATGTTAATTAAACCATGTTAAATGCAAGTAAATGTGTAATTAACATTCATAGTTGTTTGCAAAACTGTTTCCCTAATATGCAATCGTTTTTAAAAGAGAAAGTTAATGCATTTTATGCAACTGATCGTGTCTTGTACCTTGTGGCCTGAAGCTTGTTCCAATCGAAAATCATTGCCGTACTCAATACTTCAGGAATGCTCTTCACTGCTTTAAGCTATTTCAACGTATTACTTATATACTCGTATCATAGCATCTAGGTTTTACAGAGTTTTAGATTATTTTTTTAGATTGCTACCAAAATAGTTTCATTCATTTTTGAACGTGACAATTAATTTTTATTAGAAATTTTGTATGATCCTCGATTATGAATATCAGTACTGTAATTATACACAACACACACACACACACACACACACACACACACACACACACACACACACACACACACACACACACACACACACACACACACACACACACACACACACACACACACACACACACACACACACACACACACACACACACACAGACAGACACACACACACACACACACACACACAAACACACACACACACACACACACACACACACACACACACACACACACACACACACACACACACACAGACACACACACACACACACACACACACACACACACACACACACACACACACACACACACACACACACACACACACACACACACACACACACACACACACACACACACACACACACACACAACATACACAGACAGACACAACGCAACACACACACACACACAAACACATACAACATACAAAACACACACACACACACACACACACACACACACACACACACACACACACACACACACACACACACACACACACACACGGGGGCATGCACACACACACACACACACACAGACAGATACAACAACACACACACACACACACAACACACAAAACACACACACACACACACACACACACACACACACACACACACACACACACACACACACACACACACACACACACACACACACACACACACACACACACACACACACACACACACACACACACACACACACACACACACACACACACACACACACACACACACACACACACACACACACACACACACACACACACACACAGACACACACGTACACACACACACACACACACACACACACACACACAACATACACAGACAGACACAACACACACACACACACACACACACACACACACACACAAACACATACAACATACAAAACACACACACACACACAACACACACACACACACACACACACACACACACACACACACACACACACACACACAACACACACACAGACACACACGCGGGCGCACACACACACACACACACACACAGACAGATACAACACAACACACACACAAACACACAAAACACACACACACACAACATACAACACACACACAGACACACACGTACACACACACACATACACACACAACACACACACAGACACAACACAACACACACACACACAACATACAACACACACACACACACACACACACACACACACACACACACACACACACACAAACACACGCGCGCGCACACACACACACACACACACGCATGCATACATGCACACACACGTGAAAAGCGGTGAATAACTTTTTCTATATTTGTTTGAAAATTTGGACTGCCGCTATCAAAATCAGGTTTCAAATCTGAATAAATTAAATATTTTAAATTTTCAAATTGCATTAAACAATTGAAAAAAAGTGGTTGCGTTTCAAAAATATTAACATCTAAAAATACCCTTCTAAGTTTTGTTATTTTATGAAAATGCGTTTCAATCACGTTGGTTCTAACCTACAAATACATCACGTACTATGGTTTTGTCTTTTCATTAAAACAATAACAATAATTCACAAACTATACCTGCAAAATAAAAACTACAAAAAATATATATAAAACAAATAATATTAAAATGATATGCTGTATTTCATAGTAATACTGTATACTTTTTTAAAGTATTAAAAAAATGAAATCCCTTATTAATTACAGATTGTACAGACTCCGTTATCACAGACAAGAAGGAATTCTTCTTCCTCTACTTAAGTAACTCCTACGAGGAAAAAATATTAATTTTTAAAATCAGTATGATATATTGAGAAACTTATTTAAATTATTTGCGTGGTGGAAAACTTAAAATTTTAAGTAATTGGGATTATGACCTATTCTTCCCGTCAGTGGTCTATCCACTCATCTCGTAAAGGCTACCGCGGTTTCGAAACTATCGTTTCATCTTCAGGCCGTGATACAAAATGTTAAATCCCTCTGTCGGGGTCGTCACAAAGTCAAAAAAAACATTAAAACACATCACAAACACTGAGCACAATTACACGATTAAAATATATACAATGAAATTCGGCCTGGTCAAACGACACGCGCGACTCGTACGTCGTTACATTCCGGACTGTAACAATTGACTTTGTGACGACCTCGACAGAGGGATTTAAACATTTTGTATCACGGTCGATGAAACGATAGTTTCGAAACCACGGTAGCCTTTACGAGGTGAGTGGATAGACCGCTGACGGGAAGAATAGGTCATAATCCTAATTAAATATGTGGTCCGGTGGCTATGTTACAATAATAAAATGTTAAAGTTAATCTCTAGATCTTGGACACAGGGCGATCCTCTCATTTTTAAAAAAGAAAACTTCCAAAGTTATTGTTTTAACCTAACGAGGGATGCACCATGTGAAATAAACGGTGGGAAAAGTTAAGGGATTTATATCACACGAATGTATCACGTGACAGTCGGTATCTAACTTGAAACTTTTACTAAGGCTTTCTCGTCACCACTTCAAGTTCAGAACAGGAGCTTTTGCGCCCTTTAATGCCGCAAAATAAAATTAAAAACCGTGAACAGAACTAATTTTTTTCAGCCAATATATCAGTATGTTTTGTTAATGAAAAATTAAATTTAAGTTTAGTTACTTAATTTGACCGTTTTTTATAATTATGTGTCTATTTGCATTTAGTAAAAATTCCATGAATATTTCGGATTTTCCTAGAATCTGCAAGTTAACGTTTTTGATTGCAGCCCATCTCAACATGATATGCTTTGCTTTACCTTTTAATTAAAACCATCGACTGGTGAGCACAGAATTGAGGTTAATAAAATAGTGCACAAACTTTCTTAGGCAATGTTTAACATTGTAATGAGAATACACTAAGATTGTGTAAGTTGTATACAAAACTTTACAATGTAAGAATACACATAACTCAATGTAAGTACTGTATATACATTGTGTAAGTTCACCATTCTTGCTGTCAAGCTACGCGTATGTATACGCTTTCTAAACTCTTGGGGACTTCCACGGAGAAACGACTAGAAAAATAGGCGGTTATCAGATCATAGGAGAAATACTAGAAAAATTTTATTATGTATTAAGGACGACTCAGAAATAAAGAAATCTTTATTTGTGGACATTTCTTATACCGGATTAATTAACTAATGTATTTATTTATATACAATTTATTACAAAATAAATGTAATTGTAAATGACCTAACAAAGGGCTTAGTGTTTTATTTGAACATGTTCGTCAATCTATGTAATTTCTTATCGTGTATTACTTTAAATTTAGAGTGTAATTTTACTGAAATGTATATCGAAACCGCCATTGAGGGGCTATATTATGTATAGCTTATATACAATTGAGGGACTATATTATGCATTGAGAAATATACCGATAGACATTCAGAGAATTACCATCATAGGCATCTTATATGATGTATAACTACCAATAGACTTTTAGAGAATTAACATCATAGGCATCTTATATTATGTATAACTACCAGTAGACTTTTAGAGAATTACCATCATAGGCATCTTATATTATGTATAACTACCAATAGACTTTTAGAGAATTACCATCATAGACATCTTATATTATGTATAACTGCCAACAAACTTTTAAAGAATTACCATATATATGACTGTCACACATGGCTGTATAAAGTTAATTTATAAATTGTTATTCGGTTGAGATATTGTTTAAATCATTTTGTTTCATTAACATGTTATATTGTCTTAGTTATTCCATTTATTATTTATCCTAATTATATTGATTGTATTTTCTATGTTTGTAAATTTTGTTTACATGCATTTGAACGATATTGTTTTGCAAATTTATAAGTCCCAAAGTTCTGCCGTAATTAATATAAAAACAAAATAAATCAATTACAATACAATTTAATTTTAAATAGTTAACTTTAAACTAACCTTTAAAAACTAAACTCATTGGCAATTTGCAGATATTAAACATACTCGCAGATTAATAAAACAGTTAAAAGTTGGAGTTTATACGCGTTGCATACTCTGCGTGTAAGACACGGAAGCAGGATTTCATGAGCACGGCAATTTGTACCAAGGATAGCGGGAGCGGAACAGTTCGCTGCAAGAGCGGGACAAAAAGTAAAAGTGAACAAAGGAACGGGCAGTGAATGAAACACAGTCACGAATCATTGCTGGAAATAAAAAACTAGGCCTATTCGCTGAGAAGTATTAGATGTGTAATATTGGTGTGTTGTAAAATCAAATGAATGTAGAGTAGTGAATGAGTGTGTGTGTGTGTGTGTGTGTGTGTGTGTGTGTGTGTGTGTGTGTGTGTGTGTGTGTGTGTGTGTGTGTGTGTGTGTGTGTGTGTGTGTGTGTGTGTGTGTGTGTGTGTGTGTGTGTGTGTGTGTGTGTGTGTGTGTGTGTGTGTGTGTTTAATTGTAATTTTTATCTCAGAAACTGCCCTAAGGATTTTCTTGAAACTTTGGCATTGGGGTTTTCCGTTTCCACAAATTCATTGGTCAAGGTTTTATTTACCAGAAAATTATTATTATTATTTTTTTTTTTTTTTGGTTATTCGCAATTGCCTACTTTTGGTTTTTCTCCCGTAACGGCTCGAGAGTTAATACCAGAATAAATAAGCGCTTCAAACTTTCAAATTAATTAGAAATACGAAGTGAATTCGAAAGAATAAAATGCTATTTTTCCCAAATATTATCACAAATTACGATAAAGAATGAGATTTTCAAAAATATAAACAGATAGAAAGATAATATTTTTTTAAATGTTGAATTACCGCCATTTTAAAACTGTTGAAAGGAATTTGATAGATAAAGACATTGTCCAATCTATTATCGAACCAAACTTGCGAATTCAGGAGTACTTTTAAACACACACACACACACACACACACACACACACACACACACACACACACACACACACACACACACACACACACACACACACACACACACACACACACACACACACACACACACACACACACACACACACACACACACACACACACACACACACACACACACACACACACACACACACACACACACACACACACGCTCACACGAACAACACAAAAGATCCATCAAAATCTCAAGATCTCTTTTTACCAAAATTTCTTTGTATAGTATGAAAGCGAAAACAATCTATAAATTGCATCAAACATATTTGTGAAACCCAAAACATATCTGTCTGTCCGGCCCAGAAATGTATCAGGTTCAGCGCTTACCAAGTGTTTATATTTATGTTAGCGTCCATGGGATCAGACGCTAAACAGTTACCTGGTGGTTCCAGTCCAGTTCAGTCCAGTTCATGTTGTATTCCGTCCTGTTGCGATAAATTAACAGATTGCACTTCCTGGCAATTGTGTTGTAGCCTGTTTCTAGAGGGGATATCCTGCAGGACAGGTGGGGCTTTGCGCGGTACAGAACTGTTCAAATTTACAAAAAGGATAATAACAATTTAACTGAAGTTAGCACAGTAATGGAACAGAGCAAGCTTAAATGTAAGTGTTTTAAAAAACGTGCTACATTTTCAGAAATTAGTAGTTAAACATAGAAAATAATAAAATATAACTAAGAAATGCTTGTAAGGAACTGAACAAAACATAATTTTGAAAGTATTAATTACGTTAAAACCGAAAAAATAATTTAAGTAGTTGTATTATCTTTATATATAAAAGAAGACTGACTTACTGACTGATTCATAATCATTGCAGAGCCAAAACTATTATAGCTAGAGACTTTAAATTGTGAGCGTACCTTCTTACAACAAGGTGCACTAAGAAAGGATATTGCAAAAATTTGAATTTAACGCTATTTACCCAGTCCAAATTTAATAATCAACGTACAGCCAATACTATTATAGCTAGAGACTTGAAATTTTCAAGGTACCTTCTTACAATAATGTCAAGGTGCACAGAAAAAGGATTTTGCAAAAATTTGATTCTGACGCCATTAAACTATTTGCCCAATCCAAGTTTATTAATCAACGTACAGCCGGGACTATTATAGTTAGAGACTTGAAATTTTCAGGATACCTTCTTACATTGTTGAGACGCATTGAGAAAGGATTTTGCAGAAATCTGATTTTGACGTCATTAAACTACTTACCCAAACCAATTTTATTAATCAAAGTATAGCCGAGACTATTATAGCTACAGACTAGAAATTTTCAGGGTTCCTTTTTACAACAATGTGGAGATGCGCTAAGAAAGGATTTTGCAGAAGTTTGATTTTAACGCCATTAAACTACTTACCCAGTCCAACTTTAATAATCAACGTATAGCTGAGACTATAATAGCTAAAGGTTTGAAATTTTCAGGGTTACCACCACATGTAGGGGGACACTGAAAAACGATTTTCCAGTATTCAACACCTAAAGAGGTAAAAATGGGGTACAACAACTTTTATTGGAAAAATATATTTTTCGTCTGACCTTAAAACATAACATAGTTACTCTTAAATATAAGTAATGAAATATATTTTTCACCATTTCCTAAAACTCATCCCCTAAAGAGATTGAAATGGGGTAAAAAATGTAAAAAAAGGGTATACAATTTTGCCCTTTTTTTGATCGTATATTCTAGAAATATGCTATGAAACACAAATTAATAATGAAACACATATTTCAACATTTTTCCGAATTCATTCCCTAAAAGAATAAAAATATAAAAAAAGGTATAATTGGAGAAAATAGTAATTGCATTGGAGAAAAATATTTTTTATCTTATTTTCTTAAAAGTAATCAAAATATTCTAACATACAAATTATGATACATGTATTTCATCATTTTCCCCCGAATTCATCCCCTAAAAGGACAAAAATATAAAAGAGGTATAAATGTTTGTATTGGAGAAAAATAGTTTTTTATCAGATTTTCTTAAATTCGAATGGAACACGTTTGGATTTTTTTTTTTTTTTTTTTTTTTTTTTTGGTGTTTAACGTCCGACTATTGTGCACACTTGGGCTAATGCAGACGATGGGATGATTTATAGCGTATGAAAATGCCAAGCCCTGGCCGGGAATCGAACCCGGGTCCTCGGGGTACGCTATCAACTAGGCAACCGAGGCGGCTTGTACGCGTTTGGAGACAATAAAACAACATATTCAGGTTAAAATATTTTTTTATATTCACTGTAAAATAATCACGAGTTTAGATGATCACGCTTTTATTAATATATTTTTTATGTTTCTAAATTATTACATTACTGAAACAGTTTTAGTTTCGTGGGCGAAGCCACGACGGTAATGGCTAAATACAAAAACAGCTGTTGTCCCAAACAGCTTGTCGGAAATAAACGCTTCTATGCCTTGCAACATAAATGGTGCAATACTTAACTTTTAATTTTTCATGGTGAGGACAGTGTTTCTTGGAAAAGGCACTAAGGAATATGAAAACAATATAAAAGAGTGTAAGTTTGTTGATAAAATTGTTTGTTAAATTATAGTTTGAAGCAGTATAAAATGAAGAAGCGATGTTTTCAACGATATTTTCTATTTTGGTTGTCATTCGTGTATCTGCTGTTGTGAAAGTGTCAGTGATATCGAAATCAGACTGGGTTTGAACCAGAGATCTCTCATATAATCATGAAAAATTGTTGGAGATCCGACATTCGATTCCATAATTTTTATGTGATGAATAATATTTAGTGTTAGGTTATTTTTAGACAAACATAACCTAACTATATTTTATTTTTTCAGTAAGTTTGGTAATTGTGAAAAATAGAAACAACTATTCGTTTATAAGCATCCTGAGTCCAAGAAAGAGGTTTTTAATTGTACGTGTTGATTATGTATGTGTGTACATAGTTAGCGAGATTAAACTTGCGGGTGCAGATTAGCTGCACCTGTTTAGATGGATTAGGGATTTAGACGTCCCTCACACACTTATACGTGCAACACTACACTTACGACTTTAACACTTTACACTCACACTTACGTTTAGGGAGACGATAATAGCCTCAATGTGTTTTTCGCCTTAAAATTAAAAAAAAACTAATTTCAATAAAGTTTTTATTTTATTTATTTTTTTTTTTTTGCCAAAAACGTATAAGAAATAAATCAGCTCAAAGCCATTAACAAAATAATAAAAAGTTTGCAGAATTTCTAAAACATTGGTTTAACAGATTTGTTTATACAAGATCTGTGTAAAGCTGAGGAGCAAATTGTAAATCCGTGCCTGCCGCCATGTACTGTATGTTACACTGGCTTGTGTTCTTCAGTTATAATAAAAATTTAAGTAATAACCGTTTTAATATATTCATATATTCCTGTAGCTTTTGAACAGGATTTTGGGGGGAACAGTAACTGCATGTGAGGAAGCTTTGGGTAAATTTAGATCTTCAAAATGTTTATTTTATATAATTATTAGCGTCTATTAATAATTTGAAAAATATATTATCGAAACAAACAAAAATATCTGTAAGAATTATATTCGTAATACGTGCTGTATATGTATCTCAAACTTTTGAATTGAAATTATATTTGTACTTATTCACTGCACGAAGCGTGAAAACCAACTTTGGTATTTTGGTGGGCCGATATGTGTCATTGAGCCCCAAAATGGTTTTTGCATGGATCACCATCCGTCTAAATACACTTCATTTTGTCAATACTAATTGGCAATTCTTTTTATATTCTTCCTTTCTGCTAGGATTATTATCATTGTGTTCAGTATAATGATCTGCCTTCCCTAACTTCGTCAATTCTACTTTCATTGACGCGTTTCGGAGAACCTCCATCTTCAAAAACTATATATAGGCAGATCATTATACTGAACGTAGTACTAATTGACAAATTTCGGTATAAATTTAGCGTATTAGTGTAGATTGCTCAAACTTCGAGACCATTTATAAAAAAAAATAATTTTAAAACTCTTTTTTTATAAAAAAAACAATTTAATTTAAAAAAAAACACTGACTTTAAATCAAAACCTTCAGAAAAATATAAACCTCGATATTGATATTCCGGCTTAGCTTTAATGTGTTGTATAATTTATTTTCCTTTTCAAGTTCACGAAAAAAGAACTGAAATCGATCTGAACTAAACACATTTTTTGGTTTGGATGT